>CM040185.1:42474545-43067045 GCA_022606455.1 Callitettix versicolor | reverse complement strand
TAAATTAAACAGAAAATACAGAAACAATAATTAATATGTAATAGTTTTATAATCATAAGTAGTACTAAATAATATTAATAATAATAATAATAATAATAACAACAACAACAATAATAATAATAATAATAATAATAAAATTAGCATAAAAATAACACAAGTTGCACACATAATGGAAATTTATTTTTGTTTCTTCGTGTATTTTCCAAAACATTTCTTTTTCAAAATTTGTTGTATTTAAATAATAATTAATTATTTATTTAAAATTATGTATTGATTTTTAGTAGAAAACTGGTTATTTTATGAATCAAGTAGAAAAACTATGTATGCTAGTTTATTTAAAATTAAAAAAGAAAACTTTATCGACTCTTGTTTTTTTTCTATAAAATTGATCGTTTTTGCTTTATTTAAATTAAAATATTTCAAACGGGCGTCATTTAAAAAAAGTATTATTAGATAAGGTTGAAATATTTAAATACAATTGGTGAAACCATACTGGAGGTAAAAATTATTTTGTGAAAAAAACAAAGTGGCGATTAGCAGGAAAACAAAGCATTTCCGGAACCATGTTTGTGGGGAATTTTGTCTTATTTTAATGCAAGAAAACCACTGCAAAAGTTTGGCAGCTTATTTTAAAAATACCCTGTATATTAGATAGTATTCTATAATATTCAACGTGTGTAGTATGTACTTACGTCTTTTTTTCTATAAAAAAAAACTGCTCAAATGATTCAAAATATATATATATATATATATATATATATATATATATATGTATGTATGTATGTATTCATACACGAAAATTAAAACGTTGTATCATTTTACGTGATACGTGCTAATTGGGTTAAATTATCAAAATCAGTTTATCAGATATTATTCTATATGAGGATATTAAGAAATATGTTAAATAAAGTATACACACACACACACACACACACACACACACACACACACACTACACAAGTTAATTTCATTTTTCAAATTTAACGTATTTCGTAATTTCCTCATATAGACTAAAATTTGATAAACCGATTTTGATAATTTAACCCGATTAGCACGTATTACGTAAATAATGATAAATGTTTTCATTTCCGTGTGCGAAGAACAAAGACGTTTCAGAGCTAGTGAATATATATTGGTTGCACAGTTAAGAAGAGAGTAATACAATATATAACAATTTAATGTGAAATTGCTTTAAGCATGATTAATACGTCACACCAGGTGACGTCATTAAGCTGTGCACTGAAATTATTCATAATGCCACTGTCACCTTCACCTTCGCCTAGATAGATACGGAAAAACATAGTGAATTTGTTTTTGCACTGAGTTACCCGTAAATTTTATTTTCCAACTGGGATTTTGATAAATATATCAGTTGTCAGTTTCAATGAGTCCAAAAAAAGTGATTATACTCGAATTTCTGTCCATCTGCGTGTGTGCGCGCATGCGCGCGTTTGTGTGTGTGTGTGTGTGTGTGTGTGTGTGTGTGTGTGTGTGTGTGTGTGTGTGTGAAGGGGTTGTGGGTGTTAGAATACTCACTATCAAAATTGTACTCTTATTTGATTCAAAGTTGGCACAAAAAATCGGTTTTTGTAACATCTTTGGTAAGTTCGTTAACCAGCAAAGTTCATTAAAAATGGCAGCCTTTTCAAAATTTTAAATACTTATAAATTTTGCTACATTTTTTAAAATCCGATTTTACCACTTTAAGCCTGATGGATAACAAACGCGGAGCGGAGGTGCACTGAGCTGAGCCGAGCAAAGCGGAATTAAAATGAACGGCAAACGGAATTAGAGTTCAGTTAGTTTAAAGAGTTTTTATCTTTTAAATTTAAGTACTTAGGCCTACTGTAACGAATTCTAAAATACTACTATGTTTAAGAACCGTAACCTAGGCAATGGTAAACTAGGTAACGAGAAATAAGGTTGGAGGCGTCGTAGTCAGCTTCAAAACCGAATCTAGACAGAGGTCGAAGCTACGCGGCTTAATCCACTCAGTTCCGTTACGCTTTCTGTGGCCGCACTTACATTAAAAACAAAGTGTTAGGTTTGAATGAATAGTCAGTTCCACTGACCGCGATCACGCTCCGCATTTGGTAGCCACAAGGCCTTAAAGTTAAAAACTGTATTAATTAGCACTTCCGATTTTTTTTTGATTCCGTTAAATTGAAGAAATTTAATTCCACAAGGTCAGGTTTCATAATTTGAAAGTTTAAAAATCGTATGCAGATTTTAATGTCGATTATGATGCGAAAATTATAATTTCAAGAAAGGGGAAAGACAAACAAATATTTTTGAAAATACGCCTTTATCAAGTTAGCGAGATAGACGCGTGCTCGATTTATTATTACTGAAGTTAGTTTTGTTCATTTCAAATGTTTAGGTTAGGCTATTATATAATATTACTTTAATGCAATACTTACGGAAAGTTAATATAGAACGTTATCAACAAAAAACCTCGCTCGAATATGTTTTGGTACCCTGTCTATCGTTTACAATTTTGGTCCAATAAAAATCCATGTGGATAACGACAAATCCTTATCCTTATTCAGCAAAACCGGTTTCTAAATTCCGATAATTCCAAATTCTATCATAACTATTTAAACTCAAACCTTTTTGTAAATCCAAATTCACATCGTGACCAGCAAATAAATTAGTATAAATTGATATTTACGAATTTCATTGATAATACAAAATGAATGTGATGTTTTTTCAATAAATTTTAAAATGCTTTTAGACTTTAAAATACTAATTTGTGCAGGTTTTAACGATGATAGGATGTCAAATTTATATTTTTCAAATAATGTATAACAATGAATGATTGTTTTGTTGTTTCTTTTTGAAAATAAATTTGTAAATATATATATATATTATATATATTATATTATTATATATAATATTATATATATAAATAAATACATTATATATATTATATATATAATCAAAGTAAACTTGAATTTTACTCACTGCTTTAATTTTTCTTCACTCCACAAAGACAACTAAATAAAATTTAATTTTTCACAACACGGCATATTTGTAAGTTGTATACTGTATATAATACTATACATGTTTACTGTATTATATAGTATACTCTTATGTCAATAAAATTTAAGTTTTAACAACACGACTTATTTGTACAAGTTTACTGTTAGTTGAATCATATTATATAATATTTTCATGTTAAATAATTTTCAGAAATTACCCCATACCGCGCGATAAGACGTAGTCACTTCAACACTTCAATTAGAGCGTTCCGTGACGGCAAACTGATATTTTTCCGTGCAAAACATAAACGATACAATTTTTCCCCGCGATACAAAGTTCTCACACTTCAGTTATAAAAAAATTGTTTTCAGTTGTAAAATACATATATACTATATGTAATATTTACAAGTTTGTAACACTTTCAACCAAAAAAAAACTTGCATATAACTTCTAAAAAAGAATTTGAAAATATCAAAACATTTTCGCTCCTTTCATAAAATGAAATTGAAAAATAAATGCGCCAAGGTTTTTTACTACGCCGTGTAGATTAGTGTTGTTTTCCCGACAATGCTTAAAATACTGTATCGTATTTGTTGAAGGAAACTGAGCCATTCGTCATTGTATTTCAGTTCGCCAACAATACACATATATTTATTTACTTATTCACTGTCACTTTTGAAACTTGATACAAACGACGTTGGTATGTTTCTACTTTTTAAACTGCACGGATTGAGTTTTATTCGTCTGAGGGATTAGAAACAAAATATAAACCTAACAAAACGTGCCTATAACACGGTAAATAGCAAATCTGCATTAATTGTACGTATTGCATTCTGTTAAATACAAGCACGTACCGTGGGTCGGTAGAAGATTTTTTTTTCTTATAATTTAGTATTGTCCGTTGATATATTAACTTGAGTGTAGGCATATAGTCCAGCCGCTTAGTAAACGGCCTGCGCAAGAATTTCTCGCGCATGTGGGAGGATTCCCCTCCAGCTCCCTCCAACAGTCCAGTGACACAGAATTTGTCGATCTGAGTCTACAAACTGTTACAACTCAGCGATAATGAAGGAAGAGAGAGAGCGAAATTGTGAGAGTGGAGACTCGACCTCTCACTCTCACATTTTTTTCTCTCTGTTTTATTGATCTTAGCAGGCCTTTTTCTAAGTGGCTGACCTTCTATAGTGTTGGGACTTTTTTTTTCATTGATAAGCTTCGACAACTGCTCTAGGGGGTATCCCCGGGCGTGTGTCCATTATATCTTTAATGGGCGATAGTCCTAACGGGGGAGCGATAGTCCCGGGCGTGTTGGGACTATCGAATACCTTTAATTATTGGAATAAATACAACGCTAGGCTGTATGTGAATGAACAGACGATGATGATAACGTTGCTTTTCTGCCTGTTTGTCCGTCTGCCTGTTTTCCTCTTAACTACCCCTTCTGTCTGTAATGAATGTAAATTGTAACGAATCAATATTACATTATGATTTTTGTATTCTAATAATTTAATTGGAACACTCCTCATTGAATCAAACAAGAGAAAACAATTAATAAATTATATTTAAATATTCATAAGTCGTATTAATATAATTATTAATTAATTTCATCATTATTAATATTGCGTTATTAGCATTCTTTAATGCTTAAAATATAACAAGTATCAATTAATTATAAATTTACTATACCTTATTGTACATTTCATTCAGTTTTACAATTACGTTGGTATTTTTTCCACAACTAAGGGCAATAACAGTAAATTGTTCCTTACAGTATTAAACGTTATTAACTTTCTTTTTTTTTGTTATATTAAGGCGAAAAGCCCATTGAGGCTATTATCGCCTCCCTAAATGTAAGTATGAGTGTAACGTGTTAAAGTCGTAAGTGTTGTAAGTATAAATGTTTGTTAGACTAAATCATCTCAATAGGTGCAGCTAGTCTGCACCCCCCCCTGCGGACGGAATAAAGGAAGTTGTTATTATTTAAGAATGTCTTTTCAAGCTATAAACCTAATGCGAAAAGCATTCAGAAGCATAAAACTTAGTCGAGTGGTTAGTTATTTGTTCATTGGTATATCTATATATTCAATCGTGAACCACTGTAGACTAGTTAGTTGTGCAGTGGACAAGTAACCAGTAAATACTCGAATAGAAGTATTAATAAAATTATTCGTCATTTGCTGCCGAGTGCCGCGTACAAACTTTGTGTACGTACGTGTCCCTCCAATTAGGCTAAAACGTATTCACTACTTTTTTTAGTATTCAAATATTCAAATAAAAAAGAACTATTCGGTTATATGAATATGTTTCTATTCGAATAGGCCAACACTACTTAAATGTTTGTTTCTATGAGGTGTTCCTCATATATTTTGTTCCTAGATATTTTAAAAAATTGTGAGAACAACTTCAAATTGTATTTGAACCGTAAATTTGTATTGTACAATTAGCACTTTTAAATACTACTATAGGAAAAATGTTATGTGCAAAGAGTAGATTTTCATTTTTCTTTTCTATTTTTGACTATTGACAAGAGGACAAACAATTTTACTGCTTGATTTTTTATGAAGCATTTATAAAACAACAAATATTTTTCATTGATATAAGTTTTGACATCTGTGAATCAGGATCTTTTGAAAATAATTTGATTGTAGATTTAATTTATACTTCTTTATTTTATTATGTTTATTAGCAATCATTTTCATTTAACTTTTGTTTACGCATTACAAAATAATTCCATCTTCAAGACGCAGCTAAGTAAAATTAGGTTCACGCACTACAGAGAAGTGCGCATTATGTCTGTAATCCATAATAGCCCCCGAATAGGCCTATTGTTCTCGTGGTATCGTTATCTACATATCGGGACCGTTCTGAATACGCCATTTTGTCTGAAACTAAGCCCAAAATCGTTGGCCTACTTACTGGACCATTTAACACTGCAACACTTCAAGTAAACTCGGCTTATTTGTAATCCGTTAACAGTTTGAAGGAACATCTCCGGTTCTAAAACAGTACCTAGATAAGGAACTGTTAGTGCACTAATCTCACAGTGTAATATTTGTGTTGAATATTTGCAAAATAATACTCTACAAAGTAAGGTAAACTAAGAAAACAACTAACCTAAATATATTATTCTTTTTCATACGTAATTATTTCCACAAAGTGTAGAATTACAAAGCCGAAAATACGCATATTTTTTTCAAAATTGGTTACAGAGTTTTATACAAAATTCAATAAGTAATATAAAAAGAATTACAGCTAAAATCAATAAACCAATTTGAAAAAAAAATAAATTCACGGTTAAGTAGTAAACTGAAAACAAAATATTCGACGGGGTACAAAGTTTGTTTTGGGGTTTTCTCATATTCACTCCCAAATTGCAGTAATATATTTATTTCAAATTTGTAGCAATAAGCCGTGTTAACGGCAAGTTATTGAACCCACAAACTTCATTGAGTTATTGAGGTGCACACTTCAGAAATACAGCACACCTACCGATGCCTTAGCCACAGGAACCACCGAGCTCTAGGGCTTCCTATAAGACCAAACTTCTAGCAAACATGTTCATTTTTCAAATTTTCTCAATAAAATAAGCTCCCAATCCAAATTTTCAAGTTAATAGCGAGCCACATAATTTGCTTCGGTACTCAAGAAGCACATTTGAGAGACGTTTGATTAAAATTGATTCAATATTTCCATGAGTGTGGAGACGCTGATGAATGAATTACTTTATAGGGTTACTATTGCACTGCGAACTCACAGATCTATCGTACCCCTTTTCTGTATTCCTGGGATGCTCAGTTATGGCACTTACTCCACCCTTAGTCCTTCATAAAGTCTAGGGTTTGGAGAGGAGTTAAGGTGGGTAACTGCCCCACTTCTAATTCGTGACATCCCAATTTATTATTCAGGTGCACATGCTTCACTACGCTTTCAGTGGCCGCGCTTACATTTAAAACAATAGGTTCGGTTTTTAATGCACCATTTGCTCCGCTCAGCGAAACTCTGTTCCGCATTTGATGGCCACCAAGTCTTGCTCTTGGTCCATATTATGAAGGTTGTGTCCCATTTGGTCAGCATTTAGTTGTGCGCTGAGATCCCGCTCGTTCTATTTACATTTTTACTCATATTGTTCCCGTGAATAGCTAGTGAAACTATGTCAGCCCACACAGAGCCCCGCATGGATGTGTAAGTCTAGGGTACACTGGGAGGTTGCCAGGTATCTCAAGACTCCGTTTAATACACCGTTGGGCCGGTGTCATACATTCCACCATCAGTACTGGTCGCTTTAAACTTTAGAGTTAGCCAAGCTATGAAGAGTAGTAAATGTGTGCGCACGTGCGCGCGTGTGTCTTGAGTAAATGAATGATAGCTGTATGAGCTAGAGGTATGGTGGAATAGCTAAACCCATCAGCTGCTCATTTCAGTTGTTTGAAGTCACTGAATGTGTTTCCTGCATTCTTTCTTATCTTTTCCTTCACTGTTCCCACTTTAATATCCCTGTAGGCCGTCATTTCTGATGTACCAGGAGGTATTTACAATGTCTGAGTGCCTTATTCTGAAAGATTTGTATAATATTTATGTTTTGATATTTTTTTGTACAGTCTTAGAGCTGGATGCCACAGGTACATATCGGTTTTAGCATTTCCTTGCACAGAAGCTAAGTGCAGCTTGTCGACAATTAAGGAGCCAGTACATCTGTCTGAACTTGAGATTAAGTTTTTCCTTCTTTTTCTTTACATGTGCTTTCCACCGCAGCTTAGCGCCTATCCTGAGTAACGAGCGGACAAACTAAGCTTACTTGAACAATTTAATCGAATCAGTAAATACGTGTATTCTTTAGCAATGTGCACAAACACATAAACATATAGACTGAAAACATTCTATTTAAAACTATTTAATGTCTCAGCCTTGCTGAAAACAAATATATATCAAATCGTAATCTCAAAAACATAAACGGTTTCGTTGATTACATTTATTAAAATTTTTAAAACTGTGTAAAGTGGAACTTCGGATCCACCGTGTACTTTGGCGTAAGTTGCAGAAAAAGTAAAACGCCAAGGCAGTTCGAAGTTTCTAAAAGTTTCGAGAAGATAATCTACTTGCCTTCAGAAACGTTTGCTCTATGAGAATAAAAATGAAGCAATATAAAGTTTAACTTTTTATTACTCCTACAATATTAAATATTTTCTTGAAGGTCTTGAGCATCTGGAAGCCTGTAAAATATTCATTACATAAATTAATTTTAAATAAAGTTCAGTTTTCCAACTAATAAACCTGAATTTTTATACACTCATTGAACTTTTCAGATTCAAAAAAAAAAGTTTAATAAAACATTTCTTAAAATTGTTAAGTATCCAAATGTGAACCGGGGGGGGTGAGCATAAAATTTCTCGTGTACTGTCACTATAGTACTGAATTTATTTCTTGAATTTCAAAATATCCGTAACCAACATAAATTTCTTTAATAAAATACTAAAGACAACTTATTTTGTGTAACATATTTTTAATACCTTTTATAAATTAATTTTGAAAAACTGTGAACGCATATACATATATTTTTTGATCTAGCGAAGAACTGTATTTCAACTCGATCGTTCGGCATTTGGATTGCGTGTTTGTGCGCAGTTTTAGCTAAACGCACAGACCGATTGTTTTGAAATTTAGTAAGAAATT
Organism: Callitettix versicolor; assembly: GCA_022606455.1. NCBI lineage: Eukaryota > Metazoa > Arthropoda > Insecta > Hemiptera > Cercopidae > Callitettix > Callitettix versicolor. Next base: position 43,058,393 of record CM040185.1, on the reverse strand, counting down.
TAGTAATAAAGTACTAAATTATGTGTGTGTAAGATTTTCATTCCATTCACTTTCATTTCAAGATGGCGGCCTCTGATTTAACGATGAGTGTAGTTGCTGATTATTTCCTCTAATATCGTCTAAACGGCAAAACCTATTACAATTTTCACCGCTTAGCCATATCGAATTCCCACTCAGGTATACAAGAATTAAAACATTATTAAACAATTAAACTCGTTTCTCCAATGGGAACTTTCGAAAAAATATCTAATATAATACAACAATACATTACACAAACACATGTTTTGATTAAACAAGTTAAGCGTTCGTTACTAAAACAGGTAGGCTTACAGAAAGCCCGCATCACTAAAATCTAATTACAGCTGGGAAAAAAGGAAGTAAAATATTTTCACGAATGTTTTAAAAACCTAAAATACAAAACAAATCTTGAGCTAAGAAATGTTTTGAAAGACTTTTTAGGTTCCGTGATTTCACGGTTGCCATGACAATACAATAAAACGAACACTTATACCGAGAAACGCGCGCTTGGGAGAGAGTCTCAGCTTGGAGAGAGAAACAAAGAGCGAAGCCCCTAATAAACTCTTATATTATTACGTTATTTGAAAGAGTACCTTTCAAATGCTCTTTACATTCGATCACTTTTTCATTACAATACACTTGTTCACGAGGAACATATTACATGTTTTATAACTCGTTAAGCAATTCATGCAGGCAATAATACGATATATTACTCGTATAATGCGCACAGTGTAAAAGTTTGTAACGACAAATCATATTTACAGAGGCGCTGTAATACTTGAAATTTATTTGTTCTGCTGTAACATTATTACAATAATGCCTTTTCAAACTTTAATTTAATCCACTCTGACAGTTCGCTAACTAATTAATTTAACAATCTATTCTGTTGAAGTTATTATAACGAATTCATCTGTAATTACAGATATAATACAGCTGAATTAAATTATGCAGTTAAATATTTATAGCAAATTAAATTACTTACGTTATGAAGAACCAATAACGATGAAACTATGTAGTTACTGTATTATTGGTAGGGTATAAATTTGTTTGATTTTAATTAAACTTAGGCTTATTTAATATTAACTGAACATCGAAACTTGTTTGAAATTTCAAGCAGTTTTACTATTTTGGAAGAAACCTATTAAAGAAAACCCGTGGTGTGTCTGGTGTGGCATAAGGAGACTGTGATATTGTATACATATCATTTTGTATGTATGTATATGTATACGTCACAAAGTCGACTTATACTCCGCATCACGAATCTAGTCTGTTGAGGGATGGGCATACCATTTGCAAGATTTCGTCTCCGCTATAAATTGAATATGTGTGAATTAAAAAGTACAGGTTCGAGGCTAATGATTTGCCAGGACCTAGTAGTTAGGCAGACACTGTTCTGGAGGAATGGCATGTGAGAGGTTGTGTTTTCAGTAACTCAAAGACAGCCCGGTTCGGTTAAGTCCCGTTAGACGTTTGACAGGAAAAGTATAATAAATGTTGGCCACGTATAAGTAAATGAAAAAAAATTATAAAAAAATTACCATAGTACAAAGTAGGGACTACTAAATAAATAAAATAAATTCGTGAAATTAAATAAATGTTTGCGAATAAATCGTAAGTCAACGCTAAAAGACAACCGGAACTTTGGAGACCAGACCTACACTGCAACACCAACAGTCGACAGGGACCTCAGCCAACTGTATGAAGCTGTGCATTCCAGAAGCGGCCAGAGAACCTGTTCATTCTACTACGAACTGCCCAGGACCACCTGGGGACAGCTGGAGGAATAAGGTACTGCTAACAACTCCAGTAATTGATTATAGCGTAGTCTAGATTTGCTGTTTACAGTGAATGAGTGAAAAATCTGCAATATAAATTTGTCTTATTTTAAAGAGAATTGATATAGATATTTAATTCTACTAAGAGTAAGGCATAACTTGAAATAAATCATAAAGTCCAAATATTACGAATAAAACATTAAATATCAATAAATTTAATTACGTAAATTATAGAAGACATTTTTTAAAATTAAAAGAAAGATCAAATAAAGCCTAAATTCAGTGAGAGGGTGATATAAATTAACTCATAACCAAAGGGTGTAAAATAAGGGGAAGTAAATATAATAATAATATTATTATTGCAACATAGCCACCTGACTACATATTTAAGTAATTAGGATTATGACCTAATTACTTCCCGTCAGTGGTCTATCCACTCACCTCGTAAAGGCTACCGCGGTTTCGAAACTCTATCGTTTCATCTTCAGGCCGTGAAACAAAATGTTAAATCCCTCTCTCGAGGTCGTCACAAAGTCAAACAAAACATTAAAACATACATCACAAACACTGAGCACAATATATATGTGGACTCTTTTTCCTCTTTTTTTTCCGGAATGAAATGACGTACGAGTCGCGTGTGTAGCTTGGCCAAACCGAATTTCACCGTGAATATTTTAATCATGTAATTGTGCTCAGTGTTTGTGATGTATGTTTTAATGTTTTCTTTGACTTTGTGACGACCTCGACAGAGGGATTTAACATTTTGTATCACGGCCTGAAGATGAACCGATAGAGTTTCGAAACCGTGGTAGCCTTTACGAGGTGAGTGGATAGACCACTGACGGGAAGTATAGGTCATAATCCTAATTAATAATAATAAATAAATTTTAAGTGAAAAAGAGGGTAGTTAGGGAAAAGGCAGTAGAATTCCGTATTAATATTTCCCAAATCTAAACAAAGAGGTTTTTTTTATTTATATTAATTTTAACACATAGCATAGAGTAAGATTAGACTACCAAGTTATAAGTTGTTTTATAAATTCAATGTGTAAGAATTAGACCATATTTAAATTTAGCGAAAATGTTTTGAGTTGAGCAAATGTTAAAGCAATATAATTTCTGTACTTTCTGTAAGGAATAAATAATATAAAATTAAGGCAAAACCAAATTAAAACTAAATTGTAAAAAAATGGAGAAAAATTATTATTATAAGAAAGAAGTAGTAATGTTGAAATTAAATTTAGAAGAAGCCTATTAATTCAAATTTAAATAAATAAATAGTGAAATTCAATTAATAAAAATCAGTCTAAAATAATTTGACGCTTTCCTTAGAAATTATAAGTGTATCCAATAACCAACTGAGAGAACCATCCAACGATCTTAACGACCCGAGAAAAGTTGTTTGGTTTAAAAAACAAATAACTAGTCCTGCACCTAAGTGTTAATAAATTTATGTTATTAACACTTCGGTTTTATGTGTGGATGTCCGTAACAACCACGTCAAAAAGATAACTGATATTCAACGTAGCCGGCAATACTTGTAAAAAAAAACAAAAGATAATTGCTGGGATTAATATACAACTGTGGCTTTTGAAGTAGGTTATATCTTTTTATACTTATATACTCTATAATTTTTGCTGATAGCGGTAGACAAAAATACCATTGCAGAGTATATATAAGTAAAGTGGCAATTTGTGTGTGTTAGTAAGACAATACCTCGCTCTTCCACTATTGCTCTTCCAATATTTAGCAGAAACTTACATCTGACATCACCTGGCGCATTTTTTAAAAATATTATAATTTAGAATCAAAGAGAGTACCACTGTAACGTAGCCTCTCATGCTCATTGAAGTTTATTGAGCGATTAGTGCTATTATATCGATACAATTAATTTTGATGTGAAAATCAATTGTGGTGAATTTCTAACAAAATTGTTACCTATCAAAATTCGTTCAACATTTACAAAATCACAGACTTTCTATTTTTTCGCATTATATTTTTAATTACACTTTTAAGAACATTTGATTGCGCCAGCGTAATCAACGATAAAGTCTACATAAATTAAATTTTACATAGAACTGCCGATCAACTTCTACCGACCTGTCTCTTCTTCTGACAAGATTCTACCCCAGAGCCGCACTTTGTATTAATACAGGGAGGTGCTTCTAACTAGCCCCTCTTTAAGCTATCTCCATACATATACTATATATATATATATATATATATATATATATATATATATATATATATATATATATATATACATACATACATATCACGTTCCAGCTTTGTGGCTCAAGTCTGATTGAGCTGGCTAATATCCTGTCTATTTCACGACAGAACAACTCTCCGCTATTGTATCACAGTTCTTCAGCATTACTGATAAAATTATGCCAGGTTTTCATGTACACCATCTGTTATAAAGAATGAATGGAATTCATCATTCAATCAACATTCATAATTCTGATTGAACCAGTTCATACCCTGTCTATTCTATGGCAGAACTATTTTCCGGCATTGTATCTCAGTTCTTAAGCTTTACAGACACAATTACGTCAGGTTTTATTGTTGTACACCATGATTGACCATCTGTCACAAAGAATGAATGTGACTTATCCAATAATTGTGACTGAACCGGTCACATCCTATCTATTTATGGTAGAACAACTCTTCGCTATTGCACCTCAATTCTTCAGCATTATAAACACAATTATGTCAGGTTTTCTTGTTGTACACCATGGTTAACCATCTGTTACAAAGAATGAATTGAGTAACAACAATTCACACGTGCCCAACACGAGCCGAGTCTTTTCCAACCTTAAACAAGAAGGAATAAAATTATCTGTTACTTGATATCAACTGAGTAAGATAAATCTTACTGCAGCGGGTTCCTTTCGATCTCGGTAACGGATAAACTACTATTGAATTCGGAAAATTCTGTCCAACTGTAAGCTAGATCCACTGATATCCTGTAGGAGGAATCAGAACCTAAATTCATCATCCCTTCCGTACAGTTTTTCGCTATACCTATTACAACCCTAGCCAAAGTAGAACAGCATACACCGAAGACTGCGTGGTTAAGGAGTAACTTAGCTTTCAGTATGCGGACTTTAGATTCCAGGGGACCTCCAGTTTAAATATAACATTTGAAGAACTGTATAGATGGATATTTTATTTTCGTAGCTGTTTGAGACTTTGGTGTTGGAAGCAAACTGTCAAATACCCATAAATTCCTGAGAAAATGGCAACATAGGATCCTATAACCTACTCCAAAAGCTCTTTTTTCAATTTAAACTTGCTAAAAATATAGAACACGAATGAACTTTACATAGTGCGAGTATTGGAAAAAGTCAATATTTTTTTATTTAAAATGTTAATTATTCAGTTTTAATGCTTAATGCGGCAGTAAAATCAAATATACAAAGTAGTAAAAGTTATTTTATTTGTTATTTATGATCATATCGGTTGAATGGAAGTCAATTTGAGACTGATTTGGCTAGCCAACAAATCGTTCAAGATCTTTGAAATCATTTATTACTTTCAGAAATCAGGCCATAATTTCAAACGTGTTAATAGCAATACGTATAAATTTTTAATAAATATATCGCATAAAACATTTTTCATTTCAAAAATGTGATTAAAAAATAAAAAAACAGTGTCAATTTAACGGGTATTATGAAAATCACTGTTTGTGCCTTACTGTGACAGATTGCTACAATAACTCCTGAAAGTAATTCATTAGTAAATGAGCAACGATATACCGTCCTTGACCTCCACACGGGAAAACAGATGTGATTTAACAGAAGCAAGATAATCTACGAAACCTCTATTTTCATTTTTCCGCTTTCCTTCCGACCTGGGAGAAATTACTTTTTATTAAGTTAGCGCACGCTTCTGATTATAGTTCCCAAGTTATATGGAATAACATTATTTGTAATTTAAAACTTACGTTTATCTCAAAAGAGGTTTCAAACTAGAGTGATTCAATAAGTACGACGGTTATTAAGTATTGAATAAAGTACTCTATATTTATGAAATGTAACATATTTCAACATCAATACAAAGGATACGTGTTGCTATGAAACGTATGCAAAATTACATCTGAAATATGTCGTTCATGACTTGTTTTGTATGTTGTAAAGCTAACGAAATTTATTGACTTCTGACGTCCTCGATTTGAGCGATGACACTGCAAATGTCTGTGGTATTGTTCGGTGATTAACTTTAACTTTTGATTTTAAATACCCTCAAAGAAGAAGTCGTATGGTATTAGGTATCATGGCCAGTTCTGGACGCCTTTGCGTGAACCCTGTTCGAACCATAATTGCTCAATATTCACATTAATGAGGTAAGACCATAAAAATGTTTCAACCACATTACTGTTATGGCATTTCCATCATCACCTTCAAAAAAGTAAGGTCCCACCAGCCCAAAATCCACACCACACAGTTACTTTTTGTGGATACGTTACCTTAGGATGGGTTACACAAGGATTGTTTGCCCCCAAACGCGACAATTTGGTTTAATAATGAAAATGAAAGTACAATACCTCTATTGAGGCACAAAACCGGCCAGCAAGGTCATGTGACCTAACACCTCAACCTCTTTTTTTAAGTTATGAATAAAATCAATCGTATGATATGAGTATGATCTCGGGTTCAGTGTTCAGATTATGCCTCGGCTAGCTTTCAGTTTCATAAACGCTTAACGTTACTAAAAAACAAACTCTTTATGGAATCTTACAAATAAATTATAAAACTACACTAGCATTCAATTTTACTTAAGAACTAGATGTGTGATGAGCTAGTGAAAGATCTGAAATGATTTACGGGTGATTTAACAAAATAAAATGGTGAATTTAATCTAGGCTATTGTACACCAAGCTGGTTTAAAACAGTCTGCAAACGTTTATCAAAAACGTTTATATAAAAAGAATATAGGTTTTTATAGATTAATTATGTCATCAAGTACGATGATTGACGCCAATGATGGAATTTTGAAGTGAATATTATAATGTCACTCACCATTTATTTAGAGCTTACTATTATGTTATCAGATATATTATTTCCTAGTTTTGTGTAGACTGAATTTCGATGAATATTAAATAAAATGTACGCTGTAGTGTAGTTTCAAGTTGGTTTTGATTGATCTGTTAATTATTTCTTAACTGATACTTAATTATTTCTTTCTTTAAAATGGTAAACTTCTCTTTTCAAAGCTTAGATCAGACTCATGAAAATTCACAATGGCTTCTTCATTGTTAAGTTTTCTCCTTCTTCTACTCTTGTTTTTCTTATTCTTCTACAAACTATTGGTTCTTATTTGTTTTTCTTGTAGATTGATCATTCATTAATTCTTTTATTTATGTTTTATGTGACTGTATCTAAAGCTTAAATGACGGTTATAATATTATTATGAATATGATATTTAATTTAATATGGACTACAAATCAGAACAGGCTATGGGTGTTTTCTTTATTACAAGTGCGTTCAGGGTTCGGTGATTTATGATATGCTACCGTACGTTGATTAAACATATTTATTTATAATTGAAATTTCTTTATTATTATAGGGTCTTTTAAAAATCGCGGGTTTATCAAAATAATCCTTGAACAACCAGAACTAAAGGAAGAGATTCGCAATGACATCGCCCAAATCGAGAACACCTGTCTGAAGTCAACAAATTTCATTGGTCGCGTTACAACATGGAGAGTAAGTCATGTAGGACATATGTGAGATGTAATTTTTCATACGCAATGGCAACCTTTGTATTAGTGTTACTTTATTACACAATACAAAAATAACGTTACGCCAGTACAACAAACTTATTTACGGTTTGCTAATACCCGAAACAGCGCAAATGTTACAAATAACATTTACCCATCTCGTTGCGAAACTACTCAACGCGGACCTTCAAGCCTAAACATGATTCATCTAAAGAGAAACACTTTCAATCATTAGCGAATTTTAGTTTGTATATGAGCTATTGGAGCTGCCATCACTGTAACGCCCAAACACGAAACTACGTAATGAAACCGATTCTGAACTCTAGAATGTATTTTGATGTGTCAAATTCGGTTGTGACACGCTGAAAACTTTTGAGTGGGTGAAACTAGAAAAAAAACAATGTCAGAAGATTTTTGGCGAAATAAAAGGTACCTTTTAGAGTAGAAGCAAACTTTACCGATGTATTTATATGTATTTCATATTGAGAATTTTTAGAAGCAGTTCTATCGTAAATCCTTTTGGAGTAAATGTACTTAACTGTAAACAATATTTTTTTATTCCTTATGACTTCTTGTGAGTGGTTTTTCTTGGTTCACTCGTTCAAAAGTTACACACACACGCGCGCGCGCGCGCGCGCGAACGCACAAATATGAAACAAGTCTAATGGACATTTAGTAGACACCAGGTAGTGATTATCTTATAGGTTAAAATAATCAAAACATCAAGTGCGCAAATACAGCGACGAAATAAAACCTTTATTTTTCGATTGATGAAATAAAGGTAGTTGGGAACTGAAAAAATATATGATTACTTAAACATTTGTAGAAGACAATAAACATATTGTTAATATTATAATAATAATTATTATTTTTTTATAACAAAATAAGATACACGTCAGCAAAACAAAATTAAATTAAATTAAATTAAATGCACCCTAGAAACATACGTGTATTTCTTAATGAAATTTCCTGACTTTTTCCTTTAGTTTCACTTTTCTCCGGATAAAGTAATGATGACAACATTAGGTTGGCCATGTCCAAAGGATAGACGACTTACCAAACAGATTCTAAAATAAAAACCACATGGATGCCGGGAAAGAGGAAGACCGAAACTTACTTGGAGAGAAGAAATTGATAAGGTAGTAAGAATACCCTCGGATTGGTTACAAATGTACGGAACGACATAAAAAATGGAAGCTAGATAATCGGAAGACGTCGGAGATCGTTTTAAGCTGAAAAGAAGAGGAATTAATCCTATGATTTCATAGTATTAACAAAAACAATGAAAGCCAACTAAGGTAATCAGATTTGAACCTGTGTAAAAGTCCAAGTTCCAGCAAACTGTATTTTATAGGTATGTAATAATACTATTCCCTACTATTTTGACTTGTATATATGTATTTATCCATAAAATAAAACCAATGTAAATTATTAAATATTGCTTTTACGATGTAGATAAAACATAGCTCATACGAAGCCTCTATGTATTCAAATAACAATATGTGTGGAATTTATTTCTGCACTAAAATTTTAATTCCCCATAAGCACTATCAACAATTTTTTTAAAAATCAGAAATACAGATAACCAGGGGTTCTCACTACAAATTTCGCACTATGAAAGTTTTAAATAAACACAGCCTTTTGAATAAGAGTAATCGTTGGGGTGAGGGCGGTAGTTGGAAGGAAGGGAAAACATGTTTAAAAAAATAAATCGAAAATAAAATGGAAAGCGATCGATTAACAATAGATATATGCATTGTTAATGGAATGAGAAATCACAAATTTATTAGTGTAAAAACATTATTGTCCTGAACATGTGTTTGGTAATAGATATGCTTGCTTGTCCCGGTGTAAGAGTATATCGTGTAGGGATAGGGGACTGTCAGTAGGGCCACATAACCTATAAGTTTAATGACTTTTAAGTAAATATTGAAAATATTCTAAGCACGTTATACAAAAAAGTAGCATTTGTAATGGGATTGTAATAGCATTTGTATTAGTGATTAATAAATTAGCTTCTAAAATACACTATTGTCTGATTTGTGATGCCACGCATGCGCATGAGAGCTGCGCATTCAAGATGCCGTTTTGGACATGACAGTTAAAAATGTCTTTTATGTTAAGATTTTCTACAAACAGTAAGTTTTAGCGCAAATCGTTTTGCAATGTTAGAAACCGGTCAAAAAATCTTTCTAAAGATTTGTTATGCCTGTACGAATAGTACGCGCTGAGAAAAAGGAATGTTGATTCGAGAAATAATATATATGATCAAACAAATATATATTTTCAAAATCGAACAATTCTTTTGAACTTTTAAACACACATTTAGATCCAAGTATACATTTTACACAAATTATGGTAAAAAAGCAAGAGTGTTTTTTAGAAAAATGAGTTCATTTCGATTTGAATAATTGTAACATTTTTCAGCACTTTTTAACCTGCAGTTTATAAGAATATAAATATCCTACATGGTCATAGATTTACAAAGACGTCACATTTTTTCTATAGCTATTTTTGCTTTGTGTTTTGCTATAGCGCTCTAACATGACTGACATCCAAATATTTATATAATCCTATACTATAGAATTGATTTGAAAGCGATACATTGAATATAACTGAATTAAGGAATCTGTCTGTCACCAAACTTGCTTGAACGTAAAAGGTACATTAGCATGCAGTGTCACGGCAGGGGGTGTGATTACCACTGTTGAGGAACACATTATCTTGCTATGAGATGAATATTATAACTTAATTAAATCTGAAGCCGGTTACTAACTTCTTGCGAAATCTTAGCTTCTAACTCTTAGCTTCACGGAAAATCTGTCAGAGATCGTAGAGAGCAAAGTCTTTTATCAGCTGTTCTTGTGTCAATAGTCAAGTTTATCTTTGTTGTTTAATAGGGAAAAAATAACATCGCAGTTTTATTTTATATCGACTTTGGAAACAGACGTTAAATTTAGTTTATATTTTTAAAATATGTAGCTTTTTTTGTTGTAGTGTATTTCTCCGGGAGAAATATAAATCCGAGCGTTTATCAGGTCGACCACAAGTTGGCGAGGAATGGTGAAAGAAATTCGCTCCTTGTTTAGAGTTGGCCGGTTTCCTCAATTCCTCCCGAATAAATCGTAGTGTCTTGTATAGTTCTGGGTGTTGGTAGGCTGAGCGTAGTTGTCCTTTCGTGGGTGCTTGTACAACCGAACAACGATTTTCGACCTGTATTTATGCTCGAAATTATTTCTCAGAATTCCATCGTTAAAACTAGAGAAAGAACGCACTAATCAGAATGAAGCTTTTGTGCATGGGAGAAGCGAGGTGATGCCCCGGCAGAAGTACATGGGCAGAAATATATTAGTCTAGCGTAGTAAAGACCTGAGATACGAGTTTACTGCGAACCAATCGGAAGTGAGTATTAGTTCACGGGAGTGAACTAGGTTTCACAGGATTAGACTGGTTCCAAGCCGGGAGAGAAGTTGGGTGATTTTTAGCGTAGTTGTCTAGGTGTTAGTAAGCGGAACTAGGTTGTGTAACTCAGTGCCTATGTTGCTTAGGCTATGGCGTTTTTAAGTAAATAATTCATATAATTAATACCAATGAATATAGAATATTTTAACGACAGAGATATAGCGAAAAATGCTACGCTTTTTGACGGCTGGGAACCCTTAAATCAGCGTCCAAGCGGAATTTGTACATTCGAATTGACAACTTGAGATTCCAACTGTCGATAATGAAGTCGGAAAATTCGCTCAAAGACACGAACAAAGACTACATCAACACGTCAATGTCGAACCCTTTCAGCTTCTCAACAACCCAATTGAATTGGTGCAGTTATTAAGTCACATTACTCTAAATTAAGTGATTATCAGTGGATGAAACTTAGTAATTACTGTGTTAATTTAGGTTAGAAACGAATGGCTTATTAGTGTCATAAGTATATTGCTATAGAATATAATGACCTATTACAAAAATAGATTTAAAACACGCATATATTAACACAGTAAATTTCAAAATTCATTGAATTAAAATTGAATCTCACTGCATTCAAAACGAAAAGAATTTAAAAATTAAAAATGCAGAATATTCAGTTATTTTTTTAATGCAAATATTTAATAAACGAAAATAATTAATACATGTATTAATGTTGATTATTATGGATAATTTTCAAAAAAAATGTAAGATGCAATTAAATATTTTGGGATAACATAAGGCGAGACACCTGTGCGCCGCGATTATTTTTTAGCCTTTACTGGACCGAGGTCGATTGTTTTTGAAGCAAAACTAAAAAGTAATGCTATCGGGACTTTCCAATTGAAAGGGTTAATTTTTTCCATTTGAGAGAATCAGAATTGATTTGTTATTTTTAAAACGATAAAGTTTGTCGTCCCATTACGTACAGATAAATTTATTCTGGTTTTTGTTTCAATAGAAAGGGTGTTTCACGTAGAAACGAAAAGAATTTCAGGACGTTTTCTGCTATTGAAAACAATTAAAAACGTTTATAAAACAATACTTCCAATAATGCTTATTTGTCTGTCTAGGTTTTAAACCAAAGAAAATGTTATTTTTAACAGTAAATGATATGGGGTTGAAATTTTAAGTGCTGTTTACTGTTATAAAGAAACAATTTGAGAAACATAATCGATCAATACTATTTAAACTTTTTAAAGTTGAATATCTTGAAAAAATAATATTTTTTTCTTTTTTAACGACAAATAAAACGGTTTGTTTACTCCTTCTTTAAGTTATAAAGAACTGAATTCGGTTTAAACAAAACTGCTTAGACAATATCACAAACATTTGCTGAAACAAACTTCTGTATATACTCAAGTTTTTGCACGCCTAAAGCAAACTTTCTTGATAAGAACACTCCCTTCAGGGAAACATGGTTGTTTAATGTGTGAGAGCTTTCTCCACGCATTGAACAAAGTGTACTTAAGATCTAATGGAGAAACAAGGTAATGTTACAAATTATATCTAATGGAACAAACTCATAAATCCAATAATTATGTAACCGACTTAAAGGGATTTCTCTTTAGTAACCGAATCTATCAATAGCTGTCGAAAACTAAAATTTCAGCTAATTTTATAAGATATTACAGTAGTAGGCCTACGAAACACATCTGTGAACATGAGGTAATACGTTACAATGGTTTTCTTTTTCTCTTTAAATTTAAATATTTTTAAAAAAGGCGCTAGATAAAGCCAGGTGAATTTTCAGCTAAATATTTAATTTTAAAAAACTACTAGAAATTTTTAATTCCTGATTCGCTGTGTTGTCGGATCTTCTTGTGTCCATCTATGTTACAAATTTCATAGATTCACATTAGAATTTGAAACGTAAAAACCAGTCACGATTATCAGACATTCTATACATCTTGTATAATGGTAAGGTAAACACATATTATAGCGGTATTTATATTATTAAAACTTCCTGTGTATAATAATATAGATAATAATATTGTATAATTATTATACTATATTTTATATTTATGTATAATATTTATAATATAGTATAATAATACAGATAGATAGTTTACAAAATAAGTCAAAGTAATTTGTAACAATTTAATTTTAAAGCAGGTAAAGGTAGACGAATGATTCAGTTTGTCACTTAACAAAATGTTGTCGTACCAATCAACTCCACAGGTAAACTTATGAAATGTTATATTTTTTTAATAATCTTGTGTATTTTTTTAATAAATTTTAAATTAACTCCCGTTTAAATCAATTTTGAAGTTCTCAGTCGTTTTAACTGCCCAAACAGATGTTAATCGACGTTTAGTATACCTCTGCTAAATGGTATTTATTGTGCCTAATAACTGAACCTAAAAAATTATCTTTTGTTTTATTAAGCGCCGCACCTAATTGTCTCGTTGACGTGATAGAAGCGAATTTCACCCTCTAAAACGGCATTAAAATCTGTATATATTAGCATTTTACATGTACGACGGAAATGAACGTTGACCTCAGTAAAATTTAAATTCTTAATTTAACCGGATCATAAAAATTTTAAATGCAAATCTAAAAATTGATTACAATAATGAAAACAAATTGTCAAAAATATTTTAAATATGAATTTTTAAATATTTGCAATGGCCGCCATTTTGAAACTGTTGAACGAATTTTCCTTGGTAACGAAGTTGCTTTAAACACACATAAAATATTAAAGGCTCCTCAACAAGTGATCTAGAAATCAGGATACGCTCTTATTTCAAGGTCCTGATCTGGGTCTCACTATGATAGATCAGTTTCCAATTGAAATTTGCTAATAACAGCAAAAGATGCGGACTCCCCGCTCCCTCTGTCGAGGTCGTCACAAAGTTAACAAAACATTGAAAAAATACATCACAACACTAAACACAATCACACGATTTTTATTAAAGCACACAACGATAAGATTTGGTTTAGCCAAACACTTCGGGGCAGTCCGGACTCTAACGACATGCGAGTTGCACAGCAGTGTTTGGCCGAATAAAATCTTATCGGTCTGTATTTTAATAAAAATTGTGTAATTGTGTTTAGTGTTATAACGTGTGTTTTCAATGTTTTGTTAACTTTGTGACGACCTCGACAGAGGTATTTGACTATTTGTATTACGGCCTGAAGATGAAACAGTGAAGTTTCGAAACCGCAGTATCCTTTACGAGGTGAGTTAGAAGGACACTAGACTGAAGAAAGTAGGTCATAATCCTAATTAATTAATTTTTTTCGCTATTACCTTGTGTTCTTTGTTTAACATTACCGTACACTTAATTGCTTATACTTAATCTCAAATAAATTTATTGTCCTCTTATATTTTCATTATTTTTAAGTTCCTTTATAAGAAAAAAACTTTATAAATTAAGCGCATGGTAGAATGTTGATGTTTCAAATGAAAATGTGTATTCTCTTGGAAGATCACTTTATCAAATATTTCAAACAAAGAAACCCTCTGGCAGCCAATATAAATCTTAGGTCGATAAACTCATTTGCAACGAAAATACATTTTTATAACATACATCAAAAAGAAAATGACTTACGGGACTTTGTTACTTTATTGTCGAAAATAAATTACGCCTTTTATTTAGAAACTGTGATCAATTTCATGTTAACAGCAGCTGTTCGGTTATTTTTGAATCGACAATTATTGTACAGTATTGCAAACAAGCGGTAGCACTTTGCAGGCCTATAAATTTCATAAAATGTATTTTTACATTAAAAATGTTTCAATACTAGCGAAAATTCAATACTCGAAAATTTACCCTACATTTTAAAAAAACTACACTACACTCTCAAAAAACTACACTACGCTCTCAAAAAAACTACAATTCACTTTCATAAAACTATACTACACTTCTGAAAAACTACACTACATTCTTTAAAACTACACTAAACTTTCCAAATTTTACACTACGCTTTCAAAACCTACATTACTCTCAAAAACTACACTACATTCTCGAAAAACTACACTACACTCTTTAAAAACTACACTAATTTGTCAAAAAACTACACTGTACTCTAGAAAAACTACAATACACTCTAAAAAACTGAACTTTATTCTGGAAAAAATACACTATACTCTCAAAAAACTACATTTCACTCTCGAAAAGCTACAATTCACTCTCCCCCAAAAATACGTTACAATCTCGAAAACCTACACCACTCTCTTGAAAAGCTACAATACACTCTCAAAAATCTACGCTTAACTCTCGAAAAACGTTGTGTACCGTTGCTGTTTACACAAATTATAGCACATTTCCGATATTATAACAATAATTGAATATCCCATTTATTAATTAACAATTTTCAGAAAAACCAGATGTACCCCTTTTCTAGAAATTGTTTAACCTGAATTTTTAAGATAAATAGACTTTATTATAGTTTACATTTTGCAAGACAGTGTTATTAATTTCAAATTGAAAAGTTGTTAGAAGTGTGTTACTCAAACAACAATAAATATTTTTCAACACGAATATTCAGCCGAATCGAAAATGAAAAGACGATAATCGATAATTTTTATCGTTTTACCACAATGTATCACAATGGTAGTCAATAGCTTATTTACCAATGTACATTCGCCAATAAAAGGACGCATTTGAAAAATGAGCAGAGATTAATCATAGGAATGTTGAAGTGTTTCGGGACTACTGCAAAAGAAGGGATGAAGGGGTGGTATGGGGTACGCGTGGCTTACATTTACCTTGACCCCCATCCTTTACTGCAATTGTTCCTTGCAATACTATGTCAGTGATCTGAGGAAATTCCACTTATGCTATGTAAATTATCAGTTTCACCATTTGAAGGTAAATTACTTGAGCGTTTTGGGGTAAAACTTAATAAAAATACCTAATAGCTGTTCACTTTATAATACAAAGTATAATGGCACACAAAAACCCGAAACCATTTTAGGGTTTATTATACTTTTTTTCGATTAATTCAAGAAACGCAAATTTGTTTAATTTAAATTCGATACCTCAGTTACGAATTCTGATTTATTATGATCGAAACTGGAAGAAATGTTTTTATTTTCGATGTAGACACCCGAACGGTTTTTCCTGGAATAGAAAACTTTAAAAATTGTTTGGACATTTCAGTTTAACATATCAGTAAATTCGGATAGAAATATAAGAATCTGAATTAAAAAATGACCTTAAAGAGCTTAAGAATTAAAAAGACCTTAAATAAACTTAAAGAGGTAAAATGTTTAAAAAGTAAACTACATATAAATGTCAAACTTTATCATGTAAAGTCAGTTAATTTAATCTTCAAAGTTTTATTAAATCGTAAGAACAATTTAAGAAATTAAATGTTTACTAATGTTTTCACAGTGAAAATGTTATTCTTCTCCATCCCCAAAATCAGCTCGTTTTTTCAAAATATGTATTAGGCGTACAATGTACCTTAAATAATTCGATTACAAGGAACGTATTGTTCCAGCGTATTTATAAAGACGGTTTTTTAAATTCAATTTACTCCCTAAAAGCATATTTCTTGTAAATCAAATTTTTCAATGTATCTTTTAAAATATAAACAAACTTTAATAAAGATATGTTGTTGGTATATTCGCAAATTTCTATTTTAAAAATGAGCTATTGAACACATACACACACACACACACACACACACACACACACACACACACACACACACACACACACACACATATATATATATATATATATATATATATATATATATATATATATATATGTGTGTGTGTGTGTGTGTGTTTGTTGTTTACGATTTTGGTCTGATATGATTCAAACTTCATTGAAAAATCGATTATGTTAATACCTTGGACAAGTTCGATAATGAAAAAAAAAGTTCAACAGTTTACCTATTACTTGAAATCATTAAATTTGTAACTTTTTGGTGTAATTTGTTTTTAATCTTATTTTCCTGTCATAATCAGCGTTAAAAATTTTATATATTAGCGTTTGGAATTTAAAAAATCCGTTGAAATTAAGAAATTAAATTTAAATTGATCACGGTGATCATATATTCATATTTATATATATATATATATATATATATATATATATATATATATATATATATATATATATATGCGAGTTTTAAATGCTAATATATAAATATGTTCATGCTGATTATAGTAATGTAGTCAGATTTTTTAAAAAATAAAGAAAACATTTCTTGAAATGCCCTTCAAACATGTCTGCGAGACAGTTGCTTGCCGTAGTTTCTTTTTATATATACTTATCGGATTTTTCGCGAAATAACATCTCATATATTTCCTTTAGGTAAATACAACTAAGCAAAATTATTGTAAGTCGATTTTAAAAATACCCTTATTTGAAAATTCTAAGAAATTCTTGACAAAAAAGGACCTGAAAAAAAACAATTAATTTTCTCAAAATATGGTAAAACTACACACAAACTGCATTCCATTTTATGGAAATTGGTCAAACATTTTTTGCCTCCAATGATGTGCATAGACACACAGACAAAAACACATGCATATGAAAGCCTTTTTTTGAATCAGAAGACTTAAAAAACTGCCCATCAAAACCTTTCACAAAACTGTTTATCAAACCATTACACAAAACTTTCCATTAAAATCTTACACATAACTGCCCATCGAAACCTTACAAAAAAACTGTTCATCAAAACTGTACACAAAACTTTCCATCAAAATTTTACTCAAAACTGTCCATCGAAATCTTACACAAAACTGTCCATCAAAACCTTACACAAAACTTTTCATCAAATCTTTACACAAAACTTTCCATTAAAATCTTACACAAAACTGTTCATCAAAACTTTTCAAAAAACTTTCCATCAAAATCTCACAAAAAACTGTCCATCAAAGTCTCACACAAAAAAGTCCATCAAAATCTTATAAAAAAACTGTCCATCAAAATCTTACACAATACTGTCCGTCAAAATCTTACACAAATATTTTTTACGATCCTCTTATTTTGTATATTGTATAGCAGAAAATAAAATATTTTCATAAAAAATCCGACGTCCCACGAGTATATTATTGTTGATAATGACATTTTAAATATGTATATTTTTCTCAAATGTTTGATATGTGCAGACATATTTCATTACAGAGTTTACTATGATATAAACTCTGTTCCACTTACTGAAACATTTTGCCAAGTAAATCCGAAGTACAGTTTACTTTAACCTTTCATACATAATTATTACCTTACATAAGCCGTACTTTAAACTCTGAAGTTGCTCGCGAATTCTGCGTAAAACGTCGCTATAAGGTACACATTTCTTTGACCTTACAACGTATCGCAGTATTTAATCAAAAAGTAGATAATTAAATTTTGTTAAGTCGGTGTGCCGTAAAAGAACCTAATTAACTTTAGCAGCAAGTACAAAACAATATCGTGTGTAATTAAAGATGATTTTAATATCACATTTTGTAAAGTAGGTCACAATCAAGATTACGGTGTATTAGGCAAATATTCCAAAAATAATGTATTCTTCTAGTTTTTACTTAGATTGATTGATTGTTACTGAATTCACAAAAATAAGCAAAGATATTGAATCAAACATCATATAGTAAAACCCAGACCAGTGATACATAGGCCTATATATTTAAATGTGTGTGTGTGTGTGTGTGTGTGTGTGTGTGTGTGTGTGTGTGTGTGTGTGTGTGTGTGAGAGAGAGAGAGAGAGAGAGAGAGAGAGAGAGAGAGAGAGAGAGAGAGAGAGAGTATTATATATATATATATATATATATATATATGTGTGTGTGTGTGTGTGTGTGTGTGTGTGTGTGTGTGTGTGTGTGTGTGTGTGTGTGTGTGTGTGTGTGTGTTTAGCTTTGATGTTATTGATGTTAGCTTTGATGTTATTTGTACCTTACTGGTGAACAAAAAATTATATTTTTTTAAATATAAAAAAAATAGTAAAAATTATATCTACAGCTGTGAGTCATTAAATATTCATTAAAATAATTGCTTAAAACTATTCCGGAACTTTTTTACGGTGACAGTGCATTACGGTTCGTGTAACGGTACTTGTGAGTTAGTATTCCGTTCTGTGGATGATAGTTCATAACTTTATCTCTGATAAGCTGTACTGTCAATACGTTTAGTTTTGATATGAAAAACTTTTATAGCTGACTTTAATAGTTTAACCACGGAAAAGTAATAAAATATTATTGCTCTCGGAGGCCAGATGATCGGGAACATCTTCTGATTGCGTCACGTCCAGCTTACAGTCGCCGAGGTAGTTTAAGGTGCGTGATCTTATATAATACATTAACCGAGACCATGTGCCGCGCGCTTTAATAGTGCGTACACAATTTACAATCATCAACTAAATCGCTTAATTAGATGCATACCGCTTTACGTAAGCTCAGGCCACTTAGGAGAAGACTGGCATGTATTTTAGGCTGTCTAACTTGTCCATGAAACTTACGTTAAATTAATGTTGCAGAATTTATCTACGACAATTTTTTACATGGACGAAAATGTAATATCTTTTACTTTTAAACATATTTTAAGCCTAATAAACAACAATCATTACTGCATTTCGCTTCTATCACGTCAGCGAGAAACAATGCTTGCCGCGATTGTTTTTTAAATCACGGATACTTTTTCTACGACCTTTATAAACGAACACATAAATCGTAAATAAATGTATTGCATACAGAACAACTAAATGTGAACTTACAACTGCAGATGCCAAACAAAGTAATTTTGACAAGTAATTAAGATTAATGGCCATACAAAATTAGTTTAAATCCCGGACCAAAGTTTAATAATTCCCTTCGCTCATGTGATTTAACTTGCGTACATAAATTTGTTCATTGTCAAAACTTTCCGTTTAAGTATTATTACGTCTAATTATCAAAAAGGTTAATTTCGACACAAAATTATCGAGTCATCAGAAGCAGTTATAACCGTTCAGGCAGTCAGAATGAAAACGCAACCATTTATAATAATTATTATTGTGGTTGTTTGAGTTAATTTTAGGTTGATTCGAATTAACTAGATTACAATTTTCATTAGGTTTTAGTTGAAAATAAAATTAAAAACAAATTAAATATTGTTAAATCCTAGCTACACTATTTTGTTTTTATAATAATTTTAAATATTCAAAATGTCAGTTTTAACTCATATTCAAGTTTCTCGATCTAGTCAGCTGTCTCACTGTCGTGAGAGAAGCGAATTAACAAAATATAACAGAAAAACTTATTAAATTGATACATTTTCGTGTTTCAATAAAAATACGAAAATAAACCCTAAACGCTGTAAAATTCGTATTTTTTTTTTATTTTACATTTTTATTTAAAAATAATTTTTGTCAGTATTAATTACATTAATGAAATAATAATACGTTTGTATAATTCCACAACTTTTTATTTCAGTCTTCCCAATGAAGGTTTCACTCTGTCAAGCGGCCTTGACAATGCTCCAACAAGTGAAACCTTGGTTGGCAAGACTCATATAAAAAAGTTGTGGAAATATAAAAACGTGTTATTATTTCATTAGTATAATGGATATCCAACAATTACCAACAGTCTTATGTATAAATTAATGTGAGTATAGTTAAAATCTGTTTAAATTAACATTGAAAATACCAACGTGGACTCTGATAGATAATTTATTAAAAGGATAATGATATCCAATTTTCAAAAATGTATGATTTTTTTAATTCGAATGAATATTATTTCGAAATAGATGAACTCATTTTCATGATTTTAACAGGCACTGGACCGCATATTCAAATGATTAGGATTATATACCTATTCTTCCCGTCAGTGGTCTATCAACTCACCTCATAAAGGCTACCGCAGTTTCGAAAATTGTAGTTTCGTCTTCAGGCCATACAAAATGTTAAATCTCTCTGTCGAGGTCGTCGCAAAGTCAAACAAAACATTAAAACATACATCACAAACACTAAGCACAATTACACATTTAAAATATTCATCATGAAATTCGGCTTTGCCAAGCTACACACGCGACTCGTACATCGTTACATTCCGGACTGCGGAGTCTCCATCATTAGTAGCGCGCCCATCGTTGTTATCAGTTACGGTGCGTCTGTTGGTTTTTGTTACTCAAATCACTTATCCTTAGAGCCATGTCATATATTAAATTTGATTTAAATGAAAGTTTTTCATTGAGGATGTTCTGGGGGTCTGATTTTTTGCTCTTGTAAATCTCAAACTCTTCTATCGCATCCATATAACTACTTTTATGACATAAAAGTAATATTTCCATGTTGGTATGGATGTCTTCAAATTTATGGTTTTCGTCCATAATATGTTCTGCGAAAGCCGAGTTTGTCGATAATGCACTTCTGGGTATGTGCTCTTTAGATCTTTTCTTAAAAGAGCGAGATGTCTGACCGATATAGAAGCTTAGGCAATCACTACATTTCATTTTGTATATGCCAGTTTTTTCAAAGTTATCTCCACTTTTATTTGCAACTGGCTTCTTTAATAACGTTGACAACTTATTACTTGTTCTGAAAGAGACATTTATATTTTCTTTGGCTAATTCTTTTTTTAGAGTGTGGCTTAAAGTTGAACCATATTCCGTGGAGATGTATGTTTTTTATCAGGAACGATTTTTTTATTTGTGTTTGGCAATAAGCCTATCAACAATTGAGCTTTTATATCCATTAGAAACAGCTATGTACTTAATGATGAGCTTCATTTTCATAGCTTCCATAGGGAGTGAAATTAACCTGTGTACCAAACTATTGTAAGCTGCCATTTTTATATTGTATGGATGGAATGTAACGAATTTTTATATTGTACCGGAATGTAACGACGTAGCTTGGCCAAGCCGAATTTCATGATGAATATTTTAAATGTGTAATTGTGCTCAGTGTTTGTGATGTATGTTTTGTTTGACTTTGTGACGACCTCGACAGAAGGATTTAATATTTTGTATGGCCTGAAGATGAAACTATAAAGTGTCGAAACCGCGGTAGCCTTTATGAGGTGAGTTGATAGACCACTGACGGGAAGAATAGGTATAGAACTCATTTTGCTTGGTAACTAACTGTTCCAGCTATTATTAAAATCGGTTTTTATGCAACATTGCAAATATTAGAATGCTAACACACACACACACACACACACATCGTTTCATGATTACTTTTATTGCTTTCCATTCTCTAAATATAAAATATAAATTTTATTTACATTGTCATCATTTTTTATTGGATCTATACTGATATTAACGTTATATAAAGGTATTTTGTAAACACGCTTAAAATATTTTATACGTTTAAAGTTTTCCCTTCTGTTTTTTTAAAATTTTTGGGTCAAGTTACATTCTAATCAATTCCTCATACATCAAAAATATCCAAACAGAGAGGAATGCCGTCCAGTATCGAGATTGGTTCAGTGGGGAATATCAATACGTTTCAAATATTTACATTTCAACAAAACTGATAAATAACTGAATTAAATCGGTTCAAAACATTTAGGTCAGATGTTGAATAGCAATAATGAACTGAAAGGCACTAATTAGGAATGGGTGAGTTATCCACCTTGAATCCTCTCCAAATCCTAGAATTTATGAACAGAATAGGGCTTTAGAAGGGGCCATAACACCTCAGGAATATAGAATGGGGGCACAGTAGATCTACAAAGGTTGCAGTTCGATATAAATTCATTCAATCGCGATCTATTTTCATATTCGTTTTTGTAGATTTTATTAAAACAAACTCACGAAAATATGGTAAAAACATACATTAAAAAAACAACAGAAGTAAAAGTAATTGTGTCACTTTTAATCATCGAGAAATGTAAAAGTAAATGTGCTTGGTGTTTGTTGTATTTTTGTGTGTGTGTGTGTGTGTGTGTGTGTGTGTGTGTGTGTGTGTGTGTGTGTGTGTGTGTGTGTGTTTTAATACTCATACGTTTGCAAATTGTTGATCAATTTTGATTCAAACGGCATAAATCGATTATAACAGTTTGGTCAAATATTTTACTGAACATAATCCTTCCAGTAGACGTTTCAATACGGCGGCCATACACAAAACTTTTTTATTTTACACTTTTTTTGAAAATCCGATTTCACCATTGAAATCAACGTTGATTTCCGCATATATCAGAATTTTCATGATAGCTATTCGGTGAAATCAAAATTTTAAACGAATATAAAATGTTTAAAAATTGTTAAAAATTCGCTCCCATCACGTCAGCTAGACAAATGCGTACCATAATTATATTTTATAATAGGCCTAATTGTTTTTTATTTATTTATATTAAGTTACATATTAGAGTAAATATTGTAAAACCTGTATTCTCTGTACATTTTAAAACGAAAAATTAATTTTCATAAATCCCAGAAGCTAAATGACTCGACATTTTAGCCGCAAAGTTCGCTGGATTCCTTTGCGTGTTCTAACAGGATTAAAATCCCCTTTACCTCTCTGCCTCCCTTGACTTAACCGTTGCAACCGCAGAGGGATTAACCGTGTTGCATATTCATTGTGCAGCTACCCACACGAAAAACAGCTTTGCTCCACTTATAAACTAAACGGAAGATCTGAATAAAAGTTATGAAAGAAAAAACTACTACTACTACTACTACACACACACACACACACACACACACACACACACACACACACACACACACACACACACACACACACACACACACACACACACACACACACACACACACACACACACACACACACACACACACACACACACACACACACACACACACACACACACACACACACACATATATATATATATATATATATATATATATATATATATATATATAAACATATGCAACGATATATAGTTTAATAAAATATAGAAATTTATTTTATATAGATAAAAGTTGTTACATGAAGCGAGGTCTCTGTTTCAAATCGACCGTTCGGAATTTGGCTTGCGTGTTTAGTTGTTACGCAGTTTTGCCAAACGCACTGACTGTTTGTTTTGAAGTTTGTTAGAAAGGTACCTTGAAAGTAGGCCGAACGACGTATATGTAAGATTTTCCCATTCACTTCCGTTTCAGATGGTGGCGTTTGAGTTACAATAATAAGTGTAAACAGTTTTAGCCAAACTCATAAATCGATTGTTTTGAAACTTAGTTCGAAAATATCTTATATGAAACATTTTTTTTTATATTTTATTACAATTGAAACTGAACTTAGTCCATCTACCAATATATCTATGAAATGAAAGCGTTAGTTTGTTGCACATCCTATGACGCACTCCAAATCCAAAAATCACTTGATCTTGTGAAAGTTGTATCAATCTTGTCTTAGTCCAAATCAAACGGTTTTATCCTGTCCAACCGCCGAACTTGAACCGAATTGTCGAGAACTTGTAGCATCTCGATGTTATTATGCTTATGCAGTCTTACTTAATGCTTCCTAGCAAATCGCCGAACCTCTTCATGAACTGTAGCAATTTATAAATCCTTATGAAGATCATCATTGCGTATGTACTATGGGGCATCAACAATGCCTCTCAGTACTTTATTTTGAAACGTTTGAATAATTTTAATATTGCTTCTTTTCGTGCAGCCCCAAAGCTGCACACCATATGTCCAGATCGGTTTTAGGACTTGTTTATAAGTAATAGTTTATTGTGCACGGACAACTCAGAATTTCGCCCAAGAAGCCAATGCCATATGAAACATAAATGATTTATGTATGACATTTTTCCCTATTTACGTCGGTTTCAAGATGGTGGCCTGTAATTTAACGATGAAGAGTACACGCAAGTTTAATCAAACGCATTGACCGATTGCTTTGAAATATGGTACGAAGGTACGTTGTATAAAACCCGAAAGTTGTATAAGAATTTTCCCATTCACTTCCGTTTCAAAATGGCGGCTTCTATTAAGCAATTTTAGTCAAACGCATTAATAGATTGTTTTTAAATTCGGTAAGACGATATCTTGTATATAGCCCAAATGATGAATGTGTAATATTTTTCCCTATTTACTCCCGTTTCAAGATGGCGGCCTCTGATTTAACGATGAAGGATGTACGCAATTTCAATTAAACTCATTGAAACGACATAGAAAATGTAAACTAGGAATCGGATGTCACCGGAGAACGTTTTTAGTCAAAAAAAAGGATAGAACTTATAGCTGACTTGTCGAAGGCGAATGGAGTAACATCCCTCAAGGGATTTGAAAACTGATGTATCCATCAAACATCAAGGTTTTTCACGAACGAATTACTCCTAAATGTGTTCTTCATATAGGGAGAAAATTAAAAAATACAGTTTAATATTAAAGTCTTTTATCCAGCCCTAAACACTTATTTAACCCATAATTCCTACTTTATTCATAGCGACAATGCAGTATAACGTTTGTAATATATTTTTACTGCTCGGCGGGGTGTATTTAAACGGAGAATTGTAATGCGGCATGTGTTCGTTTCAGAAATAATATTATAATGTCAAACCTGCAGAGCTCTGCTCATAGCCTGTAACGCAAGAACGTGCCTGTTTGTTTCCTACACTAAGTAATGAAAACAACCTCAACTCCTTGTTGCACGACGAAATTTTAAAAATAAATTTATTTTAAAATTGTTACTTAGTGATGGAATATCATTGTTATTAAAAGTTGAACACAGTCTTTTGCACGGTGTTGGAAACGGTAAGAGATAAATACAACATTGTATAAAATTTTATTTCTAACGATTTTTAATTCCAGCGGAAACAGCTGACATGAACAGCTGATGGGTTTAGCGATCCCACCGTATGTACAGTTCATACTATATTAGACTCGCAATGCCGGTGTATATCGAACATTGTTATTACCGGATTACCGAAAACGACAGATTATCCCAAATGAAGAAAAATGCCAATAAATTAGTATGTAAACTGGGGAAAAATAATTACATTACAATACAAACGCTTTTATTTTAATAACTGAGTTTAAAACTGAATTATTATTTTTAAAAACATTAAAACAACAACAAAATAAAACATTACCGCGAAAACATTAAAACTGCTCAGAGTATATTCATTATTATTCATTATTCAATCATTCATTATTACTGTATATTACAGTACACAGTACAGAGTGTTTGAAAAAGAACTCCCTAGTTTTAATGTGTCCTAGAATCTGTACAAAGTGATTTACAGTTTTCTAGTTTGTGGTGTTTAATTCATCAACTGTCCACGTTTTGCTCACGTAAATATAGAAATTGAGTATACAGTTGGCAAGCCTGTGTAACCTTGAGAATAACGGCGACAGCGCTCAGTTCAGGCGTTCAGTACAGTGCAATGGCTACTCCGCAACAAAAGGCGCAGTGTGTTATTTAGTTTGTGCAAACTGAGTCTGTTATAGTACAACATAGTTTAGACGTTAGTATAGTGGTGAACCACCTATAGCAAAAACTGTCCGTTATTGGGTAAAGTCTTTCAAACAAACCGGCAGGGCTTTAAAAGCGAAGTCGCCAGGTAGACCGAGAACTACTGAAGCTACTATTGAAAATATTCGTGTTTTGTGTGTCCAAAGAAGTCATTGGCCAGACCTAATCTATATAAACGAAAGTTTTTTCTAGAAGCATCCACCAAAATAAACCGCTTTCGTACGCACAGTAAACTTGATTCGGACCTAAACCTAAATTATTTTCTGTTCCTTTAACATTCTCTTTAACCAACAACAACATTAACACAACACGATAGTTTTTCACGGATTCCTCAAATTTATCGAGCCACTGTCACTGTCCTTAAAGTAATTTTTGTCGGTATTTTTTTATAAAAATCTTTTTTTAACGCATTATCTCCCCAGAAATCGCTGTATGCCTGTTGTCTTTCCTTGTAAAAGCCAGGAAAAAACGCTTTTTCTATCTCCGGAAACTCGCCGAATTTCATTGCTTGTTGTTTACTTTGACGCGCACTCGGAGTTGTTGATGTACTTTCTAATTTTTATTTATTTTTTTCTAAATAACACAAATACCACCGACGGATTACTGGACGTGCTGAAAATGAAGTCTAGTGTAATTTCACTTTTCATAACTCACTCTACACTCTACTTAAGACACACACAAGCAAACAAACAAACAAACACACACACACACACACACACACACACACACACACACACACTACTCTATATAAATTGGCTAAATCAAAAGTGTAAAGCGACCCTGTGCTGATGGAGTGAAAAACACCGGTCTAATGGTGTATCAAACGGAGCCCTGGGAAACCAGCTACCTCCTAGTGTACCCTAGCCTTACTCAAGCATGCGGGGCACTGTATTGGCGGATAACATTTCCGTAACTACTTGTAGGCGTTCCCATGAGTAAGAATTAAGTAAAATTAGCGGTATCTCCCCGCCACAACAAAAAGCTGACCAAGTGGAACACACCCTCCGTGATAAGGATCAAGAGCAAGAGGGAAAAGAATAAAAGGAAATTACCATAGCAAGCATCTGCAAGCACCTCAGTAACAAATTGGGAAGTCACCAGGTTAGAAGTAGGGGAGTTTACCCACTTTGAATCACCTTCATAATTTTAGAATTTATGAAGAGACTAGAGTTGGAAAGGCTCCATAACTGAGCCTCTCAGGAATACAAAAAGGCGGTACAATAGATGTACAAAAGTCGCAGTGCAATATTAACCTTAATCATTCATTCATTTAACAGTTGTCCATCACAACAGCCATTCTTTTGTAACGGATGTGACAAGTGGAAAACTTTATTGTAAAATAAATTGGGAAAATAGTTATTAAATCAAGTTATTTTTTTTATTCAAAAGGATAAAGGTTAATTTGTTTGCATACAAAATTTCAGGAGAAACGATAAGGCAGTTCGATTTAACCTTAACTGGCTGCCATGTATATGATAAGGAATTCACCTGACTATATCTCTTTATTTTATTTATTATTTTTTAATTATCATCTGTTGCAACGAACGTGATAAGAGTAGACACTTTTTATTTATGAACCACAAAAAAATTCTTTCGTTTCTTCATTATTACTTTTACTTGTTGTACTTGTTGTTAGTTGAAAATAATATTAGTAGACCTGTATGAAAAAGCATTAATGTCACAAGATTGTTACACTTAGTTTTAACATCGATAAAAAAATCAACACAGTAAAAATCTGTGTTTTTAAATAATTAAAAAACATACACTAGGCCTAACTGAACTAATGTTAAGCAAGCCAGAAATATCATCTCACTAATTCACAGTTGACTAAAAAAAGCTGATTTGAAAAACCAATGACGAGCCATAAATTACATCACTAACTGAAGTAATTTTACGAATAGAAAAAATGAACCATTACCAATAATATTAAACGAAAGGAGTATAACATATGCAAACAGTACTAAATATCTAGGAATGACACTCGATGCAAAGCTCCGATGGAAGGTGCATGTAAAAAAAAAAAAGAGGAGCTACAGCTCAAATTCAATAAAATGTTTTGGCTTATTGGAAGAAATTCAGAACTTTCGATAGCCAACAAGATACTGCTATACAAGCAAGTTCTAAGACCAATATGGACCTATGGTGCACCACTCTGGGGATGTACAAGAAAAAGCAATAGTAAAATTATGCAAGTTTTTCAAAATAAAGTATTGAGAACGATACTTGGTATGTCAACGCCCCTTGGTATGTGAGAAATGAAAACATACATAAGGACCTAGGTGTTGAATCTGTTCAGGAAGTCATTAAAAAGCTCTCGGTTAAGCATTATTGCAGGTTAGAACAGCATAATAATACAGAGATTGTCCAACTACTATGCCGCAGTGACAACATCACAAGAAGGCTCCAACTAATGCCGGTGACAACATCCAGAAGGCTGAAGAGGACCAAGCCAATTCTCCAGGCCGTAAACACATTGGGACCAGCCGTCGGACTGCACCCCAGCACACAGTGAACACAATGATAAAGAAAAATTACTAGATGGGGCACGCCTCAGTTGTAATTAATAATAAAAAAAAAAAAAACTAACTGAAATCTTTAAAAAAAGATTTTTTTCTGGCAAAAAACCAATGTCAGCATCGAAGTAAATAAAGAAATATATATATATATATATATATATATATATATATATATATGTATATATTTAAATATTATATTTAAATATAAATAAATTCCATAAAAAGTTAAATTAAGAATAAAAAAATATTTATATCGAAAAAAATTATTTCATCTGATGTACTTTTAAAAGAACGGCTGAAAACTTGGGTTGGTTCACCTGTTTAGTACAAATGGTAACACTGCGGGTACAGTACCCAGGTGTTTCATTATTCCGACGCCATTTAAGACTAAGTCGATAAAAACCAAATCGGTTTTGTGAATTTATTTGAAAACAGCTCACCGATACGATCAATTAGATTAATACGGTTATAGGTGGTTAATACTTGTAAGTTTGCTAAACATTTCGGCGATGCAAACATACGGCTTTTACGCTTCACATATTAGTACAGATTATTGTTTCTTCGAACATTTTCCGTCTACAGTGTGTATAAAACGTCGTGTATTATTTTTATATACACAAATAATGGTAAATATCCGAATAACAGGACTAATTTGCTTTTAAAAAGTAAATAAAAAAACCAACCCAAAAATTAAATCAACAAAATCAATAAAAACAAAACTAATCCTAAAAGTAGATCGAACAAAAAAATAAATCTGAAAATAAAACTAACCCTTACAAAATTTTTAAACAAAACTAACGCTTTTTAATTAAAAAAACAAAACTAATCCTAAACATAATTCGAAAAACAAAACTAATTTTAAAAGTAAATCTAAAAACAAAACTTTCCCTAAAAGCAGTATTAAACATAAATCGAAAAATACAAGTAGGGTCTAAGGCTAAAAATAAACAAAAAAACAAATAAGCCTAAACGTAAATCGAAAAACAAAACTAACCCTAAAAATAAATCGAAAAACAAAACTAACCCCGAACGTAAATCGAAAAACAAAACTAACTCTAAAAGGAAATCGAAAAACGAAACTTACTCTAAAAGGAAATCGAAAAACAAAACTAACCCTGAACGTAAATCGAAAAACAAAACTAACTCTAAAAGTAAACCGAAAAACAAAACTAACTCTAAAAGGAAATCAAAAAACAAAATTAAACTTTGCGTTAACGGTAAGTATAAAGCAACGGAAGTAAACTCTGTGAAGATTTTGTACATCGGACCTCTGCATACTTCCTACACGAGGACATGGACATCTTCAGCAGAAGAGATAGACAGTGGATTGCTAGAACCTACTAAGGGAAGAAATCTGCAGAACTAGTACTGAAGAGGTTTAGTTACATAATAAGTCCGTTGATCGCAGTGCCTGGGGTTGTATAATCCCATCCTTTAGTTTCTAAACTTAATCTTAACAGGAGTAACTGCGGCTAAAACTAAAAACCCTAAGGTGCACAGTTCAGAGACGCAGCAGACTGACCGATGCCTTGGCCACATCGACTACTGAGCCCTTCTTTTTTTTTAAGTTTCCTATACTTTAGTTATTTTTTTTTTCTCAATAGCTCGCAATTTGGCCATTGGACATTTGGACATTAAACCCTGTTTTTTAAC
This sequence comes from Callitettix versicolor, assembly GCA_022606455.1. NCBI lineage: Eukaryota > Metazoa > Arthropoda > Insecta > Hemiptera > Cercopidae > Callitettix > Callitettix versicolor. Next base: position 43,027,921 of record CM040185.1, on the reverse strand, counting down.
AGCATTTGAAGAAAGTTTGTTTTACTTGAAACACTACTAAAATTCATTTACTCTCAACATAAGTTGTATCGATTTTAGCCAAAATTTTGATGCAATATTTTTATATATCCACACAAAAATTCAAACAAAATTATAAGTAGTTACACGTATAAGAAATTCGGCTCCACAACTTTAGAAAAAACTTAAAAATTGACAATTTTTTCAAAGATCGTACGTTTGATGTAACTGAAATCATCGCAGCAAATTTTAAATAAACCTTGACCGCTAACTAAGTTTGTCTTGTTTTTAAATAGTTATTCTAGAGTTGTAAACTACTCTATTTAAAATTTCCGTTACTGATTTATGTATAATTAACCTTTATATAATACTTAAATTTGATCAAAATCTAATTAATTTCGAGAAATAACACCGGTTTTTCAGTTTTCTGGGGATTACAATGTGAAAAAGTTTGTATAATATTTTTGCTTAGATTTACTCTCCGAATGTATTGATTTTTTTTTTTGTGCAACATCCGTTCAAAAGTTAATACGTTATTTTCGGAACACACCTTATTACAGTGAATGCTGTGTCACTGTACTACAAATACAATACTACAATGCGATGCGGTGTCGTGCAATGCGTATTGTAATGTAAACAAGGCTATGACGTCACAGCCTGGACTAGACAGAAGTTGCCATGGCAACGCTACACTAACTGATCGTTACTCCTGTAAATGATTTCTGCTTCGCTGACCCTTGAAATAAACACTGCAGCCCTGTACCACGTGCAACGTGCAACGTGCAACGGTGGTAATATTAAGCCAATTAATTAATTAACCAGTCATTAGCAAATTACAATTGTGAAATGAGCTATTGGAGCGGCCTCCATGAAAAGACCCAGACCCGTGACTTTGAATGAGCGCCATCCTAACTTGTAGATCATTTAAGGGGCTGTTAGAATCGCATTGAAAACCGATGTACATCCGTTTCACACAATTGTTCCAAAGGTTCACAAAAATCTCACATCCTCGAGATTATTCTCGATCCGAGTCTGAAGTCGAACTGAAGAAACATTCACCTGCCATCTGCTTATATAAACTGCAAGTGACACAAATAGGAATTAATCAGCCGTAGATGGACCCGCCAATAACGCCCATTATACCGGCTGATTTGGCCCAAATAAATAGACACCTGCATAACACTTCACGCCTACACTTAATGTTTACGCTTAGAACTTCTACGTAACTCCTACACTAACATTTATACTTAACACACACTTACACTTAACACTTAAACTTTACACTTACAAAAACATTTCCACTAAACACTTACAGTTAAAACCTATGTTCAACACTTATACTTAAAAATACACTTGCACTTAACACTTACACAAAACACTTGCATATAACACTTAGCACTATTACAGCCAATCCCATCAAACTTGAGAGTAGTCCTCCAAACAGCAAGCAAATTACGGGCATTTAATTCACCCTGTTTCTACATTTCGATGGCCTCTCTAAAAATTCTGGTCCTATAATTTTTCACAGTAGCTATATATCTGTCTGTCTCAAACTCTATGTGTGGCCTATTTCTCTCTAATTCTGATAATTTGCTGATTTTTAATTACATGCTTATGTCCTCCAATCTAACTGAGCCCATTAGCCTATTAGCCCTTGGGCCTATTACTTTGCCTATGTATTTCTTAAAACAATCACCACATGAAACGCTACAAATGCCGCTGTTTTCCAGCCTGATTTTTTCTTTAGAGTTAGCAAGAAGCCTGTCAATAATGATATGGGTTTTGTAAAGGGTTCGGAAGTTGTATTTTCTAATAGCTCTGCCGATTCTACCAGTGGCGTCTCTAACGTAAGGTAGAAAAACTTCAGGTTTCTTCTTTCTTCCTTCTCAAGTTTTCATTCCTAAAAGGTAGGTTCTGTAAGCGAGACCTGGCATTGTTAGTAATGTAATGGTTAAAACCAATCTTCCTAAGCGTCTCTATCAGAGTGACGTATTCCTGATCTTTAAACTCCCCGTCAGTCAATGGGATCTAGAAAATAACAATAAGGTTTCTGACCGAAAATGAGTTAAAAAGAACTGTTTGGTCCCGAGATAACATTTTTCAAATCATACCTACATGTCAGATTCGATTTCATATAAATCACTCAATTCGTTTAGTCTCTGTGCACGTTCATCCATGTAAAAGCGACTTTTTTTTCAAGAGAAATGGAAATAGATACATCAATCAGACTGTCAATTTAGATTTTTTTCATGCTAACATAACTTTCCATGTACTTTTTTGAGTAACAACGTATAAAGTAACAAAATTCCTCTCCCAAGTTACCTAAACTTTAAATTTCCATTGTCTGTTTTCACATCAACATCTCGGAAATATTTCGGCTTACAATATTAAACAGGCATATATATAAACGTAAAGGATTCTGATATGCCTTACAGATTTCCCCCAAAGCGCATCAATCATAATTTTGTTACGTTTATATTTAGGCAGTTTAGCGTCGAATCCAATACATAAACACAACCCTTTAGATATATTGCATTCCTTCTTCTTATCCTTAAAACACCTGAGTCGCGCACAATATTTCCGGAGGGATTATTCAGGATATGCTTTTAAAGTAATCGGTCTTGTTCAGTATGTCCTTTAGAAGTTTTGCTTAAAACAAAACCTATCAAGTGAATATAGATTTTTTTTGTTATTTTAAGGTGAAAATCACATTGTTATTATCTTCTCCCTAAGTGTTAAGTGAGAGTGTAAAATGTTAGTCGTAAGTGTAGTTAGACTCGGGTACTGCGAAGGACGTCTAAATCCTCTCAGTAGGTACAGCTAGTCTGCACTCCCCTGCGGGTAATGGGGTAGGAATATAGAAAGGGTCCATCACAAATAAGTAGCCTAGCAAAATTACTAGAATTACACAATAGGTAGTGTTTTACACCAACGTTCTTACATTCATCATCTCTTTTCGGTTTAAAACGTTCTCCGATGTCTTCCGATTCCTAGCTTCCGTTTTTCTCTCTTGTTCCACAGAGCTTGATCCAATACCCTCTTTCTCACTTTCTTATCAATTCCTTCTAACTAAAGCGGTCCATACACGAACGAACCTGGTTCAACAAAGTTCGTGTTCGCCTTTCACCAAACATAGCGGTGAGGAAACAAGAACGGTTCGCCAATTCCAATTTCTCTCCAGATGCTGAAATGAGTTGTTCAAAGATTGCAGCTGCTGTTATTGTTTTAGACGAGTGTGGCGAAACAAGGTGAACTTGTAACACCTCTAATATCGAAACAAGAAACATGAAGACATTTATATCGGCCAACACCGTCTTCTTGCTACATTTCGCTATCTAATTACAGACAGGAATTTAGAAAATGTACATGCGTGATATCACTACAATCACTGGGATTAATCATTCGAGAGACTTGCATGGCAATATAGACGTGTGCTCCTGAAATGCTTCAGTATAATCACTTAGGAAGTCGGGGTTCATAAATTTAACTCTGTTTATCGGACATTTTAGTAAAAAAATCAACTTTGATCTAACTACAACGATCCAGCAACACCGAAATGGAACTGACAAGATGGCGAACAATGTTCTACACAAGGACGAACGCGGTGCGAACCTAATAACTGTTTTCCAACCAAATGGAAGACCAAGATCGTCGCGAACTTGGTTCGCCGCGCCCCACACAAAGGGCATAACGTGGTGAATATATTTCGCAAGAACCAGGTTCGGCTGTCCAGGTTCGCATGTGTATGGACCGTTTAAGTCTCGGTCTTCCTCTTTTTCTGAGACCATGTTTTTCTATTTTAATTTATGGTTGGGAAGTCCATTTTTGTCCATCCTTTGGACACGGCCAAATCATCGAAGTTGTTTCGTCTTATTGTCATGTACTTCACACCCATGACTTCACGGATTCTTAAACTTTCTATCTTTTCCCCGTTCCGCTCTTCGCCAATAATCCATTTCTATAACTTCAAGACATTTTACTATTTTGTTTCAGTGGCCATACTTCGCTTCCATTTGAGATTATACTTTTTATAATTTTCACATTCATTATCTCCAAAAAAAATGGTTTTGGGCGCTATTAACGAGAAAACCAGACCTGACAGTGTTGTTCCACGAAACAGCCAATGTTCTGGTACTTTAATGATCGGCAGGATAAAATAAAAATTGCTGCAATTTAAGTTGTTGGCAATAAATTGAAAATTGAGACTAATTGGGTAGAAAAGTAACAATAAAATTAGGTCAATAACTGCGCCATACGTAGACTGCAGTACTGTAATAAAACACTGAAGTTCTATACTGTAACAGTAATAGGCTATTATATTTATTTTATGGGTCCTGTGTGGATATCAGTTACTGAGTAATGATCAGTTACACAAACCGTTGTCATGACAACGCCGTGTCTAGACCAGCCTATGACGATTATTTGATTATTTTATACACTATCACACGTGTACAGTACCTAATCCATTACTTCGTAAGTATTATTTTCTCAGTACTCAAAAGAAAGTAAGTGGTCGTCTAAAAAAAAATACTCCACGTCTTCACCTTTAATGACATCAAGATGCTAAAAAAAGTTTTAACGTGATGTCTGTGTTTGAGTCTGAAATTCTGTTTAGATCTAGAGAACAAACTATTACTCAGGTTTAGTTAAAATTTACGAATAGTTTTTTTTTAATCTCCCTGCTGTTTTAGGAATTACTTTTGTAGGAAAATAAAACAATGATTATCATTAGACAAAATCAAATAATATTGGAGTACTAATGGACACGTGGGCATAAAAATTAGTATCGACCGTTCAAATATAAATGTATGTTTTACACCTAAAATAGTGCAAGTTTGGATGCTTAAAATAACTTACATATTCAATACGAGGCATGTCCGGAAAGTAAGTACCATGTCGTTCTACTGCTGCCGCATCGCTAGCGACGAGATTCCGCGCATGCGTGCTCGCTTCTTTCATTATCTAGCAGCTGACGCAATTACGGCTGGACATTGATTGTTTACATTTGTTACTGTTCGTTGAAAATGTTTAAGGCAATTTACGATCCCGCCGACTGTGAAATGTGTTCTGTAATACGGATTTTGAACGCCAGGAATATGAAACCTGGTGAAATTCATCGCCAACTTGTAGAGATTTATGGTAAAAATGTAAGAGTGATGAATGGTGAAAAAGTGGTTAGGCTATTCAATGAAGATCAACCAATGTCCATAACGAATCACGCAGTGGGCTTTCTTTTGTGACTGATGAATTGGTTGGAAAAGTGTATGAGGACATTCGTTCGAACAGCAGTTCGCAATAGGAATGCTTTCGGATCAGTTTCCACAAATTTCAAAAACGTGATTTTGAGGACGATGCTTTGATAGCGATGACGACGCAAAAAACAGTGTTCGGCAATGGCTGTCTTCAATGGCGTCATCTTTCTATGAAGAGGGTATTAAAAAGTTTGTTCCTCGTTACGGACACGTTTGAACAATGGTGAAAACTATGTAGAAAAATAGTTTAAGAAATGCTCTTTCATGTAAAAATAAATTTTGTTTAAAACAAAAAAAATTCCAAAACGGCGCTTACTTTCCGGATTTACCTCGTATAAAGTATTACCGAGACTGAAACATCTTATTTCAATGCCACCTGCATTGCAGCGACGCTGACAAATCACGCAGAATAAATCGAATGAATTGTACCGTTCGAATATTACAATTTAAGCACGACTTTTGAAACATATTTGATGTTCCAACATAAAAATTACTTCTTAATCGTCCTTTATTTATTTCTACCAACACCGCAAAAGATTGAGAGGCGTAAAAAACCTTCTAAAGTGTTGTCGGTGAATTTTTCAAAATAAGTTTTAATTGAAGTACATAAATAAAAAAAGTTGTAAGACATCGAAAATCCTGAACTATCCAAATAACGCTTAAAATGTTTCGAGATTAGCGCTGTCGAAATTAGAGGGTGGCCATGAAAACTTGAACTTTTAGAAAAGTTAGAAAAGATTGTGTACAAACTCTTTACACTATGTACTGATTGATTCGTAACAGTATCCCTTCTGGTTTCATGTGATGTCCAACATTAGATGATAGAAAAGCAATTTTGTCATAATGGATATACCAACAAATATTTTTTTCGCTAACGTTTTTTTTCTGGGTTCGGGCTGATACAAGAACTATTTTAGTTAAGCAAAAGACTACCGTTGTCTGAATATGCAGTATCCCAATGAGTAAACATTATGACAATAAAATTAATCAAAAAGAGTAAAGGGAAAATTTCATACAGTTTTGAAACTAAACTATTTATGTTTAACATTCGTATACATTAAATAATTAAGTGTACAAACTGAATAAACATAACTTAAACATTGCTTGATTAATTGTTTATTGGTCCTCTTAAAAAAAAGGACTTACAAGATACAAAAAAGTCTTACGTTACATTCACGGCACTATTGAACATAATTGGACTAGAAGTACAGCCACGTGCTCGATATCAGGGGCTAATATCCATGTAATTCGATTATTTGCCGCTACGAACGCTGCCAGCTTCTAGGACAGTAAGAGTTGGTTGAGGAAATAGTACTATTATCTATTTAGCTGTAGTAGAACAATCTGCCGCAAGATGCCATTAGTAGCAATTGCAACAGACATGTATTTACACAGAAGAAACATTTTTTTGTTGTAATTATCTTTTCTCTTGACAGGTACCTGGGTGGGTCGATTGTACGAAGTGTCGTGCTGTCAGAAACACTGGCTAATGCTTGGCGCTGCACTATGTTGATAAGAACACAGAGATAACCTTAAGCTACTCCCGACGGAGTAAAAAAACCAATTGACAGTTTCAACGCGAATATTGCGATCGACACGATACGTGACACATCCATAACTGTTATTTCAACAATATATTCAGATATTCCGTAGGCGTGTTTGTTTTGAGCCGTTGGATGAGCTGAACATTCCGACATTAAGTTCGATTTTCAGTATATTTTGTTTCATACATTTAAGCAAATAAAAATTATATTAAATCAAAATTTACAGGCCCGAGGTTTATTGGTGCGATCGCACAGTTAGAACTGTCTAATGACAATAATAGCTATTAGTAAATCCTTGTTTAATTCAGAAGATTTTAAAACGAAAATACATTACAAAAACTTAAGTTTAATTTTTAACAATTTCACAATTGTTTTTTTTATAAAAACGTAATTAATTAATGCAACATGAATTAATGCTAATCATTTATATATGACCCTTTCAGTCCTGCAGACTTTTGTAGTTGGGCGATTTTTTTACATATTTTATGAAAATGATTGAAAGTCTCTGTTTCAACTCGACCGTCAGGGATTTGGTTTGTGTGTTTTTCGTATGTCTCTTACACGTGGGTACGGAAGACCAGGCGAGCTGGAGTGTCTGTAGGGCTCCCTGCAGACAGGAAGGTAAGCCGAAACCGTAGCTGTGAAGCCATGTGGGCTGATCAGCGGGCCAGTGACCAGTCCAGGCCTTAAGGTATTTTGCCATACTGGTACCACGGGTTCGTGCTCAAGCCCCCCGGGGGACCCCTAGGGTCATCCCTGGGTGCACAAGAAGGTGTTGGATTCGTGGGGGTAGTGGTGGTGTTGGATAGTAGATGTCTGTCTTCTTCTTTGATCTTCTTCTGTTAAGTGGGGATGGTGGTAAACCCTCGTGGTAGTGACACCATTTCCTTTAGCAATTTATTGCACTTAATTTAGTAGTAACTGTCTCTTACACAGCTTTTATCAAACGTATTGAACGATTCTTTTGAAATTTGATATAAATATACCTTGTACAAACTCCGAACGACATATGTGTAAATTTTTCTCATTCACTTCTGTTTCAAGATTTAAGGTCCTTGATTTAACGATGACGAGTGTAATTGCTGATTATTCCCTACATTACTGGCAGAACGGCTCGGCTCGTCTTATCACAATTCCGACAGCTTCATTGAAAGGACGTACAATTTCCAGTAAAGCTAAAAAAAATTCTTAAATATTACGGTTAAAAGTTAAACTGACGGAAAAGATACGAGCACGTCAGAGCGCTGTCGTGGCCAAACAGTAAATTAAGAATATACATCTAGGTTTATTGTTCTTTGAACTACTAGTATTTTCAAGTAAACAAACACAGTATGTAGTACAAACAAGCAACAAACTTCTTAGGCATGTGTGCACCTCACAAAGAATTCTCCCATCATTGCCAGCTTCCACCCGAACCGTCCACAGTCTATTTATGATAGGCCTCGCCTATCCATCACACAGGAAAACACTTCAAGTGAGTTATACAGAAAAATCAACGTCAGATACGGGTTCGAACCAACCGATCAAAAACATACAACACAGGCCACGTATAGGGCCTTAGACCGCTGGCTCTTTGACCAATTGTAGGCCGGATGGTCACCAAATACGGAGCGGAATGTAAGTGCGGCCAATGAAAGCGTAACGGAGCCATGCGACGTCGCTAGACTTCGCTTCGCCTTCAGTGGCCGCACTTACATTAAAAACATTAAGTTTGGTTTTAATGCGTAGTTCGCTCCGCTCCGTATTTGGTGGCCACCAGGACTTACATTTTAACAAATCTCATTGTATACTGTTTGATACATTTTTTAAATTTATTTTTGTAAAAAGAAATTGTTAGTGCTAAAAGATTTTTGATTATATTTATATAAAATTCTGATAAATTGGACATTAAGACAGGTAACACTGTCTTGGATAAATAGGTAAACACTAGAAGTATCCAGGTCGCGTTGAAAGTGAAAAAATAATAAACATCTGTGAGTATGAGATTATACGTTACAATGGTTCTCTTTTGTTTCTAAATTTAAATAGTTTTTAAAAAATGCACTAGATAGCGTCAGGTGTAATTTTCAGCTACTTTCAGGTATAATTTTATTGAGGACTACAACTAAGTACAAGTCTTGGTCATATGTGCAACTCTTGTAGTTATAACTTAAAATAGATCACTTTGTGTCAGATGTTCATTCTACTGAATGGCTCTGATTGTCAACTACAGCCTCTTAGCTTGATAGATCACTGCACCAAGTCGAAGGGTTTACTCCTACGTAGTCGTCGTTCTGAATTTTTATGTCTTAGCTTCTGCTGAACACTAGCATTAGTGTGGGTTTTGAATCGTTTTTCATACTTAGATACTACTGCCTTGATTTCATCGACAATTTACTTTAAGGTCTCTGTGAAGTGTTTTGTTTCGAATAATTTGAATTTCCTTTATATTACTTCTCTCGGCACATCACCAAATTTGCATTTTATAGCTTCCCCGGCTTAAGAAGATGATAGTATAAAAATAATTTATTACTTATACTAAATCTTGCATTTTATCTAAACAACCAATACATATTCTTCAATTTAATTTCAAACTCCTTCCTTTTCTTTGTAATGTGTGACTTCCAGTTCAGCTTTCAAACCAAATTACTTGATTTCTGTATGGTAATCAAATATTACCATTTTTGTACCACACACACACACACACACACACACACACACACACACACACACACACACACACACACACACACACACACACACACACACACACACACACACACACACACACACACACACACACACACACACACACACACACACACACACACACTGAAACGGAATTTTACTGCGTAACCATAAGAAATAATGTTAGGCAGAAAAATTTGTTTCATTGCGACAAATTTAAATTAGATAAATTCGTTCAAATTAGGCCAGCCGGTCAAGAATGCGTTGTATAAATAAGAGAGGCTTGCTAACAGATAAGGCCAGGCAGAAAAACGATGGAACCAACCTGCAGGGCTATGTAAAGGCTAAAGTAATACGTCTGCTGGACTTACAAAAATTTCAAATAAAATCCAGAAAGAGGAAAAAATTTAAATTTCTAAAAAAATTGTCGAATTGAAATAATATTCTGTTTTAATAAAACCATGTCAACATAATATTAAGAATACAAAATTTTGAAAAACTGATAATTTTACAAATATTGACAAAATAAAGAATTTAACTAATAAGCATAAAAAATAAAGATATAACCACAGCAAATAGAATAGAAATAAGAGCATATATAATAGTGATTAAATCAGAAACAATTATAATTTAGAATATATAATTATATATATAAGGGAAGATTGGTAATTAGAAAGAAATCGTTGTCGATGTTTGAGAAAAAAGAATACAGGGTGTAAAATATTAGGACAATGTTTCAAAATAAGTTCATACGAAATATAAATTTATAAAATATAATGTTCTTAAGATAAAAGGTATCGGATAAAATAAGGAAAATAAAAGTCTAATTATTAAATTAAAATAATCATAATAAATAGATGAAAATTTTGCTTACTTAAAGACATTTGGTTAATTAAATTTTTGTATTAAAATAAATCCAGAATTACTTGTGATATATCTGGTGATAAAATACATGAGTTAATATTTATAAAAGTAGACGTAACAATAATAATTAAAATATTAAGGGCATTATAAACAATTAAATCCTGAAAATTAGGTGCAAAATAAATTAATATGAACTATAGCATACAATCAAAGAAAATAGGCCGAAACAGAAAAACAGCAATATCTAATGAACACAAAAATGTTACTATCACGAATCGAAGTTTACAATAAATGTGAAAACAAGACGAGAAAATGGTGCAAGAATCAGGAATATCGGTCAAGACAGTAAAATGTTATGGGATTTTCTTGATTTTAGGAATAGTTTAAACGGAGTGACCAAGGAAGGGGTAACTCGATCGTAGAAGGGAGATACGTCAGAGGCCACCAGGTATACCAACACAACTGGACTAATAAGATAAACTAATTAACCAAAATTAGTTAATTATTATGAAAGAAAATAGTTTTTGAGATAGAAAGAGTACAAAGAAGGTTCAAAGTGAGAGGTTCAAAGAGAAGTTGACATTCTCTCAGGTCCTGCAAGAAGGGAAATTTTCAAAAGAAGGGGAATTTAGAATTCCCTCAATTGCATAAAATTTGCTAGTAAGCCCTAATGAAGAGTTAGGCCGGCACTGGTTTAGAGGAATAGCAAGTGGAATGTTGTGTTTTCAGAAGTCTGAAAACTGCCCGGGGGCCGGTTGATTCTCGTTTGCGTCTGACAAGATTAAATAATTGTAAAAAAATTAGAATCTAGGGAAAATAAAATAAAAGTCGACAACATAATTTAATTGGAAAAAATTAAATAAGAAAAATTGGTAGTCCAAAGTAGAGGCTACTTGACAAATAGGAAAAATTTGCGAAATATAATAAAATAATTGCAAGTAAAATCGTAAGTCAGCTCTCGCGGACAATCGGTACGTCGAGGATCACACCTACACGGCAACCACCAACAGTCAACAAGGACATCCGCCAGTTGTGAGAACCGGAGAACACTAAATAACAATTTGGAAAGTTCTAAATTGTTATTTAGAACGTTATTTACAATGTGGCCATAAATGGCCAGGAAACCCGTTCACTGGAATCAAAATCGCCCAGGAGCCATCTCGGGACAGCTGGATGAAGCAGGTACTGTTAACAAATCCAGTAACCAATTCTAGCGTAATCGATGTTTGCTAATTCAGTGAATGAGTGAAAATTATTCAGTAAAAAATTGTCATAATTAATGAGAATTTATATAGAAATTAAAGTTGAATAAGAGTAATCTATAATTGGAAATGAATTGTAAAGTTCACATAAAAAGAATGAAATATTGAATGTCATTAAACTTAACTGAATAAATCATAAAGGAAATTTGTTAAAAATAATAAGCAAGTTAAATCCCAATGCCTAAATTAAGGGAAAGGGGGATAAAATTAAAGTATAACCAAAAAGGTGTAAAATAACGGGAAGAAAATATAATAATAAATAATTTAACCCTAAAACGAATGGAAATTTAGAAATAAAGCAGTATAATTCCAAAACCATATTTCCTGAATCTCAAATCAAAGAGGTTAAGTTTATGTTTTGTTTTTACTAAATTTAAGAGATAAAGTAAGATTGGTCGAGCCACCTCGGTGGCCTAGTTGATAGCGTACTGGGCTTTCACCCCGAGGACCCGGGTTCGATTCCCGGCCAGGGCTTGGCATTTTCATACGCTATAAATCATCCCATCGTCTGCATTAGCCCAAGTGTGCACAATAGTCGGACGTGTTAAAAACAAAACAAAAAACAAAAACAAACAAATGGTAGTTTGTTTTACAATTTTAATGTGTAAAAATTCGACTAGATAAAAATTTGTAGTAAGTGTTTTCAGTTAATTCTATGTTAAATTAAGAGGTATTCTATAAAAAGAAATCATATCAAATTAAGGCAAACAAATTAAAACTATATGATAAGATTTTGAGAAAAAAATAATTATTGTTATTTTCATATGAAATACATAAGATGGACATTTAATTTTGAAGAAGAATATTAAAGTAAAATTTAAATTAAGGAATTGTGTAATTTAATTAATTAATAATCAATTTAAAATATTTGGAAACTTTCCTGAAGAAAAATTAGTGTAGTAATTAACCATTTGTAAAATCCATCCAACTAAATCGACGATCCGAGAAAAATTATTCGTTTTAAAAAGACGAATAACCAGTCCTGCACATAAGTGTTAATAATCTAATTAATACTTCGGTTTTATGTATGGTTGTCCGTAACAATCGTACAAAAGGGTAACTGAGGGTCAACGCAGCAGGCAACAGTTGTCAATGAACAAACGAAATCGCTGGGAGTAACATACAACTGTGGAGTTTGAAATACTTTACATCTTTTTGCACATAATTACTCTCGAATTCTTGCTGATAGCAGTACAATAGAAATACTGTTGCAACACAACACACACACACACACACACACACACACACACACACACACACACACACACACACACACACACACACACACACACACACACACACACACACACACACACACACACACACACACACACACACACACACACACACACACACACACACACACACACACACACACACACACACACACACACACACACACACACACACACACACACACACACACACACACATACACACACACACACACACACACACACACACACACACACACACATTTCCTGTAAATAACTATCAATAAAAACGTATTTTTGACTTTTATTTCGTACTATTTGAGACTCGAACAAATCAAAGAATAAAGCCAACCTACAGTAAACGTCTCCCTTTTAGACTCTAAATGACTTACTATTTCTTAGAGAGCCTGAGGTGTATTCTGGAACAAATTTCTAAGATTTATTGTATTAATAAAGCCCACATTAACTTCAGCAAACAAGAGTCATAAAGTTGAGAAAGTTATTGCGTGGGGACAACATGTTCTGACTCAAAGTTGCAGGCTACTTCAGCAACATCTGTTGGGGCTGGGTGACTTTTTCACAAACGTGACAATAATTGAAATTTAGTTAACTAACTTCGTATTTTAATTTTACATTCTCTTTGTACAAATAAGTTAAAGCTACACTGAAAAAAGTCTACTCTATGACTTAACGGTCCTTTTCAAGTCCTCTGAGTCCTATAAAGTGGTTTTTAAATTTATGTCGTCCGTCTCGAAGTATTGCTAGGGCGTTAGGAATTAAAATTGTAATTTTAATTACTAGTTTCAGACATTATAAATAGGATACAGAAAAATTATGAAACTGCTGACATACTGGCTGTTGTAATAAACATCAAGGTATGTAGAAAAGCAGTTTAGATGAAACCGTGGGGTAGAAGTAGGTCGCGGTCAGTCGACTCCTGAAGGTCCGGAGGTTCGTTTGTAGGCCAAATGTACGTCGGAAATGACTTGTGCTCCAAGAAGACATTACAGTCAGGCGGTGCTGGGGGATAACGGATCGGTAATTTATTTGGTAAGTAGACAATTTTTTACGTACACTTCTTTCCTTTCTCATTTTGGGCTGAATAAGTTTTGGCTCGAGTTTCCGGAAAGGATTTTGAGACAATATTTCGCGGAAACATTTTGATCGGGTAATACGGTAGTGTTCATTTTTGAGTTGTGTAGAAGTAGCCGAAACAATACAAGAATATTGTAATATAGTTATACGTATGAAAGGGATTGTTGAACCAACAGTAGTTGGTTCTTCAAAGCATCCCGGTCAGGAGAGATTCCAAATTCCTAACAAGGGATAAAATTAATTTATTTTTTCTCAAGGGAAATCGACATGTACACTAGAACTATATGTTCTTCGCTCATACTCGAGAGTACATTTTTCTTTTTTTTCACCCTTTTTGGTCAAAAAAAGCTTTAAAAGTAAAGAAAATGTATTTTCTCGAGATTACCAAAACAATTTGATCAAATTTTGCTTAAATAAGTATTGTAGCACTCATGCTGGATTGATGTTTGCCCAACAATTCAGTTCAGGAATGCAGTAATTACTTTTAACGTAACCTAATCACATGAGTTTGAAATTACTACTTTTTTTAGTTCACCAACAGTAACTGGTTTGAAAATTTGAAAAGCCCCAAATCTAAAAATCCATTAGGGGTGTTTATATAAGTCTAAAGAACTCGGAGTACACGATATATGAATGCAATGTAATGCCGCTTTCTCTTGTTTGGCATGCAAAGAGAATTTCTCACCCCTATGTCGAAGCAGATTTATGAGTGCAGTGTGCTCCGAGAAGTTCGGCATGAATTTAGCAAATACCACGCAGATACATTGAGATTTTGCGGAAAGTTTTTGATTGCTTTTGTATCTTTTAAATCCTAATATTTATGCCTACTGTAACGTATGTTTCTACTATGTTTAAAAACCGTACCCTAGGTAACGATAAGCTAGGTAAAACAATACGTTTGGAGGTGTGGCCAGCGTGATGGGGTAAGCGGAATCAGTTTCAAAACCGAACTTAGACAGAGTTGAAGCTATGCGCACCGGATCGCAGCGACGTCGCTTGACTCCGCTCAGCTCCGTTACACTTTCAGTGGCCGCAAATTCATTTTAAAAAAAGGTTAGGTTTTTAATGCTTAGTCCGTTCTGCTCAGCGTAACTCCGCTCCACATTTGGAGGCCACTCAGCCTGATTGTCTTTAAAGATATTTAACACAGCGAAGGAGTGTTTAAAAGACGTAAATTTTTGATATACACTCAACAATAATTTCCCAGACGTCTTCGATCCAGTAAATAACCTTATATTTAAGTCTTTACCGTCTGTCTGTATATAACCCTTTACTGTCTGTATATAAGGTCATTTGTATAGCAGTGGTGATCATAAATATCAATAGATAACTGAAAGTTATTAAAATACCTTCTGTAACTAATCGTAAAGGAGAATTTTCTGATTACGTCACGTCCGGTTTTAAATTTCCGATACAATAATCGGTTTATGACACGGAAACCCAATCAATCTCTATAATACGGGATGATTCAAAACTATACGGCAAGCCCTTGGGAGCTGATTTTACATTTAAAATTATGAAGGAAAACTATCGTGTAAACATATACGTCTGTAAACTTATAATTTTCTCATTAGCCGTGTATCGTATTCAGACACACTAATTTGCGCAGTTTCGCTGTTTAACTTCCGCGCCCAAATTTTGGAATTACACCGTTCAATAGGAAAGTGCTACAAGGTCGTTGTGACACTGTCGTTGAAATATAGCGCTAGTGATTTATGTACATTTTAAAACTGGCCAATATATGAAGTTTCTCTTCCAATTATGCCTTCATCACGTGAATAAACGTGCATAGTTTAAATCTTAGTACCGGGTGACCGAGTCTCGCTCCGTAGGCTTTTATGTATACTAACTATTTAAAATTTAAATAAAAATAAATAAATTTAAAATTTATTATAAGTTACTTGTTAAGAGTTAAAAATTGTAGTCTAATTTTAATTATTAGTTTTAAATATTGTAAAGAGTTCATAACCAAGGAATGAAGACTATTGACAAAGAAACAGAAAAATTACGAAACTTGTGACAAATTGCATGCTGCAATAAACAACAAAATATGTAGTACCGCAATTTAAATAAAAGCTTGGGGAAGAAGTAGGTCGTGGTCAGTCGATTCCGGGGGAGACCGAAGGGCCGTAGGACAGCTGTAAGTCAGGACATTTCAACTCCAAGAGGACATTCCGTCAGACGGTACAAAGGAACAACAAATCGGCAGTCTAAGTAAGTAGACAGTTTTTGCCTACACTTTTTCCTCTTTCCCTTTTTGGTTTAATCAAACTGGGGCAAGGATTTCCAGAGATAATCTTGGGACATATTTCAGGGGAAACATTTTTATACGAGTAATACACTAGTGTTCATTCTTGGGGAGGTTATCAACTGTACTTGTAGCCGTGACAATATAAGAATACTGTAATACAATTAAATATATTAAAGGCTTTGTTGAACCACCGATAGTTTATCCTTTAGAAGACCAGAGTTAGGAGAGATCCCACAATCCTAACATAGTTATCAAATTATTATTTATAAAGTAAAAAACCATAAAAATAATAGATGATATTTAAAAAATTCAACGAAAACTGAAGTAAAGTATGCAGTTAAATCTCTGCTTGTGTATGAGATTATAATTAATTACTAATGTCTGTAAAAGTTGTAGTACAACAAAGTAGAATTAAAATGGCGGGTTCAATATGTCTGTCAGTTCATAGCGTATTTCTTAAATTATTATAACGTGATCTTTTATTGCATGCTTACAGTAGTCTACAGTATTTACTGGAATATGAGTCTTTTATTTAATAACATTTACATATAAGTACTGGCCTAAATTGTCTTACTTATTGTACTTTCAAAAAGGATTCGATCGAAAATTATTTTATGAACGAAAAAGAGATTTGGACGTCTTATATTTTTTTATCAAATCGCTATCCGTAATTGAATGTCCAGTATTTATTGCTTATTGAAAACAGATTCTTTTATTTAATAAAATTTATGTAATAGTACTGGCCTAAATTGTCTTACTGATTGTACTTTCAAAACTGATTCGGTTTGAAAGAACAATAAACGAAAAAGAGGTTAGGACATCTTGTTTTTTTATGAAATCGCTATCCGTAATCGAATGCCAGTATTTATTGCTTATTGAAAACAGCATCTTTTATTTAATAAAATTTAAATATAGTACTGGCCTAAATTGTCTTACCGATTGTACTTTAAAAACCGATTCGTTCATTACTACAATGAACGAAAAAGAGTTTAGGATATCTTGTATTATTTATGAAATCGTTATCCGTAATTGAACGTCAGTATTTATTGCTTATTAAAAACATAATTTTTTATTTAATAAAATTTATATAATAGAGATGTTCTAGGTTGTCTTACTGATTCTACTTTCAAAACTGATTCGGTCAATAATTATTACATGAACGAAAAAGAGGTTAGGACTTATTCTATTTTTTATGAAATCGTTATCCGTAATTGAATGTCAGTATTTATTGTTTACTGAAAACAACTACAATGTCTATTGAAAACACGAATAAAAAATTGTACGTAATAATTGAAGTATATGTGAGTGATTGTTAGAACTGAGGGTAATTTTTCGTTTTCGGCATTTCAGTTGGTAACATTTTGTTAATTTCACGTTACTGTGTGTAACCTCCGTGTTTCTGTATTTTTATTCCTAGATATTTTAAGGAGTTTGAATAACATAACCTCACTTTTTATTTGAACGGTGAATTTGTATTTCTGAGTTAGTACTTTTAAACACTAGGACAAATTTTAAGTACAACTCGTGTGCAAACAATTTAATTCCAATTACAGAAAGGAAACATTTTTTTTTTGTTTTTAAAAAAGTGCCGCTTTGCTTACTACTTGTACATTTGTACTACAAACTACTTCACTACTAGAGTACGTCTCCTAATGAAATTTTATCTGAATCGCTTAGTTTTCATGACACCGAGTCGAGTTGAAATAGTTACCCGTAGAGAGTGCATGTCAAACTGAACTCTGTAAGACTTGTTAAATGTAATTGGCAAGAAACACGGTTGGAGAGGCAGAAGGTAAAATATCACGCTATATATTGAAGACGAAGGGGCTGTGATGAAGTATCCCAGTAATACAAACTTCACTCTTCAGCGTCTAATTCGTCATGTACCTAGCTTACAAATCTTTCAAAAACAAGAGACAATTCAATTTATACAAAAGTTTTTTGTTTCACTATAATGACTTTCAAATATATTTCAATGATTGTTTCACACAAACATAAGCGAGAACAGAACGCTTTAAATAACCGTAACAAAACAAACCTCACTGACGTGATAGGAGCCAATTTCGAACATTATTTCTTTAACTTACAGTCATTCGAAAAGCTGATTGTATCATCACGAAAAGAACAAATCAGAATTTTAAAATTTAAAATTACAGTAAGTTATATCCTACAATTATTATCGTTTAATAATAAGATCTTAAAACTTTTTAAATTGCATTCTTAAATGAAATTAGTGTTTCGTATCAAAGAAGTATTTATTCGCTTTTTTCAATCTTGCTTTGAACGAACCCACAATACGAACCTTATATAAACTGGAATTTAAAGAAATCTAACAGTCTAATTACAAAAAAATCCGGTAGGTAGTGTTTGACATTATTATTAGCGAATTTCCATTGGGAAAATGAGCTATTGGAGCATACATCATGGTAAGACCCAAACTCGGGACCTTGAAATGAGCACCGAACTCTAGATCACTTTTTAAGATGACGTTAAGATTAGATTAGATTAGAGACTAGAGGAAGGGATAATACATCCCCAGGCACTGCATCGACTGACTTATTGTGCAACTAAACCTCTTAAAATATTGGTGCTCTTAATAAGTTCAAGCAACCCACTGACTAGCTCATTCTACTGAGGATACCTAGAGTCTTGGAAACCAAAAACCCCTAGCCTTCTACTAGCGAGAGCCTCACACTCATTAATTATGTGACCCGCAGTTTCCTCTTCCTTCCTGCATAACCTACACACGGTTTCTCCAAGGTACATACCTATCCTGTTCATGTGCACCCTCAGTCCACAGTGCCCTGTAATGAGCTCCATGATCCTGCTGAGTTGTGTTCTGCTCAGGACATAAAGATTACGTTAAAATTTATATATTTGTAATTATATATTGTATATCGTTCAAATTTGCAATTTTGGTCCAATTTGATTCAAACTTGGCACGAAAATCGATTATCGTATAAGCTCGGACACGATCGTTAGTCAACAAAATTAGTTTAGAATTTTCGAAATGGCAACAACTTCAAATATTTAAAAGTCCGTAACTTTTTTTCATATATTTTTGAAAATCTGTAATCAGCATTAAAAACCGCGTAAATTAGCAATTCGAATTCCTCAAATCCGTTGAAATTAAGAATTTTCGGCGGTTAGTGTTTGTTTTCGTATTTTAAATGCACTTAGAAAGTTTTAAGTATTAATGTATACTATTTAACGATGATTATGATGGTGAAATCAAAATTTCAGATGGGTAAGATGTAGAAAAGACTGGAAATTCGCTTTTATCACGTCAGCGATTTAGCTGCGTGCCGCGATTATTTTTTTTCGGAAACATCAATCGGACATACGAAAATTTAAAGAATATACGATTTTGAAATAAT
Organism: Callitettix versicolor; assembly: GCA_022606455.1. Classification (NCBI taxonomy): domain Eukaryota; kingdom Metazoa; phylum Arthropoda; class Insecta; order Hemiptera; family Cercopidae; genus Callitettix; species Callitettix versicolor. The sequence goes on along the minus strand of CM040185.1, from coordinate 43,008,398 downwards.
TGCTGCACTCGTTTATTTAGTTCCCAAGATAAGGGATTTCCCTTATAAGAACATTCGTTGAATAAGTTAGCCTAAGTCTAAAGTCGTGGGTTCATTTTGCGCGTAAGTTATTCTCCAACTAATGTACTGGCGCAAACGTTCCTCTAAACGGAGACTAAGATGGCGACGCAAGTTAATACTGAGCCGTGCAACCGAATTGTTCGAGTTTAAAATTACTTCAACAGAAACAGTCGCTAATTTAGACGTGATTGCCTACCCACACCAGGCATAGATTCTAAAAACTTTTCACTTTTAAAATCTATGCTCAGCTTTCATTTTAAAGGTACCTAAGTTTTTTTGCACTTCAAATTACATTTAAACGTTTTTGATTAAAAAGTATTTTCAATTTAACAAATATACAGGTTTGTAAGTTTCTTAAGTTGTTCTAGTGTATCGAAGTTTTATAGTTTTGTAAAGTTCTTTTTTATCACGAGATAGTTATAACACAGGCCCACTCCGAAACTACAAGATTTACAAAATCTTTAAATAGGTCCTTCACATACTTTTAAGTAACTATAAAATATGTGACATTTTTAAATTTAATATTCGTTTGTTATTTTCAAATATTAAAATTTCTAATAAAACACTACATTTTAAGGTATTTTCGGATATTATTGTCGTCTGCATTAGCCCAAGTGTGCACAATAGGCGGACGTAAAAAAAAAAAAAAAAATATATTATACACCATTTTAAAAATTTGTGTGTATTTTTTTCTAGTTTTTTAAAAAACTAGAACTTTCATACATACATACATACATACATACACACACACACACACACACACACACACACACACACACACACACACACACACACACACACACACACACACACACACACACACACACACACACACACACACACACACACACACACACACACACACATATATATATATACGAGTATATATATATACAGTTTGAAATAATCATAGTTCCATTTTAATTTTTTAACAGAAGTACTAATCAGGGTTAATTTACTTATTTTAAAAATACTAATTTATGCATACATCAACTCAAATTGGCAGGTAACACAAATCGAAAAGGTTGATGAATTTTATGGTTATTTTTTTGTAATACAAAATTATTCGATTTTTTTTTAAAGCGATAAGCACATTGAGGCTATTATCGCCTCCCTAAATGCAAGTGTGAGAGTAAAGCGTTAAAGTCGTAAGTGCAGTGTTGCAAGTGTAAGTGTGTGTTAGACTCGAGTACCGCGAGGGGCGTCTAAATCCTCTCAATAGGTGTAGCTAATCTGCACCCCCTGAAGGAATTATTCGAATATTAAGCAGGTTTTTTTGTGTGACGTGATAATAAGTTTAATTTTTTTGTAAATCTGCTTCCATCATGTCAACAAAAAAGATGTTTGCGGAAATTATTTACTGTTGTAAACAATATTCTAACGTTGCAGTTTGGATAGTAGAATGAAATAGTTTAGAAATATTAAACTGAAAGACACGAGAACAATGACGGCAACGGAAAAAACCTTTGCATTAAACTAACAACCGCCAGACAGAGAAATATTTTTGTTCGCTTGGCTCCTTTGTTTTCCTGCTATTAAATTTGTTCTGTTAAATAAACTCGCTGCTATCTGTGACGTTACAGTAGACTGTTATTAGCGCGTTTCCAGTGGAAAATGATCTACTGGCAAGACTTTACTGTATTTATTTTTCTAACTTCTAGATTTTTTAACGTATCATCGTTGAAAATCTTTAAACTCATTAGCAATTAGGTTCGATTTGATTTAAACTCGGCACAAAAATCGATTTCGGTAATAGCTCTGACAAGTCCGTTATCCAGCAAAATCCGTTCAACAGTTTAAAAATAACGGTTATTACAAAGATTAAAAAAAATTATCTTACACTTTCTTGAAAAACTGATTCTATCATCGTAACCAGCGTTACAATCTGTATCAATAGTTATTTGAAAATTATAAAATCTATTGGAATTAAAAATATCAATCTGTCTAAGATCAGAGTTAGTTTTCATATTTCCAGCGTAATTGCTGATAATATTGCTTATTATGATGGTGAATCCGATTTTCAAAAAAGTAAACCACTAAAACTTACACGTGTGGAACTCGGGGAGTTACCGACAGAAGCGAAGCTTTTGTTAATGATATCTTTGCTGAATATATAATTAATTAATTTGAAGATATGTTTACAAATATCTTGTTTTGTTTAAATAAATACGAGAAACTAGCTTATATTATTTACTGTAGTCAGAGTAAAAGATCAGTTGTTTTATATTAATTCTTAGCGATCAGCTGATTTCATTGATACGCTATAATAAATTCAAGGTTATGTTGTTAAAAAACTAGCAATATTAACAACGATTATTATAAACTTTTGTATTAATTTCGAATGTATTATAAACGGTTACAACGTGCACGTGTTCTTCAAGGAAACGTAAACGTGCTTTAAGGAAAAATACCTGAACCAAAGCAACACAAGTTTTCGTATAATACGCGTATACTGTTGTCGAAAAGGTGGAAGAAAAAGAAAGAGACAGAAATAGAAAGACGAAATTTGTTTATTCGTTCGTTTCATATTTCCGTTACATTCTTCCGCTCGGCAGACTTTTTTTACTCACTTCTCTCGCCAAAGCTAACATTAACATTATCGGCTGAGAACGTCGATTGTAATATTATTGATTGGTTGTCTTCAAACAAAAGCGAATTGAATTTGAAAGATTTAATGACGCCCGTCAAATTTGCCTATTTACGTAACATCAAAAACACTTACGACACAGTGGTATCAAGCTAGTATCGATTTCTGTCCCGTCTAGTTCCTCAACTACCAAGCTGCCTACAGTATTTAAGGAACAATATTTCTGTGAATATACAATATAATAGACTATTAAGGATTTCCTGTAAAAGGGCTTATGGAATCTACCCAAATGTTCCAATTTAAGGGTATTTGGGATTTTGGGGTATAGGTCTCTGGAAAAATTCAACTTAATAAAAAATACAAAAAGTATAAAATTACATAAATGTACACAAAAACAACTTTCGGTTAGTCAGTTCGGGTTTATCGTTAAATTATAAATTATATTTTTATTAACTAACCAATGACCTGTTTTTTAATTTTGTTGTTAGCAAATAATTCAAAAATAAAACTAATAAATTATTAAGAAAACGTCAAGAAATAAAAAACAAAACCCTATCCTCCGGCTCTACATCTACATACTACACGGGCAATTATGGAGGCAATAACATTAAGACTAACGTTAATTAACGGTACAGATTACTCCGTTATTTGTTAATGTAAAATTTTAATGACCTTGTTTGTAAGGAATAATGTCTACTTTTTACATTTTATAAATGTGTTGCCTTTCTATTTTTTGCCACTGAATTTTCAAAAGTAAAAAGTACATGGTGTTTCAAAACAACAATCTTTCGTAGCTCATCATAGGCTCTATACCTAAAATTACGAGAGAAAAGTTCAAATAAACATGTCCGGAAAATTTTTACTTTCCCACTAGCCGCCATTTTGTTTTTTAACGAAATATCTTATATCTCTGGAACGGTTCGATCGATGCAAATGTATTATTGCTTGATTTCAGCAGTATGCTAAATATATGATATCGCATTGGTATGTGGTGCTACGACGGAACTGTTCGCAGTTTTGTTGTTTTACTTCATAGATTTCAAAGTCAACATCCGATAACAAATTAATACTGCTATATAAAAAAATTACTCGTCATTTGTCTTTAAAGTTTACCGTTATTGATTTATTTTGTTCAATACAATGCCATTTTGTAAATGTAACAAAAATCATTTTAATGACCGCTATTGACAAAACAACTGTCTGAATAAATCAGCTGCTTTTGTACAGATAATGCTTCAATATATTTATTAACTTAGCGAGTTTCGTAATACGAGTACGGGGTTAAGATAATGTAATTATTAATTTATATTCTGATAAGAATAATTTCATAACCGCATTTAATAAGATGTCATAACTACTTAGGCTATTAAATCGGAAAGTTTACCCAATTCGATTCGCACTCACCGTTTCAGCAATAAGAGTTCATTCCTCTCAACTTTTCTAATTACAAGTGAAACTTTCATTACAGAGTCGGCTTAAAATTTTATTACCGTTATTAAACTTGAAACAACTATAAAGCTGGAGTTCTTAAGGCAAGCGAAGTAAGCAATAAGAAATGTCTGAGAGTAAATCGAGGAGAACTGCAGCGTGAATTTACAGGCTTTGAATAACTTAATTCAACGTTCTCCACCCCCTCCCCCGCAGTGCCCTTGCAAAAATTTTACATATAAATAATCACGGCACACTGCTGTCCCGCTGACGTGATGGAAGCAAATACCCACTAATCCTTTTTGAAGTGGCTATTTCTTATCGCGGGGAATAGTGTATGTTTTGCTGGGGAAAAATCAGTTTGCCGTCACGAAACGCTCTAACACATTAATATGTGCACTCAAGTGAACATTATTATTACAAAACTTATTATTACAATATTATTACTACAACACAATATTTTTTAGTGATTAATAAAATGTATTTTTGAAGTGAAAACTTATATGGTCGCGGGTGACAAAACATGGGTATAAACGTTTGCTTTCGTGTCACTCTTGAATCTGTAATGCACACCTAACATCATATACTGTTCTTGTATATATCTAGACTGGCAGTGACTACTAAACTGAAACAGCTGATTTCACATAATAGCTTCAATATCATTTCAATTGAGGTTTATTGTTCTGGTAAATTTTAAAAATGTGTATTTTCTAAATTTGTTTAGTTAAATTTGTTAAGGTATATGACCTAGGCTATACAAATTTTTGAATGCCAGAATCACAAATATTATATTTATTATTATACTTAGACAGTATAATCGTCATGTATAACTGTTAAAAGTAGGGCTTTACTTTTTATGAATGAATATTATGGATAATACTCAAATTCATAGTCCGAGACAGTTTGAGTTAATTTTTAACTTGTATACCTACAAACACGTGAAATTTAATATGAAAATAACTTTCAAGAGTTGCCCTTTTTTGCAAGCATCTAAATTTTTATAAAAATAATTAAATCTTAGTAGTGAAAGAGTATAAAGTCAGGCATGCCAAAAGTAGTCACTTCTGTTGGCCAGTCCCGCACTGCCTAAGTTTTTTTATCGTGTCCTATTTTGAAATTACGGTTTTACCATCATAATTATATTTGAATTTTACATTGAAAGCACAAAAAATTGTTTTTACATGATGTGTGACGGGTTTGCTCTCAGTGGGGAATAAACGCAATCGTGGTGGTTGACTCTGACACCATTTTGGCGCTTTTCCGTCTCAATCCTGACGAGTTTCATAGGCAAAACATGGATTAAGATTAAGATTATTTACTAGAGAAAGGGATAGTTCAACCCCAGGCACTGTGATCGACTGACCGATTGTGCAACTTACCTGTTAAAATACCTAGTTCAGCAGATTGGTGCCCCTAATAAGTTCCAACAATCCACTGACTAGCTCACTCTGCTGAAGTAACCTAGGGTCTTGGAAACCAAAACCCCTAGCCTCCTACTAGCAAGAGCCTCACAATCATGAATTATGTGACCTGCAGTTTTCTCCTCCTTCCTGCACAATCTACACACGGTTTCTCCGTGGTACATACCTATCCTGTTCATGTGCACCCTCAGACCACAGTGCCCTGTTATGAGCCCCATGATCCTCCTGAGTTGTGCTCTGCCCAGGACATCTGCTGCCCTTTTGATTCCTCCAGAAGGAACTTTGCTCAAGAGACGTTTACTATGGGAATGCCCATGAAGGTTGTCCCATCTTACCTGGTGTTGACATGTAATCCACCCATTAATAGAGGACCTGACCAACGATAGAGAAATCCCTAAAGCCGGCTCAGGTCCGATAAACTTAGATGCAGATCCAAGTCCAGCCAGTCGGTCTGCCTCCTCATTACGCTCAACTCTCCTATGCCCCGGAACCCAGTGAAGAGTTACCCGGTTATCCCGGGACAGAACGTCAAGGTTCTTCCAACACTCCCAGACTAGCTTGGACTGTATTATAGGACCCGCAAGTGCTTTTATTGCTGCCTGACTATTGGTATGAATATGAATACGTGCCTTCTTAAAGCCCCGATCCAAGTTCTCCCGAACACAGTCATTAATGGCCATCACTTCAGCCTGAAATACTGTTGTATGCTGTCCCAGGGTAATTACTTTCTTCAACCCCGGTCTCAGGCCGTACACCCCAGCACCAGTGCCTGACTTTGTCTTGGAGCCATCTGTATACCATACTATGTCTCCAGGTTTTTCCAACACACAATATCTCTCCTCAAAGGCCGAGTTGACATCAAAGGCTCTAAATACTATGTGTCATCTAATCCATCCCCATCAACAAGATTGGGTCAAAGATCTTGTCTGTGATTCTAGCATGCCCATAAATAGAGGGCAGCCAGCAACCACCACCCTGCAGTCTATAAGCTGTTTTACGTGCCTCGCCCATTGACAAAAGGTCAATAGGGAGAAACCCAAGAATGATCTCCATGGCCGCCGTTGGCGCAATGTCCATATAGCCAGTGATGCAAAGGCAGGCCAACCTCTGCAACATAGTCAGAGACTGGCCCCCTCTGCTATTCCTTAGTCCACCACACAACAGCACCATAGCACACCATAGATCTAATGATCCCAGTATAGATATACTTCATCATGCCTGGTCTCAGTACCCATGTTTTGCCAACCATTCTTCTAACTGCCATTAAAGACTTATTGGCTTTCCCAATAATAAAGTGAGCATTTCAGGTTAACTTAGTGTCCAACACCAAGCCTAGATACTTCACCTCGTATGCAACTGGAAATGTCTCCCCAAAGAGCTTGAGTGTTATGTGACCTGCAGTTTCCTCCTCCTTCCTGCACAATCTACACACGGTAGATTGTCATTTATGATGCACGGTACATGCAGGTCATTTATGAGTCCTCGTAAATGCGGGGTAATCCTCTTTCTAATAAAAGGAACCAGAGTAGTTTTCCTGGGGTTAACCCCTAGGTTCTCCTGACTACACCAGGTTTCCACCAGTGATAAGGCTCTCTTCATGAGATCTACCACTATGTTACCATGCTTTCCTCGGATTAGCACCACTAAATCGCCGACATATCCTTGGGTATACATCCCTCTGACGAGAGAAGATTCAGGAGTGAGTCCACCACCAGGTTCCATAAGAGAGGGGACAAAACACCCCATGCGGACAGCCCCTGATAACCTCTACCTCCATCTCTTCTCCTAGAGCTTTATCTACAACTGACCTCCCATGCAACATGTCCCCCACCCAGCCACACACGGTATTATCCAACCCGCATCTAGACAGGACACGAAGCATTGAAGCATGTGAAGCGTTGTCAAAAGCTCCCTCAATATCTAGAAAGACACGGAGGGCGTATTCTTTGGTCTCTAGAGTCCCTTTCAATCTGTGAACCAAATTATGAAGTGCACTCTCACAACCTTTCCCTGATTGGTAGGTATATTGACTGACAATTAGAGGAATCATGACCCATCTGACATATCTATCTACCAATTTCTCTAATGTCTTCAGAAAGAACGAAATCAGACTGATTGTCCTAAAAGCCTTAGGGTCATAAGATGCTCGCCCCGGCTTAGAATAAAGACTACACGGGCCGGTTTCCACCCCAGAGGTACATACCTAGTGGCTATGCTGACCCGGTACAATCTGCACAGACTAACAACAATAGGCTCTCCCATGCTGCAATAGTGACGGAAAAATACCATCAGGACCAGGTGACTTAAATGGGTGAAAGGTATTAATGGCCCATCTCACTTTATCCAAGTCCACAACTTGGTTTGCGATTTTCCAATTTCCCCTACTTGGCTTCCTATCAGACACTCGCATCAGTCCTACAGTGCGAGGAAAATCAGACACTTACTCCTTCCTACATCCCTGACCACAAAGTCAGGAAAGTGTTCCCTGAGTAGGACTTCCAAGGTGTCCTTCCCAGTTGTTGTATACTCCCCATTAGGACCAACAAGGGTCCCCATAGGGTTCAAAGGGTCCAAGGCTAGGACCTTGTGAAGTCGTGCCCCCTGAGAAGTACGACTGACCTCCCACAGAACTTCCTCCACCAGTCCCGTCTCGCCCTTTTTAAATCCTTATTATACTCGGTCAGGGCCCGCCTATAGGCCTCCCACTTACCGTAGCGCTTGACCGCATTGAACAGCCTTCTAACCTGTCCCTTTTGCTCAGAAAGTGCCTGGGTCCACCATTTAACATTAATCCCAGCAACCTTCTTCGTAAGGGGACAATTCTCATGAAAGGAGTTCGCAACTATCTCCGCCAGTCTTCCAGCTGCATACTCTAATTCATGCGAATTACTTATCGGCCTCCTACGATCCGTAAGGTCAGCCCTAAGCTTTTCTTCATAGGTCCCCCATCTAGTATTCCTAGGATTTCGATAAGTATTTACTGATCTATTTATCACCCCGAGATCCATAACGATATGCCTATGATCCGACATAGACGGCTCTTTAGACACACGCCACATACCCAATGCAGTGTGCACGCCCTTGGTCCCCAGAGCTTACTTCTAGCTTTCGTTACGAAGGTAGGTGTATTACTTTCATTGAAAACATAAAGATTATGAGCTACAATAAAGGAAAGCAACTGCTCACCTCTAAAGTTCGTGTTACTGCTCCCCACACCGTGTGATGTACGTTGACATCCGCTCCAACAAGCAGCTCAACTGCTCCATCACCACAGTGCTCCACCACCCTTCTAAAGCTGATGGGCGGGAAGCTATCCATTTCCTCGTGTGGGAAGTAAGCAGAGGTCATGACAACCCTTCTGCTCCTAGATTCCTCACGTAGCTCTGTACTAACTGCAGTACAATCCCTGGAACATAAAGAAGACAACACAAGTATTTCAATATTATTCCTAACAACTATGCAGGTCCTAGGCCTAGTGGCTGATCGGTCATATAATAACTTACCTCCGCCTATGGTCAGTCCTGCTATTCTGCCTCCCGTCACCCATGGTTCTTGAACCAAGGCAAGGTTGGCTTCACCTTGCTCAAGCATCCTCCGTAAGACAGCAGTCGCCGCCTTACTGTGATGGAGGTTGACTTTAACTACTCTCATCCTTTTTGGGGTTAAGAGATAGCTGCTGCCTTTTCTCTCTGCAATCGGCGCCTTTACGCTCCTGAAGGACGTTAAACAGCCCTGTCGTCTACTAGGTCTGCCTTTGCAGATCCCCCAGAAACACAACTACCATCGGAAACAGACACAGTAGGACTGCCTGGCAGCTCCACAGTCGGCTCCAATACAACACTGGTGGATTCAACGGGATTGAGTCCAACCCCATTATCCACTTTTCCCAAACTCCCACTCCCCAGGTCCACTCCTAAAAGTTCCCCGAGGTATGTATTAGTTAATTTTAAATGTTGCGTATCCATAAATGGTCCCACGATCAGCTAGGGAAAAGGAAGTCCACCCATGCAGAGCCCCGCATGCATAGGTAAGGCTAATTGAAACTGGAAGTCGCCCGGTATCCAGAGTTCGCATATTAAAAGCTAAGCTCCCCCTTAGCCATGCAGCCCTCGGCGTATGCTGTTCTACCTTAGCTTGAGATTCCCTGAATGTAACTGTGAGTGCAAAGTGTTAAAGTTGTAAGTTTAGTGTTGTAAGTGTAAATGTGTGTTAGATTCGGGCACCGCGATGGATCCTCTCAATAGGTGCAGCTAGTCTATACCTATTGATACATTACAATAGGATATAGACATTGTATCCTATTGTCTATATCCTGCGGGGGCAAAACATGGATACATTACTACACTCCAGAAACAAAGGAATAATCGAAACAGTGGTTTTTGAAGGCGAACGGACTCCGAAGAAAACGAAAACGATGAAACCAGCCGGCAAGGTGATGGCCACGGTTTTTTGGTTGCACGCGAAATCATAAACATCGATTACTTAGAATAAGAAAATCAATAACTGGAGAGAATCGTTATGGATTCGGAAACCCCTAACTCGGATCCTCTAAAGAATTAACTGTCGGTAGATCAATATATTTAATATATTTAATTACATTACATTACTCTTACGTTATCACGGCTACAAGTACAGTTGATAACAACCCCAAGAATGAACACTGTTGTATCATTCTATCAAGATGTTCACCTGAAATACGTCCCAAGATCCTCTCTAGAAACGCGTGTCCCAATTTATTTAAACGGAAACGAGAAAATGGGAAGAAATGTACGCAAAAACTGTCTACTTGCATAGGCAGTCGAGTCTGAAGGGACCGGAAGGTTAGTCGTTTCCGGGGGAGACTTAGCGGTAGGACAAGCGGTACGTCAGGAGGCAATACAAGAGGACATTCCAGTCAGGCGGTGCTGAGGAACAATGAATCAGAAACCTATGTAAGTAGACGATTTTTGAGTGCACTTCTTCCCCTTTTCTCTATTTGGTTTAAATAAATTGGAATACGGATGTCCACAGAGGATCTTGGGACATATTTCAGGTGAACATTTTGATAGAATAGTACAATATTGTTCATTCTTGGGGTTGTCATCAACTGTACTTGTAGCCGTGATAACATAAGAGTAATTCAATATAATTAAAGGGATTTGTTTGAGTAATTAATATAATTTAAAGGGATTTGTTGAACTATCGATAGTTAATTCTTTAGAACCCGAGTTAGGGGTTCTCGAATTCATAACAGTATTATGCACCGTTATCGCACCGGCTGAGAGAAGAAATCAAGAAAAAACGTCCTCATTTGAAAAAGAAAAAGAGACTCTTTCATCAAGACAATGCACGGGTGCAAACCTGCTCAGTTTTGATGCCCAAAATTTTAGACTTAAAATTTGGATTATTACAACATCCACCGTACTCACCGGACTTGGCCACAGTGATTATTTATGTCCAAAAAAAAAAAAAATGGTTCGGGAGAAAACGGTTTGCGTTTAACGAAGAACTACCGGAATTCTACTTTTTGGCCGCATAGAAATGTTGAGAAAATGTTTGGCAAAGTGTTATACAGTCAATGAGAGATTATGTTGAAAATTTTTTAAAAATTGTTTTTTGTCTTTTTTAAGAAGTTATCGAACGACCCTTGTAACATTATGACGTTTCCAATAGCTCATTTTCCGATAGAAAAGTCGTTAATAAGTCGTCAAACGGGCACAAAGTGAACTACTCCAAGTAATAACTTAGTTAATGAATATTTTAGACCATGCTTAACTATTGTAGCTCGACTCGTTAGTTGCTACAATTAAGGAAGACTTAATTATTACTCTTGCGATATTCCTTTTGAGTCAAAAGGAAGGTTTTTTTACAAAGTAATTTTAGCCTTTTAAACTTTTTATATATATACGAAATACGTAGAAAGCACGGTAGAAAATCGATTCTTTCATAAATAAATAAATTTCTAATTGATTTAGACAAAATTGTTTCATTCTGGAACTTATTTCTCTGTGTCTGTTCATTTGTGTGGAGACAAACGAATTTACCATCTGTGGAATTTATTTATCGATTAGGCCTGGTAGATAAATCAAAAAACATCAGAACATATATAATTCGAAAATCATAAAACTTAATTGAGAAAAGTAAAAATAATATACCGTGACATTAACTTATATAAACGGGAAATAATTGAAACCGTACACATAAAAATAATGGTCAACCCTATCAGCCAAACAGTATAAAAATAAGGTTTTTGTGGTTATGAACTTAAATTTGAAATAAAAAAAATTATTAATAAAAAAGTCTAACGTTTTAACGGTTAGAAAATAAAGGGTCATCCCAGGCTAAAATTTACGAAAGAAAGAGAGAGAAGGATATATATCTTTCTAGGAGAAAGAGATAGAGAGAGAGAGAGAGAGAGAGAGAGAGAGAGAGAGAGAGAGAGAGAGAGAGAGAGAGACAGAAAGAGAGAATAATATAAATTTTATAATTTATATAAATAATAATAATTTTATAATAATGTAAATTCATTGAAGGTCAATACAAAAGTATAGAATGTACTTACATCACAAACTGTTTTAAAATATTTTCAGAAAAAATACACCTCACCTATTCAAATCATTAGCAATATCAATCTAAAAAATGTCTATGAAACATTCTTTAAGCTCTACATTTAACGCAAAATTATTATTAAGTCATTAAAGTAAAGAAAATAAAAGGTTATATTACAAACTGCTGACAGTGTGGGGGAAGTAGCGAGCCGTGTGTAACCGAACTTTGTCGAAGATTTCTGAAGGAAATTCGAGCGAAAGAGTTGACAAGTGATTCAGATCTTCATTAATTTTAACTCTACTATCACGACTATTTATAATTTATAAATTATACAAAACAAGGAAAACGTTTTCAGACGACAATTCGAAACAAAAAAACAAATCAATTTTGGCAAAAAAATAAATAAACTACAACTGAAGCAAAATATGTTCTTCGTTAGTGGGTCTAACCACGCAAGCAACAAGTATATAAGTATACTCAAAACAAGAAATATTTAACAATACTAAACACTGTTGTATAGCTTCCTTAAATACGCCTAGTATCTCTATAAATGCGTTTCAAAATGTCTTGACGGATTTATTAAAACCTAATTGATCCTCTTCCACGTGTTCTTCCTTTAAAAGCAAAATCCCCTCAAGGTTCAATTTCATCCTTGAATAACTCCGCACAAGATTGCCCACTTCAAACGACACTTGAATATTAATAACAAAGTTCGATTAAAAAACACTCTCTTTTACTAAATGAAACACTTGTTTTTAACTGCACAAGTTTCCGCTGAAGTAGGTCAATTACAGGACTTCAGAATGTTCTATCTGTAACTTTTAATTTTGAGGTTATTCTCGTGCATTTGTAACTAATAGGAACGTTTGCACGAGAGGAGCGTGTTTTCAGTACATGATCAGACGGTTACATTTTAAACGTTAGTTTAAGTTTCCGATTGTCTTCAAATTTGTAATTTGGTTTACTGATTAAAAGCTACGTACCCATGCTTCGCTACTGTACTTTGATGGAGCAAAATAAGTTTTATTTGAAATTTGAATTGAAATTTGATTTAAAATTTTGTTTCAATGTAAGCTTCAGCTTAGACTAGACTAAATTTGTATGTTTGGGAGAGAAGCTTTTCTGATTGAAGTGAAAACTTTTATGGTCGCGTTTGACAGAACATGGGTATAAACATTTGTTTTCGCGTCACGCTTGATTCCGTAACGCATATCTCACAGCATATTGTTCTTGTGTATGCGTAGACTTGAAGTGATTACTTCTAAACAGCTGATTTCGCACAACAACTGTTACTGCAATATCATTTCAATTGAGGTTATGTTTGTTTTTCTTAATTTTAAAAATGTGCGAAACTATGCAAAAAAATAGTTTAGTGTTTGTAGATTTATTTGCAGTAAACAGGTTTTCTGTATCTGTAGTGGCTTTTAAGCCTAAAAAGGTTTTTAACCTTAAATGATTCAAAGTATTTTGGTTAACAGACAAGACCAAGGGAGGGTTAAATTAAAAATGTCCACACTGTATACCAGAGTTTTACGAGGTTTTATTTATAAAACTAATACTAATTATAGAAAACATGTTATTTACTAAAGACATACATTGAATCAATGTTTCCTAAAATTATGACTTATATTTTACAAACAACTTATTGCTAGAAGAGTTTTTAATAAGTTTTAAATTTCTCTACGTGCTGAACTAATTTGACAATTATGGGTCTGTTTTATAATTAAAACAAATATTTGACTTTTCACTGTGTTTCCCACAAACACACTTGTCACGTGAACAACAAACACTAGTTGTTTTGTACAGTTTATTTAGCATCTCCTTCACAGATGGGGCAGCAGCACAACATATTTGGCGCACGAGTCAAAAATTGCAGGTGTACCAACTGTGGAAAATGTGGTGATATCAGTGAAAAAAGTGGTATACATTTGAAAAAAACTGCTATTGTTATACAGAAAATTTATAAAAATACCATGATTAATAGAACTTTATTAAATACAGTTATTTTCAAAACTGTTACTTACTGGGTCACAAGTTTAACCAAGGAAGAATAAAAAATATATACGTCTTACTTTTTGCCGCATAAAAAACAAAACAAAAACGCTAAATTGAATTGAATTGAAAACGAAATTGAGAGACTATGTAAAATAAATGTTTTCTGACACAAAATATTTTTTTATTTTATTTTACAATACTGTTTCAATTTCAGGAATGTTTTCAAAAGTGTGGTCCTTCCCTTGGTCCATCTAGGGTTAATATTTCCCGAGATGCGAGCAATTATAATTATCAAATTTTATTGTAAGTGGTAGTAATGTGTGCGCGTGCGAAGCGAGTGAGAAAGCCATGATTGTGTTTAGGGAATTAATGTTTGAAATATTGAACACAACCCTTCCCCGGGAACACACAGAGCATTGTTGGCTCGCTCTTGATTCGCAACACTGGAACTGTTTAATTTCCTCTATTTCGCTTCCATCAGTAACAAGGAACAATAGATTGCGTTCCAAGTCAGCGTCGCTTACCGTTCAATGCATCCATTGTTGTTCCTCTAAACCAGAGCGGTGCATTTATATGAAATTAAACATCAGTTAACGGGTTTCTATTTATTGTTCTTTGTAGAACTTTAATACACGTCAATGTGGACAGTATAATCTTTCGTATGTTATTATGCTAAGCAATCCGATTGGTTTTATACCAAAAATAAGGACCTGCTTTATTGAAAATACAAATATGGTACCTAAACGTTCATTAGAACACCAGGGAACTCTCATCCCTCACACGTTTCCATTTTAAAGATTAAAGATTTAAAGATAAGATAAAGTCGACTTAAAACCGATAAAAGTTTTGTAAACAAAATTCCAGGAGTAGTAAAAATGTCCCCGTGAGAGTGCAGCACAATGCAGGCATATATGACAAATAATTTTGTTTGTACCAAAACAGTTGATTGCTAAGAAAACCAGTGTTGAATGTAATATTTAAATTATTGCTATATTTAGATAATTACTAAATAATTAAATAATTATTGACCGAATAAGTTTTTAAAGTAGAACCGGTAAGATAATCTAGGCCAGTTCTAATATGTAAATGTTATTAAATAAAAGACTCTGCTTTTAGTAAACAGTAAATTCTGTAGACTAATTTGGATATGTAATGTAAATCCGGTTATAGTACGTATCAATTTTAAATAATCAATAAGATGCAATTTTAAATATCAGTCATTAATTTTATAAGATTACACTTTTAAATACGAAAGTAGAACAAAGTAAGGCTTATTGTATTTAATAACCTAAATATAATGATTGATTGACATTGCTTTATTAACAGGTCATACTATTAAATATAACTGTATTAAATATAACTGTAACGTTTATTTTAACACAAGTTCATATTGACAAGAAATAGTAGGCCTACATGGTTTTGCAACGATTTTACTTAGGAATAACAGTGTTTACAAATAGGTGCTACAACACTGTTCAACTTCTTGATGTACATTTCTTGTATATTATTAGTTTCTTTTTACCGTTAACTGCGAAAGTTCACAGTGGCCCACTATTGTTAAGCCACTAGTAGTTAAACTAAATTTTATGGTCTGTTAACCACCTCCAGCGCCTATACTGTACGCCGTAAAATCTTGAAACGTAAGCAGCTAAAACTTAAGACAATTTTCCTAGAGGAAGTACTGAACTGTATGGGTTAATTAAAGTGGTAAAGGAAAAATAGTTCTTGAGATCCTTATGGTTACGCGTTCAAAAAGTTGCTTTTTTCTGTGTGTCTGTACATATTTTACGAGACTAATCGATATGAACTATTTCTATAAAATTTAGTTTATAGGTATTTCCTTATCTGAAGTTTTTGACTGTCGCTTTCAAGCTATTTTTTAATCTAAAGTTTAAAAATTAACAAAAACATTATGTTAAACGTAGAATATGAACACAAATCTACTTCGAAATTGTTATTTTCTTTGCAAGAAGGGGACATAGGTTTATAGGCGAATATACCAACTCCAATGTTGCCCATTCAAGGACAGTTTAAAAGAAACAAAATTTGCCCGAGATAAAAGAAATAAAATTTAAAACGTATAAGATCCCATTTTACTTCCATAAAATGGACGTATGTGAGTAGCTTTGAGGTGGATATTTTGGAAAATGATCAAGGAAGCCTCTGAGGGGTCCGAAACTCGTCACATTATCCTGATCTCAATATTGTATGTACTTGAAATTTTGTACGTATGTACATATGTGCGTTTGTGCACTTTATAACGCTTACATTGAGGGTAAGAACGTGGTTAATTAGTATGTTACTCTTCCCTTTTCTTCTTCTTTTAATTTCAACAGCAGAAAGATCTTTGTCGACTCTAGAAACTGTTGTGGTACTTAACTGGACTTGCTTTGCTATATATTCATAGCAAAGAATTTTTTTTAACGCCTATACTTTATGCCAGTTAGACTAATGAGGACAAGGGATCAGCGTTAACGGTAAGGGTAAATCAACGGGAGTAACTGCTACCATATATAGACATTATAAATAAGTGTACTGAGAAAATGGAAAAGAAAATAAGCATGTTTTCTTAAGTACTTGTATTTCAAAATAAATGTTATTGTAAATAATTGTACTAAAAGAAATAATTTTTAAAAAACATTTAAATTCTCATTTATAACTTTCCTAATGATTTTCCTTTAGTCTGTCTATTTTACACCAGTTATCACTGAATAGTGTATTTCGCCAATGCCAGTTGTGGGCTGACAATTTTTCTACTCCATATTTTATCCCTATATTAGGTTCTTAAAAGTACGATGACAACATATACCATACGGGACCAATATCTTTACTACCCTTCCGATCAAGGTACATTTTCTGATTTATACTCACATAAAAATCCCTCTAATTTTGGTCGAGATCCTATCCCACAACCTTGTAGGAAACTAATGTGCTAACCACTACTCTACCAGCGCTGGCATTTTCTTAATGCTATTTTTAAAATAAAACTACATATAGTTAGGAATTCAAAGCTAATAAAAACGCGTCTTTCAACAAATTACAGAATAATATTATAAACGTTAATGCATGTTTCAATATTTTATCTTTTAATATGCTTCTATGTTGATAAAGTTATTTAAATGGAGCCAGTTTTGAAAAAAAAATTGAAAACTAGACATCTAAAGAAATTCCTCTTATCGTCTGAAATACACTAACTTTTTACACACTTTTATAAAACCGCTTAAGAGTGCTAGTTTTTGAAGGTATTATTTCGAAAATTTTCATCCCCCATGGAGACCCGTGTGAGTTGAGTCGGCCCTACCAACCCTACCCACAAAATTGCGTTAATCCGTCAGTGCGCCCAGTGAAAATCACCTAAAAACAAGCTTGTGAAACACACTGTCCTGTACAGGAAAGGGCCGGCGATTGGATTCAAGACGATTGAAATGTGCTAATGTGAAAGGGACGGGAAATGAAAGAGTCTGTAGAACGTTGAATGGAGTGGGAGGTGTGGACGGGCTTGCAACTTGTAACAATGTTATCTCAAGGTGTAAACGGACTTGCAACTTGTAACAATGTTATCTCAAGGTGTAAACGGACTTGCAACTTGTAACAATGTTATCTCAAGGTGTAAACGGACTTGCAACTTGTAACAATGTTATCTCAAGGTGTAAACGGACTTGCAACTTGTAACAATGTTATCTCAAGGTGTAAACGGACTTGCAACTTGTAACAATGTTATCTCAAGGTGTAAACGGACTTGCAACTTGTAACAATGTATCTCAAGGTGTAAACGGACTTGCAATTTGTAACAATGTTATATCCTTTGATCTGTAATTTTTATCGACTTTTACCGAATCACATATAGCGTGTTATGAAACTTCAAAAATGTTACGCAAAGTCATGTTTTTCGCACTATAATTGCATATTTTTTGTGCACAGTGTTATGTTATACAGTGTAAGTGAACCGTAACGGAGACAGATTTAGTACAACAGACAGGTAAAACAGTGCCTTTAATATTACAGTATTTTTAGCGTAGCATTTACGTAACGGTATTTGGTAACTAAGGGCTGACTGAGTAGATTGTTTTAATTAATCAAAGACTGGCGAGTTGATTGGTCACGTGGCGGAGTGGAAAAAGGGTGGCTTATGTAAGCAAGATAAATTTGTATATTTAAAACAGTGATAAATGTTATAAATTTTAAATAAATCTCGAAAAACTGAATGCAATAAAAACTTTTGTGAATAATAGTAGCACAGAGTTGTAAAGCAAATGTCCAACAATAGGTTTTTTTATTTTATATTTTTTTTACAATATGATTTCACCAATTTAATAAGCATTACAATTTGTAAATCCTGACCCACTCAGGTTTATTTTCGTACTATAAATGGATTTGAAAACTAACAATTCTTTTATATAGATTTTAAACCTCTAACGATGGGAAAATCAGATTATTTTTTTAATTTATTAGATATAAAATTTATGTTTTAAAATTTGGAACGGCAAACATTTTGTTTAACATATATTTTTATTGACGTTATTAACATAAAATGTAAATCTTACTGCAGTAACTGCAGTCGTGAATCCATGACTTTGAAATAAGCAAAATCAGAGAGACTGATCTTGATCATAGCCCTCGATCACCGACCTCTTAACAGTAATTTTAAAAAACATCAACGAAATTTTCTGTGTAAAAAACTTGTCCAAGTTGTTATTAAAGTCTATATTTGTGCACAAAGTTTGAATCAAAACGGACCAAAATTGCAAACACAAAATTGCTAACACACTCTCTCTCTCTCTCTCTCTCTCTCTCTCTCTCTCTCTCTCTCTCTCTCTCTCTCTCTCTCTCTCTCTCTCTCTCTCTCTCTCTCTTTCACATGCACACATGCACACATATGCAAGCAAGCGCGCACACACACACACACACTCTCTCTCTCTCTCTCTCTCTCTCTCTCTCTCTCTCTCTCTCTCTCTCTCTCTCTCTCTCTCTCTCTCTCTCTCTCTCTCTCTCTCTCTCTTTCACACACATGCACACGCACATATGCAAGCGCGCGCGCGCACACACACACACACACACACACACACACACACACACACACACACACACACACACACATATACACAAACACATTTAAAAATAGATTGCAGTTTTATGAATAAAAATCTTCCATTTTCTACGACAAAAAGCAATTTCTCCGAAACAGACACAACAAAAATCAATCGCCAATATTTGCGTTTGATATGCAAAGTGTTTTGTTGAAAGCACAGCGAGGGAATCACTAATATCCGGCGTTTCCGTTTAGCGAGAAACAACAGAATGTGTTCACTTTGATTGGCAAGTCGAGCGCTATTTGGCAATACCTATGTATTTTATCTTTCACAAATAGCTACTTTGTATTTCACAGTTCGTGAAAAAAACAAATATTCTGTAATCGAAAACACATAGTACTTGTACGGGATTTACATTTTATATAAAAAAAAATCGATTCTAGTTTCGTGGGAAAAAACAATACCGTACCGTAAGTAATTTCTTGTCGAATTTCCATTTGAAAATAACCTATTGAAGCGGTTTTTCATTTTTCATCTCACGTTTTTCCCCATTCGTAACTTGTTTTTTTCTGTGTAAATCTGATTTTAAAAGCACAATTTCTAGGAACTTACTCGTGATACATTTTCCTAAAAATTTACTAACGTGCTCAATTTAGTGTACAATTCAATATGCTTTAATAACTTTTCCGAATAATTTCAAAAAATATGGAATTGTAGGTTTCAAGAAATAACATTTTACCGTTGCAACTGAAATTAAATTTTGGTATCCCTATTGTGGAGCCTATAAGATACATTCTACCGCTTTAGCTTTCACACACACACACACACACACACAAAGTTAAGTTAACGAGCGAAGCGAGATTTTTGTTTCAACTCGACAGTTCGACATTTGGTTTGTGTGTTTGTTACGCAGTTTTGGGCAAACACATTAACCGATTGTTTAAAATTTTATACCGAGGTGTTTTGTATAAATCGCAAACGACAAATGTGTAAGATTTTTTCCTACTCACTTACGTTTAAAGATGGCGGTTTCTGATTTACAATAGTTAGTGTACGCAGTTCAGCCAAACGCATTAACCGATTTTAAAAACATCTCGTATAAAGCCCAAATGACGTATGTGTAATATTTTTTCATATTTTGTTTCTTAAGATGGCTGTGGTTTAAAGATGACGAATGTACGCAATTTTAATCAAACACATTGGTTGTTTGTTTTAGAATTTGGTATGAATGTACCTTGTATAAAGTCTGAAAGATTTATATGTAAGATCTTTCCAACTCACTTCCGTTTCAAAATTACGGGTTCCGGTTCAACATTAAGCGTGTGTAGTTACTGGTTATTTCCTGTAATACTGGCTGAACGGCAAAACCTATCATAACTTTGACATAGAGGAACCAATTTTCTAACAAAGTTGGACCAATAACATTTTTCATAAATAATACAGTTATCGGTTAAATTGGCGAAAAAGTTACGAGCTCTATCGTGGAGCGTTACTTTATTTAAATTATAACAAACTGTTAATATTAATTCTTCATTGCACACAATGTTTACATTTTATCATTGAAAATATGAATAATTCTCTAAACAAATACAACAAGACAAGTTATTTCAATGATTTTACGTTTTGCGACAAACATTTTTAGAAGTATTTAAGGGTATATTGAACGCTTTATATTAATATCCATTAAATTTCAACAAAATATGATAATATATATTTTGAGAAATTATTTTAGATTTTCTTGGGAGGCATATATAAACGGGTGAGAAAGTTACTGCAGCGTCCGGTCTTTGTTTAAAAAATAGAATTGCATTTCAAATCCTTATAATCTAATCGTGTAAAAACATCAGTTTTTAACTCAACGATAGCCTGTTTCAGGATGTCTTATTTACCAGTAGAGGTATAAGCCTTATGAAAGAAGCAAAAGCTTTAATTCACAAAATCTGAAGCATATCCTTCAATCGATATGAATAAAAATATGAATCAAAACTTTTACTTTAGAGTAAAAGCAAATCCTTCTTTGTTGATTTATTTGCTTTGTCAGTAGTAAAAGGATAAAACTACAATATTCGAAATAAGGAGCAAATCCTTTGACAATGATGAATCTAGTCAGTAAGAGATTATCCTGTCAAGTAAATGGTTATGTTATATTCCTTGTTGTCATGGCACAATTAGTTCAGGTGTTAAACAGTGTAAATCATTTTCTTGTCTATTTACTAGAGATTTTAAGAGCTTATATATATTCAAAGAATAGAATATGGAGTGGTTAACAAACAGTTATCTAAGCACTCATGAAGAGACTCGAGGAAGGGATCTCTCTTCATCACCATGGATGACAATAAGTTTGCGTTATTTAACTGATCCTGGATATCAAGAAAGTATCGGTTAGGAACTTGGTGCGGCTCAGTTAAAGTGTCAAAAACATTTAAAAGTGTTGTTAAAACGAACAAGCGATCGATCGGTTTACATTTCGTACTACACCAAGTGCGGTATTAGAGTCGTTAGCTATCATTTTATTCTCTTCACCACCTTAATTAGACACAACCTTCCTACAATAAATATACGTTTAAAATACAAATACAATTAACACGAAACCAACAGACAACATGTTTAGGAAAAAAACACCAAACAACAAACCTATACAGTACAGAAATTAATAATATTTTATTTAAATCGCAGTTGACTACATGAAAGTTTTTTCAGTTGATCATTTTAATTGTATACTGAATAATTTAGTCGTAAACAAAAGATAATTGTTAAATTAGAAGAAATTTACGTTTTGCATTTTTTTAATAAGAATTATTTTAGTTGTATGAATATGAGAAAGAGTGTGCCATGTTTTTTCACACTATAAACAACATTATAATCAAACTGATGATACATTTTAATAACTTTCTTAAGCTTGTAATATAGAACCTAAAATGTTGTATTAAAAACAAATGAGAGCTTTGTAAAACCATTCGATCGACTTGGTCCTTTGAAATTTAGGCTATGTAATAAATTTTAAGCTGCTTGACTGACAGATATAAAAAGCATCAGTTTCTAGAAGAGCTATTCAACCGTAGCGGCGATCAATCTTTAGTTCTTTTGTTAGTCGGTGTACTGTAGGCTACATCTCACCGGAATCCCTAGGGTTAATGTTCAAACCAATGGCATTATTTATAAAATGGATTTCTTATTCTTTAATAGAAATCTCACCGTGATCCACTAACCTAAATAAAAACGTTTTCTGTAGCAGTGCAAAGTATACTGAAAGTAAGTAAAATGATGGAAAGTTTAAACAAGATGGAGTTTAATAACGCACATTTGGAAATAATTAAAAGTTATTAAAAGTTTAATAAAACTAATTTTATGAATAATGATTGATTATTAATAATTTGAAAGTGTTTATTTTTCTTGAGAAACATTCATGCACTCTTTGGGAATTTGTTGACACTATTTGAAGTGTATCTCTCTCACTTCACTATATGATAGGATCGTTTACTTTTTGATTATCAATGTTTGCTTAGGGTAGCAACTATTGTTATTAGTGATTTGACTAACAGTGATTTACTTTCATAGTACCAACTGTGATTGCTACTAAGGAAACGCTGTGATTGTGAATGACGGCTAAAACTTTGTCGCTCCTATAGCTGTACTTAGTAGCTACTGACTACAGAAGTGAAATGTAACTAAATGAATCTCGTTACATGCACAACTTAAAAATGTAATTTTACCTAATTCCTTTATTGATTTTTGTTCGAATAAATATTTATACTATACGATGCGTGTTCAGAAAGTAACGAGAATTTTAATTTGTTGAACAAAATATTTATTTACTCTTCTACATTTATGTTGTCGCCTTCAAAATAGTCCCCATTGTAGATTATGCACTTGTGCCAGCGCTTCTTCCAATCCTCGAAACACTTCTCAAACTCGATCTTTGAGATAGCCTTTAGTTCTTTCAGCGATGCACTTTTAATGTTATCTACGACTGTAAAACGAAGGCCCTTTAAGTTATTCTTTATTTTTGGAAATAGGAAAAAGTCACACGGAGCCATGACTGGCGAATATGGAGGCTGGGGCATCGTTACAGTACTGTTTTTGACCAAAAATTCAAGAACAAGCAATGAAGTGTGAGCTGGTGCATTATTGTGGTGCAAAAGCCATGAATTGTTTTTCCAAAGATCCGGGCTTTTTTCTTCGATTGCTTCACGCAAACGGCGTTGAACTTGTAGGCCTTATTGAACTTATAGGCGTTGAACGGTCAACTCCTTATTGACCGTTTCCCCTGGTGGCAGGAATTCATGATTCACTATGCCATTAATATCGAAGAACACTGTGAGCATAACCTTCACGTTCGACCGCACTTGTCGAGCCTTTTTCGGTCTTGACGAGCCAGAATGCCTCCACTGGGATGATTGAGCCTT
This sequence comes from Callitettix versicolor, assembly GCA_022606455.1. NCBI lineage: Eukaryota > Metazoa > Arthropoda > Insecta > Hemiptera > Cercopidae > Callitettix > Callitettix versicolor. Next base: position 42,984,943 of record CM040185.1, on the reverse strand, counting down.
AGTTTCGACGTCATATCCATAAACCCATGTTTCGTCACCTGTTATAACACGTTTCAGTAATTCTGCATCGTCGTTGACTTCATTTAGTGACTCCTGCGCAACTTCCATTCGCCGCTGTTTTTGTTCAAAATTAAACAATATTGGAACGAATTTTGCTGCCACGCGTTTCATACACAAAACATTGGAAACAATGTCATGTCATGATCCAATCGATATGCCAACATCATCAGCGACCTCTCTAATTGTGATTCGGCGATTGTTCATAACCATTTCTTTGACTTTTTCCACGTTTTCATCGGTTGTTGATGTGCTGGGGCGTCCAGGGCGCTCGTCATCTTCAACGTCTTCACGGCCTTCTTGGAAACGCTTATACCACTCGTAAACTCTTGCTTTACTCATAGCAGACTCACCATAGGCCTTTGTTAACATTTCACACACTTTGTTACACTTTATTCCATTTTTTATGCAAAATTTGATACAAATTCTTTGATTCATTTCTTTTAACAAACGAAAATCGCAGAGCTCATAAAAACACCTTAGTAGCCCTCACAAAGTCAACAATGAAAACAGCTGAAAGTTTTATCATACTTCAAGAGCATGTATACCAACATAATAAAAAAAATGTTTGACAATCGGACTCTCCAAGCCCGCGAAATTTAAAAATTCTAGTTACTTTCTGAACACATCTCGTAACTTGAAAAATCCAACCAGAATTGAAGGTTTTAAAAAAGCAAGTGATATTTAGTCAAAAAATAAAATTGCAAAAGTTTATATGGAATGAAGGAAATGCTTTTGGTATTAAATTTTATTTAAAACAAAACCTTTTACTTCTACCTTTACCTTCAAGCATTGCCTTCTTTTTTTATTCATACGAGTCATTATGTTACTCGTACAGGTCATTATGTTTCAACGTCTTAAACATTTTTATATTAAAATAATAGGTCGACGGTTATCGTGCAGAGTTCCAGTCTGCGGTAAAGTAATTATATTTGCAAAATGATGGGAGCGGGGCGAGTTTGTGGTATACTGATCAGGTTCCTTGCAAAGGCCGGAAAATCGGATAAGCATTTATTATGCGAAAGGCAATGTATCTCAAGAGGCGACAGGCTATTATAGAACATTGTAAATGGATGTTCCGGTACGTGGACGATAAACGAAATTAAAATTTATTCATAAAGTATTTTGTTTTTAGTTATAAAGTAAATAAAATGTAAGATTTAACATAAAATAAATGGATGTGTGCGAAGTTCGTCATTGTAAAAAAAATTTAGACAGTTCGGGGGACTGGCCGATAGAAGTGACTACTTTTTTAGCATGCTGACTGTATACTTTTTCACTGTTATGATTTAATTATTTTTATAAAAATTTAGATTCATGCAGGAAAGAGCAACTCTTGAAAAGTATTTTCGTATTAAATTCCGCGTGTGTGTAGGTACACAACGTAATTAACTGAAACTGTCACAGACTATGAATTTGTGTACCTTAGGCTATATAAGGGACTTTAATAATTAATCAGTTTATGACCCTACTTGTGACACTTATACTGTCTAAGTATAACAGTTAATATAATATTTGTGCTTCTGGCATTCAAAAATTGGTATAGGCCCCCTATATATATGTATAATAAATGTATATATATATATATATATATATATATATATATATATATATATATATATATATATATATATATATATATATATATATATATATATATATATATATGCTGATTATATATATACATATATATAATCATATTTATTATATATTATACATTTATATATTATACATATATATAATACATATATTAAATAATTGAACTACACAAATTTAAAAAGTACACATTTTTTAAATTAAAAAGAAAAATAAACCTCAATTGAAATGATATTGAAGCTATGGTGCGAAATCAACTGTTTAGAAGTAGTCACTTCCAGTCTAGATATATAAAAGAACTATTGTTCTATATGCTGTGAAGTATGAATTACGGATTCAAGAGTGACACAAAAGCAAATGTTTATACCCATGTCTTTTCAACTGCGACCATATACGTTTTTACTTCAAAAATACATTTTATTAATCACTAAACAAAAATTAGAGAGTTTCGTTACAATTGCCGTGATGGCAAATTGAATTTTTCCCCGTGCAAAACATATACTCATATCTCACAATAAAAAGTACTCGCTTCATGAAATGCAAAACATAAATTTTTTCTAATTTAACAATCTATATATTAAAAGATTGATGAAATCTAATATGTCAGTCCAGTTATTCATAACCAGTTTGGTTAATTCTGTTTTTTAAATGACAGGTATTTAGCCTATATCCAGAAGTTTTGTTAGGTATTCAGACTATCATTTTTCCCTTAGGGCTTCACCCCATTACCTTTCGAAATTCCCATGTTATTCTTATAAAAAAAAATTATTTGATCAGATAATTATTTAAACATTGGCCTACATTTGATTACATTAACATTACATACATTAGATTAGATTAGGACCTAGAGGAAAGGATAGTACAACTCCAGGCACTGCAATCGACTGACCTATTGTGCAACTAAACCTCTTAAAAATACCTCGTTCAGCAGATTGGTGCCCTTAATAAGTTCCAGCAACCCACTGACTAGCTCACTCAGCTGAAGATCCTTAGGGCTTTGGAAACCAAAAACCCCTAGCCTCCTACTAGCAAGAGCCTTACAATCATGAATTATGTGACCTGCAGTTTCCTCTTCCTTCCTGCACAACCTATACACAGTTTCTCCATGGTACATACCTATCCTGTTCATGTGCACCCTCAGTCCACATTGCCCTGTAATGAGCCCCATGATACTCCTGAGTTGTGCTCTGCCCACGACATCTGCTACCCCTTTGAGTCTTTCAAAAGGAACTTTGCTTAGGGGATATTTTCTACGGGAATGCCCATGAAGGTTATCCCATCTTTCTTGGTGTTGATTAGTAATTCATCTATTAACTAGCAGACCTGGCCAATGATAGAGAAATCCCTAAAGCCAGCTCAGGTCCGATGAACTCAGATGTAGATCCAAGTCCAAACATTCGAACTGCCTCCATATTACCCTCAACCCCGTATGCCCTGGAACCTAGTGAAGAGTTATCCGGTTGCCCAGGAGCGTCAAGGTTCTTCCAACACTTCCAGATCAGTTTGGACTGAGTTGTAGGACCTACAAGTGCTTTTATTGCTGCCTGACTATTGGTGCATGCCTTCTTGAAGCCCTGTTTCAAGTTCTCCTGAACACAGTCATTAATGACTTTAGGCTGGAATGCTATTGGAATACCTATACATTAACATATGTTTGATTATCAACAGCTGTTAATATTTTTTTCTGTTATATGAAGATCAGTTGGTTATTGCTGGTAATGTTTATCTGTAGTTTCAAATATAAACAGCTGTTTTTCTAATGTAAGAAATTATCATTTGGGCGAATGGCTAACTTACGGTCCTGAGCACATGTTTGTTCATCACTTCATTATATTTCTTCAATTATTGTAAATTTTATAGTAGATTTGGAGTTGATAATTTTAGTAGGTCAACAAAAATTGCTCAGTTTTAAAATAACAGATAATTACATGAATTATATAAAAATGCAATATGCCTAATTTATAGGCTAGAATCAAAGTTAAAAAGAAGCAGATATAAGTTGTTTGAAAACTGCACCATGATTTTTATGAGTATTATTTCTTCTGTTTGTAAAAAATATTTCAGATAAATAAAATTAACCACAGTAAACTGAAAACCAAAATCAATTTTTAACAGAGATGTTATCAAAAGGAAAATTAGAGACCACTATTTTGAATCTTATAGCCTGAGTTTTTTATGGACCTTGCATTATAAACAGCATTAAATTACCTCGGCTAAATTTATTGCATAATTAAAAATTTTTTTTTAATTGAAACGAAATTTTTCACAAACAGAAAATTATTTTCATAATTATAAAAAAGTACACCAGAAAGCAGCACATTAAAAAAAATTGTAGAATATCTATGAAAGTGGTTTAGAGAATTTTCTCCAGATAGCAGCTCATATTGGAACACTCCTTTAGACTCATGTAATTTAAAACTAAACGAAGAAGTTGTATCTGAAATAATAATAACCTATGTAAATACATGTAAGTTAATATTAGTATGCATTTTGTTTTACTATATTTCTATGGTCTGCAATATGCTTCTTTTATATCTTGTTTGTGTTGTACAACAAAAGGAAGATAAAAAGCATAAGGAAGTTTGTGTAGGCACGAAGGAAGATAAAAATCACTAAGGCTCAGTTTTTGAAATTGACAAACAATTATTTTACCTTACTATTCAGAAAAACGAGAATATTAACACAAAAAATAATGAGAAATCACAGATTAGACTGAAATAAGCTAGACAATTTCACAAAAATAAACCTTAACAAGTTTACCTATGTAAGAAACAATAAACGCTAGGCTTAGCCCTGTTATAGTTTCAATGTTAGTATCCTACAAACTGTTTAAGAGAATTTAGCAAAATGTAGAAAATTTAGGTCTGTATAGAAACAAGATAATAGAAAAGCTGAGAAGCCTAGACTAATTATCAAATACATGGGCCACTAGGCTATAGGCTCATTGATTTAAAGAAATTACTGTTGAGCATATTTGTTATAATCCCTATAATCAATTTAGTTATATATTTTTATAATTTGGGCCTCAAATAATATATTTTTATTATTTGGGCCTGTTAATAATTTGTAGTTTGGGCTTATGTTAGTCAACTAAAAAAAAACATATTAAGTTATAAAACAGAAATTTTAGCTTACTTAGGCTAACAGGCTATAAAGATTAGTAAAAAATTTAATTACTGTATAACTCTTTTAGGGTTAAGAAATTAGGCAATATTTAACCTTGTTTAACATTATCCTCAGTGTTTAGAAAATGACTACAGGTTATAAAACGACTCATTGATTTAAAGAAATTACTGTAGGGCATATTTGTTAAATTCCCTATAATCAATTTAGTTGTATATTTTTATAATTTGGGACACAAATAATTTCTTAAATATAACACAGAAATTTTAGCTTACCAAGGCTAACAGCCTATAAAGATTAGTAAAAAATGTAATTACTGTATAACTTTTTTAAGGTTCAAAAATTAGGCAATATTTAACTTGCTTATCATTAATCCTCAACGTTCAGAAAATAAAAACACCTATAAACACTGACAGAAACACTAACACAACACAAAAACTAATAAAAATATATTGCATATTATTATACAGGTTCACAGGACTAATAAACTCTTAAAGTTTCTTGTAATATAATAATATACACTGGAATTTCTATATACGGAAAATGAAAAACGTCCACACTCACCAATGGCGCCACAGTCAAAACAATGGGACAAGCTTATAAAATTGAACAACAGATTAGATACAGTCACATTTATAAAACAAATAATTATGTACAATTTCTTAAGTCCAAAGAGAAACTGAAGTTAAGGTATTAATACAAAAATTGTTGATTATATATATATATATATATGAATAAATTCTGTTTAGTCCTTAACTGTAAGAACTGGAGTGCAAGGACACCAAAAACTTTTTTTAAGCTTCCTACTAAGTCACAAAGAAACCCAATTTTGTAAATACTATATTATTTTGTTCTTAGTTTTATTACTTACATTAAATACTTAAATGTCAATAAATATTATTGTTTAATATTTAAATGAATCACACATGGGCTACACACATTTCTAATTTAATGATATAATTCTAGCCCATAATAATCAATTGGAATCTACCCTTATGTGTGCCCAGCCTAGGCCCAATAAAAATAACTTAACTAATTAATTTTTGTAATATAGGTTATTTATGTATTTTAAAAATTAATCTACAATAAGTAGCATATTTTAGTATTTTAACTGAAACTTATCTAATATTAATGTTTTTATTAAAGCTTGGCCTATATTAGTACAAGTTAGGGGTGGGTGTTTCTGCTATTTTTACAAAACGTCAACAAACTGTTTGTTGAGGAAAAAAAGCTGCTTTTTTAAACCGTTGGACATAAACAGGTTTAGAAAACTGAAACTCGAAGCTGTATTAGCAGCTAAAACATAAAGCACATATGTCCAGTTTTCTAAGACTACTTTTTCATTCCCATTACCACCATGTCTTTAACTGTTTTTGGGTGTAAAGCATTTAGAAAAAAATAATCCTTATAAGAGTAGTAATAATTAAATTACATTCTCAAAACGTAATATATATGTAACCATTTTATATTTACAAAATGCAATGAATTTCTAATAGAAACATTCTTTTTTTTTACTTAAAAATTAAATAGTCCTTTGCATATTTACTGAAATGCAAAGAATTTAGAATATTTTTAGTTGATTAAAAAATATTGATGATTGATAATAAATATAAAAAAATATGTTTAAATAAAATTAGTTTATGTATTTACAAAATGTGAGATATGTTACTGTCATATTTTTATTTGGGAGAAAGTAGGTTTTCATTTTTCAACACTGAAAAAAGTAACCTTAATAAGTACAATATACTAATAAGAACATAGTAATAAAAAAAGTAAAAGAAAACGTTCAAAATTATCCACTAAATATTTTTAAGTTTCTAAATACAAAGTAAACTACAGAGAAAAACTAATATAAAACACAATTATGGCTGATTTTACAGTTTAAAAAATGTTTGAACAACAAATTTTACATTTAAAACTTTCAAACAACTCGCAACAACATAGAGATAAACGTTGACAACGACTAAACAGTTCATACTTCACTACAAGCAACAAGCAACTTTGAAATAAAGGGAAAAAGCATAAAAGCAGGTTGAAGAAAAGCAGTTAGCAGGAAAACAGTTTTAGCGCTTGCGGTAACATTCGAATAGAAAGTGGGTGGTGGGGAAGTCCCAACAGCTGTTCCTTGTTTAACAAATCATGAACCAGTTCAAATCTAATTGCTTGTTTCCGTTTGAAAAAGCAGTTTGTTTGTCGATTATAGAAAAGCATTTTTTTTAACAGTTTGGTGTTTTCTGACCCACCACTAGTACAAGTTGGCTACATAGGCCTATAGAATAATATTACGGCAATTTTTTTTAATTTATAGGAATATCAAATAATAATGTTTATAGAAAACTTGGGAAATTATCAAAACCTTATGTTTTTGTCACAATTAACCTAATACTTTTGGCTAACCTGACATACTCCTATATGTAATTTGGTGAATGACCAGCAGGTTGGGAAAACCAATAAGCAATAGGCTAAATACAAATAAGTTATAAATTCTGTAAATAAATAGATCTATTTGTAAAAACTCAAATATTCATTTACATGAGCTGATTAACTTTTTGACCCTTCTTCCTTAACTCAAGCCATTAAAATATTCAAGCAATCGAAAGGTGTTGGTGTGAAGTTTGACAAACAATCCCACAATTAGGCATTTAAAAAGAACACTTCATAGGATATTTAGCCAAATTTTAATTTAAATACAAATATGGCAGTTATAAGCAAAGGATGCACCATTTCTACAAAGCCTTGGCATTTTTCGCTAATTGACACTGCTTACTAAGCTTAGTACTTTTTTTAGAAATATTACTTGTATACGTAAAATCTGAGTTAAACGCTTGAGTTGAGTTAGGTTACGAAGTTCTTTTTTAAAAAACAAGAAGAAATTGTATTCCCTTCATTGTTAATAACATGCATGTCATTAAACACGTAACAGCTGAATTGTGTTAGGTTATGGAGTTCATTTTTTTTATTATTTTCACTTTTTGTAACTTCCCGTTGTTTCCACACTTTTATATTTTACAATATTGATATTGGGAATATTTTGAAGCGTTGCAGTGCAAAAATTATGAAAATTGATAAACGTCCTTAAACTGCATTTTTATTTGTATTAGGGGTATAATTTTCCTTGATATATTTATTTCACTGAAAATTCAGAATAACAAATGACGTGTGTTGTGTGTGGCAAACAATATGTATTTATTTATTTCAAAATAATATATATAAAACAAATTAATACAATACCTGGCCTACTATTTTTTATTCTATATGCATTTTTGTTTGCTTAATACATAACTGTATTTCTAAAAAGATATAGGTTTTATTAATAAATTTATTTGTATATATAAATTTTGAATAAAATAAATCATTGTATAATTTTAACTATTATAATATGCTATCAGCAGTGTTATGTCAATAGAGAAGTAAAAACAATTAGGTGTTGTTTTGTTACAGATTCTCTTCCATCACAAGCTTTAGCGACTGCAACCTTTGTTAAAACATATGACAACCTTTTTGATTCTTTTAATGGTAACACTTCCAACTTTGAAGGTGGTAAAAGCCTGAGGACCTTTCTACAGGAGGATAATGCCCACTTTCCATTCTGAAAGATTGCAATTAAGATTGTAGAATGCTGAAAGTTTCAATCAGAAAAGGTGGAGTATCACAGACAGTGCCTATGAGATGGCTGGTTCATTTCTATGAGGGCGGTCTTGTTGTTTTGGGACCCTCTGATTGACTCTCTACCCTTAAACTTTTTATATATTCGCAATCTAAACTAAAATCCATTGGAGAATATATTTGGATCCATATGTAATAACTGCGGATCCAATTATTTGGCCAGTTTGGGAGTGGTTTGAAAACCTGCATCGTCAGTGGTCTTGGATTTAATGTTTTGATACAAAATGGTAATTGTGAGACTGATGATGCAGATATTTTTTACTGAAATTTCTTGGTATGAATTGTTCCAGAAAGGAAGTAGACACTAACCTACGAAACCCATTAATGACAGATGATAACAAGCAGGGTGTTGCTTTTGGTGCTGTATCAGACATTCCAAGCAACATGGCCTTCATGTCAACGTCTTACATAAGTGCATACATTGTTCATTGTATGTACAATGTAATTGGACTGCTTGCATATATTATTGTGATGATTGCATGGCTGGTCTCTGCTGCTAAACTTCTGATGATTTCATTCATGCAGGAGTTTTGTTCAAAGAGTTTGTAAAGGGAGAACACAGACTAACAGAAGTCAGTTGTGTTGCTCTCCATGTAGACTTTGTAGATCAGATTCTGGATGAACATGGTCATGAGAAGCGTTCGTCAAACATCATCGATGATGGTATCATGGAAACAATTAGCTTGAAAATGTTTGTTAAGTTCATTATCAAGATGTGTACACCACCTTTATACAATCTGTTATCATCAGACTATACCTTGGTGGTGTACACGCAAACATAGGTTTAGAGTGGGTAAGTTTAGGAATAAGAGAAAATTTAATGTAATGAGTCATTTGTAAATCAATGGCATATCACAATTTAGGAAAAAGAAATTATTTGTTTAATCTTAAAGAAAATAATACAAAAGTAAACTTGTAAATGTAAATTTTATTAGTAATTAAATAAATACCTTGTTTGACATAAATTATTTTTACTTTGTTACTATCCATATTTTATAGTGTTCTTTATTAAATAACATAAAAGCAAGAGATATAATGTATTTATTAATAATAAGTAGTACAATGATTTGACCATATTATCAAAGAGGAATTACTTCGGATACCTCAGGAGTTATTTTCAAGAGCATATGATTCGTTTGTTCTTTGTTGCGTAGCTGTGGATGGTTTCCAGTTTGAATAAATCTGATTTATGAAATGTTCACTGCTATTTAGTTTTCTTTTAATTAGCTTGTATCTAATTAAATTTTTTAAAAATAATTTCTTTTTAGAAAAAAAATAAAATCAGTTATATACTTTATTTTGGCCGCCATTTTGTTTCTACAAACATCAGCCAGATGCAATTCTCTCATACTATTTCTGGTAACTTCTTTAAAAATTATGTGTAGTTTCAAAAGTATCAATGGATCAAATGCATAAACCTCTTTGTGGAACACTCTGTATATACACACCACATATCTGGTGTGCATTCTGCTTCTTTTCAATATCTTGTGTTCATCAAATGTTGATGCTACTCATTTGAAATTGCTGCATTTATTAGCTAATAATTTGCTATAAAATGTCTCTACCTATTATTATTTTCAAAGGCAATTTTCTATTGTTAGGCGAGTTACTTTTTTAACTGCATAAATTGATTGATAGCACTCTAATTTCATATATCTGTTTCTCCCCTTGTCAATTCTTAACACTTATCTTTAAGAAAGGCTAACTAAAAATAATTCAAAACTTAATAAAGTAAAATATTTAAAAATACAAAGTTAAAAAAATACAAACATTCAAAATTATAAAAACACTGTGGGGAGAAAACATTCTGCATGTTATAAAATAGACTAATAATAAATCATATTAATTGTACATGTCACTTTTTAACATTTATAACAATAGTTTTTAAATATCATATCTTAATTTGAAAAAAAATATATATTCTCAAAAGACATGTATACATGTCTTTTGAGAATATATATTTTTTTCTAAGTTATCTAATTCATATTATATTTCTGAAAGTTTGTGTGTTTGTTTGTTTGTTTGTTTGTTTGTTTGTTATTCAATCACGCTTTAACCACTGGACCAATTGAAATGAAATTTGGTACGAATATGGTTTAAGTATTAGAGATACATATAGGCCTATTCCCGTTTTACAAAACGTCATTATACTACTTACCCAGCCCAAAATAATTATCAGTTTTTAGTTTTGTGTCATGTATTAATTGTAGTTATTTACTGGACATGTGATTTAGGTACCTGAGATGAACATAGATTCAATCCTATTTTAAGAATCTTAATCTGTGTTTTATTTATTGCAAAATTATTGTTTTTAATGTAACATTTTCAATATTTTAGTTGAAATTTTTTTCAAAACTGTCTTTAATTTGTTACTTTGTATTGAATTTTCAATATTAAATGTAAAAATCCTACACAGAGTGCCAATTGTAAGTAGTAGTATATATTTGTGTAATTACATTACATGAAAAAATAGTAAATATGCAGTGTAGCATAACCTATATTTTTCGATATTATTGTTACTAAAATGCTTTATTATGTGCCCAAAAGCAAGAATCCAAAATATGAAAGCACGAGAAGTACGATAAAATCTAAAATAAAAGTGACCAACATAACCTAAAAATTGGTACCCGGTGAAAATCAGTAACGTGTTGTAAATCGGTAAAACAATAAAAATACGACTAACACGGGTTTTGGGTGATAAGAAACCAATTTTTTAAAAGAATTCTGCATGACCAAACTGACACGGTTGTTAGGCCTAACAAGGTGATTCATGAAAAAACCTTTATATTTTTTTAAAAATAGCCTACTATATATCCTGACACGGTTGTTAGGCCTAAAACGGTGATGCGTGAAAAACCTTTACATTTTTTTAAAGAATACTACATATCCTAACTGACATGGTTGTTAGGCCTAACACGGTGATGCGTGAAAAAACCTTTATATTTTTTAAAGACTACTACATATCCCAACTGACACGGTTGTTGGGCCTATCATGGTGATGGTGAAAAAAAACCTTTTTTTTTTTTAAAATACTACATAACCTAATTGACACGGTTGTTAGGCCTAACACTGTGATGTGTGAAAAACCTTTATATTTTTTTAAAGAATACTACATATCCTAACTGACATGGTTGTTAGGCCTAACACGGTGATGCGTGAAAAAACCTGTATAATGTTTTAAAGAATACTACATAACATAACTGATACGGATGTTGAGCCTATCACGGTGATGTGTGAAAAACCTTCATATTTTTTTAAAGAATACTACATATCCTAACTGATACGATTGTTAGGCCTATCACGGTGATGTGTAAAAAAAACCCTTTACTTTTTAAAGAATATTATATAACCTAATTGACACGGCTGTTAGGCCTAACACGGTGATGCGTGAAAAACCTTTATATTTTTTTTAAAGAATACTACATATCCTAACTGACAGGGTTGTTGGTCATATCACGGTAATGTGTGAAAAAAACCTTTATTTTTTTTAAATAGTACTGACACGGTTGTTAGGTCTACCATGGTAATGCGTGAAAAATACTTTGTAGTTTTTTAAAAGAATACTCCATAAGCTAACTAACATGGTTGTTATGCCTAACACGGTGATCCATTCAAAAAACCTTTATTAATTTTTTTTAAATAGTACTTATAACCTAACTGACACGGTTGTTGGGCCTAATAAGGTGATGCATGAAAAAAACCGTTATATTTTTTTTAAAGAGTAACTTAACTAACACGGTTGTTAGGTCTAACACAGTGATGCGTGAAAAAACCTTTATATTTTTTTAAAGAATACGACATATCCTGACACGGTTGTTGGGCCTACACGATGATGTGTGAAAAAACCTTTATATTTTTTTTAAGAATTATACATATCCTAACTGACACGGTTGTTAGGCCTAACACGGTGATCGTGAAAAAACCTTATATATTTTTTAAAGAATACTAGGCTACATATCCTAACTGACACGGTGGTGCGTGAAAAAAACCTTTATATTTTTTTAAAGAATACCACATATCCTAACTGACATGGTTGTTGGGCCTATTATGGCGATGTGTGAAAAAACCGTTATTTTTTTAAAGAGTACTTCAAATCTTAACTGACACGGTTGTTAAGTGTAACATGGTGATGCGTGAGAAAAAAACCGTTATTTTTTTTTAAAGAGTACTCCAAACCTTAACTGACACGTTTGTTAGGCCATGGTGATGCGTGAAAAATCTTTATATTTTTTTTAAAGAATACTGCATAAGTTAACTAACATGGTTGTTAAGCCTAACGCGTGATGCATTAAAAACACCTTTATTTATTTTTTAAAAATAGTACTCCAGAACCTAACTGACACGGTTGTTGGGCCTAATACGGTGATGCAGGAAAAAGCCTTAATTTTTTTAAAGAGTACTCCATAACTTAACTAACACGGTGGTGCGTTAAAAAAACCTTTATTTTAAAAAAGAAATACACCATAACCTAACTGACACGGTTGTTGGTCTTAACACGGTGATGCGTGATCTTTAATGTATATTACGATTGCGGGCAAAGTCGTGACGGTTAACAGGTAATCATATTATATTTCTGAAAGTTTGTTTTTATTTATTTTTTGTTATTCAATCACTTTTTAACTACTGGACCAATTGAGATTAAAATTGGTATGAACACGGTTTAGGTACCTGAGATAAACAAATTACTATTCCAGTTTAATTGAATAATAGTGATTTTTTAATAATACTGTATTTTATTAAAATATGACAGGACCCTGTTTTAGAGTATAGAGTAGCAAAAATGTATATTTCTTGGCCGAAAACCATAAATCGTATAATACTGTAAATAGAAATATATTAAAATGAAATGATCTATTCTGATTTTGAAAATCGACTATAAATTTTATAGCCTACATTATAATTGCAGGCAAAGCCGCAACGGGTAACAGCTAGTCAATCTATATACGTGTAACCCAAAAGTATAACAGGAATAGGAAGGTTAAATGATTTGTAACTGATCTTACAAAATATTTTATTTTATTAATTTTTTTTAATGTTTCCAATAAAAAAGTAATAACACTAAAGGGATTTTTAATGGTATTTTATTGCAACTTAATCTTTCAAATAACATTGAAAATAGGAAAATGAACTCAGATTGCTGCCAAAACTTTTCTTAATTTCAAAGAATTTTGAAAATTCAAAATCTGCTAATTTATGAAGTTTTTAAAGCTGATTATGATGGAAAAATATAATTTTTTTAAAAAAAGTTATGAATTTTTAAGATTTTGAAACTGTTGAATGAATTTTGCAGATTAACAAATTTGACCAAGCTATTACAAAAATCGATTTTTGTGCCCAAGTCTGAAACAAATCAGGACAAGAATTGAGAACATGATCATGTTAAAAAAACACACATACATAAATGGCTGCGCTCCTTCAAAAAGTGATCTTGAGGATCAATGCTCATTTCAAGGTCACGGGTCTGGGTCTGCAGTAGCTAGCTCATTTTTTCAATAGAAATTCGCTAAAAAAATACACACATGCTTTATTTACCTAAACACAAAACAAACAGGTTTTATTTCTGTCAATAAAATTTGTTAGCCTGTTATATGATAATGTTAAAAAAACACACATACATAAATGGCTGCGCTCCTTCAAAAAGTGGTCTTGAGGATCAATGCTCATTTCAAGGTCACGGGTCTGGGTCTGCAGTAGCTAGCTCATTTTTTCAATAAAGATTCGCTAAAAAAATACACACATGCTTTATTTACCTAAACACAAAACAAACAGGTTTTATTTCTGTCAATAAAATTTGTTAGCCTGTTACACAATTATCCTAAAAATTTAGAGAAAGTAAGTAAATGACTGACAAAATTATTATTAGAAAGTATTTTTTTTTTAATTTGAACACTTACTATTCCCAATATTTGTCTGCCTTTATTATTACAAGACAAAAAAAAATTGAAAAAAAAACAGGGAATAACTGTACTTTTCTTAAATATTTTATACAGTACTTTCATCCCATATGCTAAATTGTTATAACTGCATTTATATATACTATTTGACAATTAAATGATAACAAATATTTCAACTACAACTATCCTTTGCTATCATAACATCTTTGAACACAGTTCTGTGAATAATTTTGAAAAAACTGGTTTGTACTGACATTACCCAAGGAAGAAGTAAATACTGCTTGAGGCCATCAATTTTTACAGTCACGTGTACTATTCTATGTTATTTCTACTTTTTACTTTGGTTGTAACGTTTATATGAATTTCACTTGTTCATAGATACACTTTGTCTGCATTCATTAAATCGGTAAGGTACAATTTCAAAACAAATCAGTTGTATCAATGGATACAACCTAAATAGATTTGGGTTTAGATATATGTTTAAGCTACCTTTATAGATTTTGTACTCAAATTTAATTATAAAATAGTAGTATAATTTAAGAATAGAAAAAATGTTATATTTTAGTATACAACCTGAAAATACATAGGTTCTATCAATTCAAGGTTCTAATTAAATTTTAGTACTCGAATATTTTTGTAGAATATCCATGAAAGTGGTTTAGAGAATTTTCCCCAGATAGCAGCTCATATTGGAACACTCCTTTAGCCTCATGTAATTTAAAACTAAACGAAGAAGTTGTATCCGCAATAATAATAACCTATGTAAATACATGTAATTTAATATTAGTCTGCATTTTGTTTTACTATATTTCTATGGTCTGCAATATGCTTCTTTTATATCTTGTTTGTGTTGTACAACAAAAGGAAGATAAAAAGCACAAGGAAGTTTGTGTAGGCACGAAGGAAGATAAAAATCACTAAGGCTCAGTTTTTGAAAGAAAAATATTGTATATATTTTTTCTTTCACCCCGAGGATCCAGGTTCGATTCCCGGCGAGGACTTGGCATTTTCATACGCTATACATCATCCCATTGTTTGCATTAGCCCAAGTGTGCACAATAGTCGGACGTTAAACACAAAAAAAAAAAAAAAAAAAAAAAAAAAAAAATTCAAGGCAAAGTTAGTAAATAGATGGATTATGTTTTGTTTAAATTCACACAAATGAAATTAAACAATTCATGCAATGTAATAAAAAAAGATAAATTCACACACACACACACACACACACACAAACTTTCATAGGATTGAAACACTTTTAGTAGACCTAACTAAACTGTTAAATGGACAATGTATTTTTTAAGCTATAGACAACAAATGTAAACTGTAAATAACACTGCAAATTAGCAGTGGAACTAGATGACTATATTTATTGCCTAAAATTACGAACTCACAAAAATTTTAAACTGAGCTGTAAGAAATATTTGCTTCAAAAAATGTAAATCGTAATGTTTTTCTTAGTTCATCTTGAAAACATAGTTAACAGACTTGTTTTTCTATGAGCAGCAGGGTAAAAACAAATTACATCACAGCAATGGCATGACAATCAAAATGCACAATGTATTCAAAAAAAAAATTAAACTGGACAAAATCATTCTGGAAAAAAAAACAATTTGAGAATTGAGAAAATATTCATGAAGGAAGATAGCAAATATATGAAATATTTCTTATTATTAATCATCAGATTAATTAATCAAAGTATGCACTAATTAAGCATTGTTTAAATGAACTGTTCATACACAAATAAATGTGTTTGTTAACTCGTAAAGCATGGCATGCATTCCTACCATATCGTGTTCCATTTTACATTTACAATCGTATGTAAAAGCATTCCTGGAATTTCCATCAGCAAATACAGTACGCTAATGTATAACCCACAAAGCCTAATATATTTATTTTAAATAATAAATTGTTTATTAAATAGTATTAGGTCTTTAAGGTAGTTAAAATTTTAAATTACATTTTATTTTTTATTTAATATAACAGAAAATAAAATACAGTGCATATTAAATTCATATGTAATTAAAAGGGTGTTGATAAAAAAACTTACTTATTAATGTTATCATGAAGCAATGGTAATATTAATAATAATAATAATAATAGTAAATTGGCCTTCCAATTTACAAAAAATAAGTTACTTTTTTATGTCTATGGAGCTTATATTTTCTTTAATGTCTGAAATCATATGGTTTTTCATTAGTTTTTTGTACATCCACATTATTTAAAACTGGATGTCAATTATCCAACATTTTCAAACAAGTAAGACAACTTCTGTTTGTTCAGCTAGTGGATTCATAACATAAAATTTTAGAACTGATGTTATTCTTATTGAACAATTAAAATTTTATACCGTTTTTTATACTGTAATAGTTTTTTTTTATACTGTTGCTGTATTTTATTGTTTATTATTTTGTGTCCTTGATTGTGTTATATATTTTCCCACCTTTTCTAGCTACGCCAATTTTAAATTTGTTAACACAATTCAGATCGCCTTCATTATTAAAACTGGAATACAACATTGTAGATAATAGAGGTAATATAAAACACCTACAAAATATAAAATTGATAAATCTAGAAAAAAGGTTTTTAACACAATAATGCCTTTTCTAGCAGAAATAAAAAAAGATTAATTTGTGCACATGGTATTTGTAATGTATTTTTTGTTTATATTATTTGATTTAATTAGAAACATCTTCATTTAGAGCTGTTTTCATTTTCAATCATATTTAATTCAAAACCAATAAATGCACTATTATTAAGCTAACCCTGAAGGCTAGAAAATGCTTTAAAATCCTAGTTAAAACTGAGAATTCACTTTGTTCTATTTTAACCCTTTCAGTGGCTAGGTATTTTTTTACACACACTATTCAGAAATGCTAGGTATTTTTTCACATACTGTATGCAAAAGTGACGACTGATTTTTTTTGATTCCATAAAATGGCTGTAATTTTGTTATTTGATAATTATTTTTTCCCTTCACTAAAACCTATCAGTAGTATCAATAGTACCAATATTTTATCCTTTATAATCTAAAAAAAAATTAGAAAAAATAAAATTACATACTTAAACAAAATGTCTGAAGAAATCACGTAGGAAAAAATATATTACCTAAAACCTCGCACAACACTCAAAAGCACAAACGTGTTCACTATATATAAGTGGTAAAAATTTTACGCCAATTATCTTACTATATTAAAAAATTACACACAATCGAATAACCTCGGAACAGTTGACTCGATCGATGTATGTACTTTTTCCACTTATTATGATGTTCGGCAAAATTTTCACATTTTTTCCAAAAATCCAGTCTAACCGGACTAGGCAATTCTTGAATTTTTAAAAATTTCTGGTAAAACACGACACTGGAAATGAAAGGCTTAATATAGCAATAATTCCTTCATTTTAAACCCTGCTTAAGCAACAATTAAAATAACTGTGTACTAGCCAATTTCCACCATCCTCCAATGATATACTTTAAAAACAGCAAGGTAAAATTTCAAACTCTACAATTTATAAGAATACAATTTATTGGTTAACATTATTACATAGTATGTATATATATATAGTATAAAAATAACAAGGCTATAATAAAACAGTCCATTTAGAAGTAGACATTTTCAGCGATTTCATAGCAGCAGTCCAACTTGTTTCATCACAAAAGCATTTAATATTACCTTACTTTGGTGCTCATTTTATGCAAATACACATTAATTTATATCATTAAAAAGCAAAATGGGCATTATATGTAATAAGCATACGAAATAAGAAACAAATACCTTTTCAAATATAATATTTTTTATCTATATAATTTTGTTTATGTAGACTACAATAAATTATTTTTGTAAAACTAAATATATGAAACTTATGTCTGAAGCAAGTAACTTCATAAAAATATTATTAGAATCAAATACATTCTAGAAATTACTGTATTACCATTTTATATTCAAAATGTGTTACGTTTTAATGTGTATTTATTAACTATGTTTAATAGAAATGAGTATATGTTCAAAATAGTATTAAGAAGTACAAGTGAAATTAATTTTATTAATTTAACACTATTTAATGCCAAGACTAGAGTAACGTTTGTCATTGGGTATAAATTTTAATATAAGATTTATTATGTTTATCGTAGATATAAGATAATTACAAGATTATCAAAGATTATATTTATTGTACGCAATCGTTTTACAAAAAAAGTCAAAACGAGTATTACCATTGCAATTACAAATGTTCTCATTCGACTACTGCCCTAAAAAATCCGGTTCAGAAGCTATCGTTAAAAGCATCTGAACATTTCACCATCTAGAAAACAGTAAATTATATTTTGCTCATATATAAATATTCATAATTTAATTCATTGCACCAAATTTGAAGCAAAAGAAATTTGCAAATTAAAAAAATATTTCAAATTTGCTACACTGACTTAGATGTCTTCATACTTGAAACTTCAAATAAATTATTTGCAAGCTAAACTTATTTCATAGAACACAAAAATGTGCCTAGCAATTATGCTTCGTAACCATTTATTACATTCTTAAAATAGAGACAATACAAGTCATGTAAAATCTCTAGGCACTAACGTATAGAATAGTTAAAATCACAATAATTTTATTAATAAATATTATATACGATTATAATTGTAGTTATGTTTTCAACTAAACAATAAATGTGATCAAGTGATTACGTCTAAAATAAATAAATAAAAAGTATAATATTCATATGGAGATTTATGCCATTCAGTTGAAATCACTAAATTAGACTAAATAATTAAATAAATAACACACAAATTCAACAATAAAGTAATGTACAA
This sequence comes from Callitettix versicolor, assembly GCA_022606455.1. Lineage (NCBI taxonomy): Eukaryota > Metazoa > Arthropoda > Insecta > Hemiptera > Cercopidae > Callitettix > Callitettix versicolor. Next base: position 42,965,800 of record CM040185.1, on the reverse strand, counting down.
CATTAACCAATATTCATAATTAAATGCTTATACTGTAAAAACTCAATTTTTTCTCCAAAACACGTATACATATTTTGTTTCTACTTTAATAGTCACAATATTAAATATACGACTGTAAAATTATTTTCGAAATACATGTTTTTCATGCTAGATTTTTGATTTTGTTTAGATAAAAAATGAAAATTAAAGAAATCACTGTATATTGTTAAATTGGGTTTAATTGGAACTGAGTGAAGCTAACGGTGCGTTAAATCAGGAAGAAAGAACTTAATAAGAATATAAAGTTAACACTTTTTAAAACTGTATATATTTTTTTTTATCTGGAGCAGAGCATTACATATCCCTGGGAAAACCCGTTAGACGGATAACTTCATCAGAAATGAGATTTTTGATGATAGTAGAAAGGACAAGGATGGTTAGTTAGGAGTATTATTAGAGAGCTTGGCACACATTTAACATAGGAGATTACTAGGGAGCATCAATTTAAAGTGGTTAGTATGCAGGATGCTGAATATTAGGAGTGTGGAATTGTATATGGAGGCGCAGAGTTGAGAGAACAATATAGGCAGTGTTCAGAAGTCATTGTGACAGTTGAGGCAAACTACAGAGTTACAGGACCAGACAGCTGATTTATTAAATGAGCACACTGGGCACAAGCCTAGGGACACAAGAGATTTGGGGCCACGAAATTTGGGGAAAATAAAAACAGAAAAGCAAATGAAAAATAAGTATGCAACTAGGCTACCATACAGTAATGTTTCCAGTTACGACTAATATTTTAATTTTTACTTAATTTAAAGGGAAGATATCTAGTAATTTGTAGTGTATACATTTTAAACTGTACATGAAGATGAAGAATATCAAACAAACAAGAGAGAACCAAGTAGGTCAGAAAGTACATTTCCGAATTCAGAAGTCGCAATGAAAATTTATCTTACTCTTCCTGTTACAAACTGACTGTACAACAGAAAGCTTTCCAGCACGCAAGAGAATCAAGTTTGAAAATAGATCAATGACGGATAGTGAAAAGCCAAACAGTTTTTTGATGCTATCCAAGCAAAGTGATACAACAAAGAAAGTTGATTATAAAGATTTGAGTGAAGATTTTGCAGAGCCAAGGCTGGAAAGAAGCTAAATGTTTACTATAAGAAATAAACGTATGAGAGAAAGACCAAAAAGTTTTAGTATGTCGTACATAGTTCCTATGATGTGTATAGTAATAGTGAATGTTTTGTGGTGATTGATCACTATATAAACTGGAATATGGTAATGCAAAAAAAAAATGCCTGGCAGTATTAAGTGCAATCAGGAAATTTTAGTTTATTAGCTAATATGTTTTCAGGGTCATGAAAATTTTTATACATGTTTAAATTTATGTTTGTTAGCATTCAACCACAACTTATCCAAGCTATTACGAAAATAATACATGTGATGTCTTGTTCAATTGTTCTTTTGGTAAATTTACTTTTATCAAGTCAGCCATTTATTGTTGTTTACATTTATAAATAAAGTATAAATATGAACAGTTTGAATATTTTTTAACTGATTAAAAAACATATAGATCCATAATTGATTTGGATAATTATTGTACAATTAACAACATTAATAGTAAAAATACTAATATAATCATGTTCTGCAGTGTCCATTATTATTTTAAAAACTTGTAAAAAATTATTCTTATTTTAATTAGATAATAAATAGAGAAATCAATCTACATTAAATTTATACTAATAACATATTTTACACTAACATAAAATTCAAAACAATTCCATTGTTAACTGGACTACAGCATAACTTTAATTTTTTTCGATTGTGTTAATTTAAATTTAGGCCTTATTAACAAATTTTGTAATTGTAAGTGGTATTCCAGACATATTTTCTTGCGTCATTCCATGAGTAGGGTTCGGAAAGTAGCCTGCATTGTAACATAGTGCTACCGTTGACAAATCAGCAAGCCTTCTGACTTGATATGCTTGCAACTGACTCAGTGCCAGCCTTGTTCATTTTGTTAGCCTCAAAACATATGTGCTGTAACAGAAACTCCTACCAAATGAGGTGTATGCTGTCATACGATTTCCTTGAGCACAACATCTTTAGGCTGCAGGCAGACACTGTCAGTGTACTGTGTATGGCTCGAACATTATGAGAAAAGGTTTAGTACGGCAATGAAGATAAACATTCATAGTGTAGAGAGGAGTGGTAAGCCTTCTGTTGTTAGTGATAATTTATGAAAAAATGTGAATGGAAAGTGAAGATTCATTACCCATAACTATTAAAACAATTACCAAAAATTTCACAAAATGGTTTTACAAGACATTATCACTGATACATTATATCACCCAAAGTTTTCGGGTAAGTTCCAAAAATGTTTACAGTGATTCACAAAACCAAATGACATAGTAGATGAAAGTTTTTTGAAGATAACTGTGACTGGGGATAAAATTTGGGTGGCATATGCTGGAACAGTCAAGGGCCATTTCTCCATGCAAGACAACAAAATTTGCCAGCAAAGATGGTTATGGTTAGAGTTTTTTGATATGTCAAGGGTGTTATGTTAGTCGATTTTATGAAATTGTGGTACAACGATTAATTCGGCAGTCTATTGTAAAACTTTAAATAAACTTAAGCCATTCAAAACAAACATCATGTCATACAGTGTTGTCAAACATTTTTAATCATCCCTGATACTGTCCGTACTCGGCACCGAGTTTTTTTATTTTTTCCATAACACGAAGAAATGGTTTGTACCGCAGCTCTTTGATGATGATTCAAAATGCTGGGTAAATTTGGCTACGTACTCATACTGCTGACATTTATAGAGAAGGTATTTGTAAATTAGTGAAATAATGACAAATGTTGACAATGTTGAAAACTAGTTAAAAGCTTCAAGATGTATCTAATGAAATATTATCTATGATTTTTTTTTTTTACCTATAGCTAACTGGAGGTCAGTTTCCGAACCGCACTCATTAACATATTTCTTACCACAAAAATTCAATTTAATAACTGTTATAAAATTATTTTTAAATCATAATTTGAAATTTAAAAAAAAAATACTAAACATTTACATTCCATTGGAATAACATCATTCTGCACAATTTTATTTTCTGAGTTTAGAACTAAACAACTTTGCTATGCTTAGTATCCATAATTTATTCATGCAAGATAAAGTTATACACTGAATCATAAATGGAGAACATATCAATCAATAGTGTTTATAAGTTTAGTGACAATCCAACAGAAAAGTTAAATTAGATCAAAGTTTACACAGCTAATCATGGTAATTAAATTTTTATGTAGCACTAAAATTTTCAACAATGATTTTAATATTTGTATCAATATTAATTTTAATTAATTTATCCAATTTTTAAATAACTTATTTAACTATTTAAACTTTAATAAGAACTTCATAATGCTACATAATTAACTTAACTACAGAAAAACCTTAAAAACACTTCGATATGTTTGCCACTTTTAAATTTAAATTTTATTACCTTAAGGACTTGCATTATATAATCAAACAAGACAAAGAGCTGATAAAATTCAAACTGCAACGAATTAACACAATTCAATTGTTTTATTTTATTGTAGTATTGTTTAAATTATATCAAACATACTGTTTACAATTAATAATTTTAGAAGCCAGTTGGAATTAAATAGTAACTTTTGTTCTTGATCAACATTTTGGGAACTTTTGCCCAACAAATTAGATTCGAAATCACAGTAAACCACTTTAAATTGATTCAAAATGAACACATTAAAAAACTAATTTAAATTTTTTAATAATTTTTCTAATTATTCATATTTTACTCTGGGATTTTCGTATTCAGAATAAATATAAATTATAATAACAGATATTATGCTAATATTCACATGCATTTTGCCTTACGAATACTATGAGAGTGAAACGCAAAACAATCACATTTCCAGATCTCAAAGACACAGCTGTTGAGGAAGACTACTGAAACGATTCAAAATTAAAACATTTACAAATCTGGACAATAAATCACTAACATTAACAGTATAATTTACAACACTGTAGTTACCTAGCACATAGTTGTAGTGGTAGAAGTAATTCAAGACAAAACAATGCATGATTATTAAAAAAAATAATAATAAATTATTTTAAAATGTAATTATATACTGTACACAATATTATAATGTTTTGAATGTTCCTAGATATTTTATGTTTTAAGTTATTTCATCCCCGTACATAATAAAGCAGTACATAAACAGGTATTTTTGTAGAATACCTTCTTTGTAGAGTATCTCTGCCTTTCCTAGCTTCAAACACTTTATATTTGTATTACAATATTTCCATTTTCAAAACTTTTTACCGTACTATTCCCACAAATCTAGGTTACTTTTTTTTATACTATCTTAACTCCTTCCCTTCCTACTTCTACCACTTACGTCAGTTTACTATTTATTGATGTGCTCACTTCTGATTCGTCCTCCCAGCACTTTCTCTTTACTCCTTAATCCTCATAATTTGTAAAAATTTTCAGGCTTTGAAAAATAATGTCTGCTTGTTAATTTACTTGCTCGTTAATTATATTTTCATCCCTTTAATTTTAACTTATATCCTTTACCTTCATAATGTAATATGTTCATCAAATGTTCAACTTCTTCTGGCATATGACCCCTAATCAAATGTGTAGCATAACAAGTTATTTTCATATTTGAATGACCTTATTGGTTCATTATATCTGGTTTTAAATTTTTGTCTCTTTTGTACATACGTTACTTTGCATTTACACTGTATTTTATAAACCCCATTTTTACTATGTTTATCTTCAATATTGCCAGTCAATATATATCTTAGGGTTTCCTTGTCATCATCCCAACATCCATATATTTTTAAATAAAAAATTTTTAGTATAAAAAACAAACCTAGATTTGGGGAGCAGTATAGTATAAAGTTTTGAAAACGAAAATATTCTGAAACAAATCAAGACAAATTAAGTTTTTGAAGCTAGGAAAGGCAGGTATGTATTTTGCAAAACTACAACATTCCTAGCGGAAAAAAGCGGTCCTTTATTATATTAAGGACCATAATACTTTGCCAAACATGGTTTAACTTAAATATGTTTTATACATACATTTCCCATCTTTTTTAAAATAAAAAGTACTGTTAATGTTTATGAATAAATGAAATGTCAATAAAAATTTCTCTGATCTTTTAATTATAAGCACAAGAGCATTTGTGTTTGGCTCACAGATCACCCTTAAAAAGAAGAAGTTACTTGTTTATGGAGCCTGTGTTATCCCTTTGTTGTGTGATATCAAGTGGTTTTACATTAGTTATTTGTACATACATTACAGCTGTATTTCAGTGTTAGATTTAGCAAAAAATGCTGATCACTAGCAACTGCTTTTGAATCCCTAGTGCAGTACAAATCACATAACTGATTGTTAGGTTGACAAGGGATTACTGTATAGCTACAATATGTATTACTATTGACCCTCTATAGTCCGGACACTCACTATAATCTAATGGGTGTTCAGTCCCATAGGTGTGTCGGATTAAAGAAAATCTACTGTATTATAAAACAAGCTATAATGTATCCTTTTACTCTGTAAGTAGCCTCGGTGGTCTAGTCGATAGCTTACTAGGCTTTCACCCCGAGGACCCGGGTTCGATTCCCGGCGAGGGCTTGGCATTTTCATACGCTATAAATCATCCCCACCGTCTGCCCAAGTGTGCACAATAGTCGGACGTTAAACACCAAAAAAAAAAAAAAAAAGTTATAGAAATGCAAACATTGTTTTAAATAATACTATAAGATTATAATTACCTAGCGCAGGAATGCCCAGAAGTGGTAAACAGATCAGTTAGGACTACCTGTGAATGTTACCTAGCGGATACCACTGAAGCGTTTCAGTCGTCAGCTGTAGAGTGTGCAAAGGTAAGGATATCCCACCGAGGAATTCATTCTCTTGCAAAGGATCATGATTCCAGACAGTAGCTTGTAGTGTGCGATGTTGGATTATTTCTAGCGGCATTCGATATTCAAGCTGTAGAGAAAAACAATATTAACACTCTGAAGTCTTAATACAGCTCAGAACAGTGTATTTATGATTGTGAACATTGATTTTTTTTTTTATTAAATGCTTTATCCATAAACTGCTGGTAAGACTAATTCTTACATGGGCTTATTCTATTTCCGGTTTTATCTCCTGGAATACTTTTTCCCGTAGGCTTACCATACCTAGAGTTCTCTCTGCAGGTCTAAAAGCGTACACAACTGCTAGATCACAATAGCAGAGATCTCTCAAAGTTCTAGGTAGACACAGCAGAGTCTCTAGTCTGTACAGTATTAGGGAACTCCTGAATAGACTGAAGTAATCTATGTAGATCTGTGCAAAACAACATTCTACTTACAACTAAGTTCTTTACTTTTCTCATTGTTTAACTTTGTGTGGAGTCGTTATCAAACATGTCGTTTATAGAACTTATTGGCGCCAACTACGAACTGTGCAATTGTGCTATGAAAGACTACAGGGACAGAAATGTGAAGGTATAGTTTTTAAGTAAGATCGTGGAAGCTTTAGGCGTTAATTCACAGACAGTTTCATAACTTCCGTTGCCAAATTAATTCTGAAATAAGAACATTTGAAAAGAAAAAATTGGTGTTGTATGGGACAATAAGAAAAGTATACATGAGTATTATGAATCACTGAAGTTCATGACTGATATCTCAGACTGTATGAAGATCATTGTAAATATACCTCTACATGAAACTGAACAGGTTAAGTGATAACATGTGGATGAATTTGCAAAAAATTTCTATACATTAATTTTTTTAAATCATTTGCTGACTAGCTCTTGTGTTTAAATTTGTTTTTGGATGTCTTAGCATTTAATCTTTATTTCTTTGTAAAATCATATAAATATTTATGAACAATTTGAAACCAGACAAGAAAAGTTGACATACATAATTTTTTAAAAGAACTGATTATAAAAATTCAGATGTATACTTTTTTCAATGTAACTAATTTCCTTAGTATTTTACAATACATTCAAACGACCAATACCAAGTGTTCACATAGTACACACTTCTCACTACCCATAAACGATCTAGGAAAACAAAGGTTCTTCTAACTACAACTCTACAGAGCTTATACCTCCACCAATGTACACAGGTTTATAGGCTGACCTACAGACATTGGTCTAACCTAGAGCAAATTTCTCTCTAGTGAACATACTCAGTTTAACTGGAGTTACTCTATGAAAAATCGTCTACAGTGTACAGCTGTTGACATTTCAGGCCTAATAACTTCTATGTTTACTTGAATATCCTTAGGTATTTCTTAAAGATATATAATTTGTGTTGAACATGAATTATACTTGAAGAAATAATTTTTTTTATTCTAAAACGGTTAACTAAACCAAAAATTCAGTTGATTTCTTGTAATTTTATGGAATTATGATTCTTACGATCAGTTTTATTTAGGAATTAATTTTGATGAAAATAAAATATAGTTTGGCATTAAAAATGTATCAACCTTAGAACTGCATACTGGCTATTACGGGTACCGACCCTTACAAGGTTAAAATACAAAATTAAAATTATCTCAAATCAAAAATATACAAACTGTTACAAATTTTATCTTGTTTCATAATTTGTAATGAGGAATTTAAATAGACTAAGAATAAAAATTACATGTAAGCATGTTGCTAGGCAATTTGGGTGAATGTTGCACACTTTAGCAATAATAAATTTCTCAGTGATAATTAATTAAGAATAAACATTTATAAAATTATATATCTTATTATTCAAGAAACTGTAAAAAATATACCAATAAAAAAATCAATAATATTTACACTTTCTAAAATAAAACACAAACAGCATAAGACCATAAGGCAACAATGTACACAACATTTACAGCCATCGAAATTAATATTTACCAAACAATTCCACAGTTATCTAAACAGAATAATATAAATGTTATATCAACTTAAAGTCATAGAGATAATCTTTCAATCTATGAGTACTTATTCTATGTTCAAACAAAATTTGTATACAAGTGAAAATAGCAATGGGTAATCAGCCATAAAGTGATTGGTAGTTTTAGGGTTAAAATTTAGAACAATGGTAACCTACATATTGGTTAACCTGCTGTTTTACAATCCTATTACACATAATCATACAATATTACAATTTTTAGTTTCCAATATTATATTATTTTCAAGATGTGTAACTCATTTTGTAAATAACCTACACTAACTGATTATTATATTGTGTATACACAAATACTTGTTTGGAGAAGGAGAGGATGAATGAATTTCTAAAACCATTGATTTACCATTTTTTGATGCTTTTGGCCACTGAATGATATCCCCTTATGAATGATACTTACAGTACACATATATTTCTATTCATTTTTATTATAGTTATATTACGATGGGATGTTTTTAAAATCCATATTTAACAAACTACTGTTTTTATCAATTAAGTGTAAGTTAATTCATAACCTAATAAGAAAAATATGAAATTAAAAATAATACATTTGATAAACTGTTTTCTGCTTTTTAACTGCATGTATAGTTTGCCAAGTAATACAAAATATCAATAATTAACAAAATAATGAACTAATAAACATTTATATTTGCATGGAAATAATAAGCCTTTAAACTGTTACAATTTAACAAAATGTCATAACAATGGAAGACAACAATCAACCCTTTTGTAAACTGATGAAACTTGTTTTACATTAAGTGCAATTAATTAAGCAATAAGTGCAATTGCTTTATAACTGAACTAAGTGTTAGTTTAAATATTTAATTGAATACAGCAATCAATAATAACACAAACCATTGTTAAAAAAACCTGTTCTATATTAAGGAACAATAAACGAAATTTCTTTTATAATTAAAATAACTCAAATCATTGTTAAAAAAAACTGGTTATATTAAGGAACAATAAGTGCAATTTCATTTATAATTAAACTAAACATTGATTTTAATACTTAATTGAATGCAGCAAATTAAAATACCTCATTGTTACAAAAAATATCTTTTGTATTGTTTTAATTACATGCTCATTTGATTTAAAGCATCTCTTAATGATTTAAAGCTAGTAGTCTAGTCAATTTTTTTTCAGTCCTTAAAAAAAAGCGTCGCTTTTAATGAAATCTGTTTGACTATGGGTTTTCTAAACAAAAAAAAGCTGGGTAATTTTAACAATATTTGGTAAAGCAATACAAATATTTTGATCATATCAAAAGTGTTTTAGTTCTTAAAGAAATATTTTCTTAAATGTGATACAATGATTAAGATTAAATTTTATATCAATGAATCTCGGTTGTAAAGATGCATATGCTCTTGGCCCAACCAAGAACTATGATAGGTTACAAGGATTAAAATTATGACTTGGGAATTGAGATGCGCTAACCCAACATGGTTTTTATCAAACAGCCTTAGAGCAACAAACATAAAAAAAGAAGAAAACAGCTCTTCCTCTCCTAAATAAAATATATCAATTATAAGTACAAAATAAGTTTCAAAAAAAATTTATCAAGTGAAATTTTTAAAAACTAAGATTTTGGTCAAAAATATAATTTCAACAGAAATTACGATTCATAATCCAAGAAATATAAATTTGAAGACTAAAGTTTACAAATACTTAAAAGGAAAACAAAATAAATCCTGAATACTCTCTTGTGTATAGGCTTACTATTAGGTGTGTGTTAATATACTAATATTAAAAATTTATTGTAATTTCTAATGAAATTGACTGCATAAGTAAGTACCATTTCCATAAACGATGGATGGCAACTTCGTCTTACAACTTTGGTTTTACGCTTGGTCTGCTTGCCAGGATCCGGCAACAGGTACACTTTGACATAGGTTGAAGGCTCTTGACCGCTCGACACTGTTGTTAATTCTCTTACATGATGAACCATTACCTAATATACAGAACTCGTATTGTTAGTAAGCTATACACACATACAAAATGAAGTTTAATATTATTTTATTATACTATAACATGATAGCCACCACTGCAGTCTCAGCAACAGTAAGTAATTAACAATTAAAACATTGCTTTGTGTAATACGAGCAATCTTCAGATATAAACAAGTCTTTAATTTTTATTAAATGAAAAAACAAAATTTTCTACATAATCTCCAAATAACTCAATACTTTTTTACCATTGTTTAGGTAAGTTTTTAATCTCTTTTTTATAAAATGAAACAGGTTGATCATATAATCATTTGCACATGCAAATCACAAAGCTACAAATCTGGACTATATGAATGGTGCTCCAAGGGTGTTCAGTAAATTTTTGTTTAGTTTGTCCCTCGTTAGTGCAGCCGTGTGGCGATGGATGGTAAAAAAAAAAAAAAAAAACAAAAATTAGTTTTGAAAATCCACAAAAAAGTTAATACAAAAAATTTAGCAAGTAAAATTTAAAAAAATATTTCAATTAAAAATAAAACTTTATCTTGAATTATGAACACAAATTTTATCAAAAAATACAAATTTGAAAGTGAAAGTTTCAGTTTACACAAATGGATGAGAAGAGTAGCTGGTGTTTACTGGACTTCATTTTTACAAAATTTTATGACAGACAAATATAAATCTATTTCAAGGGCCCATATAGGTGTTAAGAAAACACTGAGCTTTTCTCAGAACTATATAGTCGTTAAGAATATATTCAGTCATCTCTTTACAACTTACCAGCCTTTCACAATATTGTTTTCAAATATGACTTTATGGAATTAGATGTAATTATATTTAACATATATAAATGTCTATTTTTTTCATTCAGCATAACATTATTAACAAAATGGCTACCTGAATTCTTTATTCAAGGCAGTATTTGGTATTTATGTACACCAGAACTACAGTGAAAAGTTTAGTTTATTTAAAAAAATAAAAACAAAACACCTGCAATAAGTTTTATAAAGGTCATTTTTATCACTTCTGTAGTTCAGATAAGAAAATACAAAGAGCCTAACAAGAAAAAAACTATATATGTTAAGATTTCATTCATTTCAATTTAAGTTTAAGTTATATAAATTATCCCTTTAACTGCTACACAACAACATTGTTGCTATAATGTACATGTGAAAAATGCAACACAATGTTCTATCATTGCTATACTTTAGTCAGTAATAGTTGAAAATAAATTCAATAGATAGCATCTAAACTCTAAATTTTTCAAATAACTGATCATTTTAGTTCACATTTCTGCCATTCATATTTTTTCTGAATTACAGAAATGAAATTAATAATAAAACATAACCTTGTCCTTAACCTTTTGTTTATTAAGTATTCAAAATGGCTGGTAATGGTGGTGTGTTTACATTTGGAATTGATGATGACATAATTCAGTTAAATATTATGACATATATGAAAATGCTCAAGATTTATCAGAAAATATAACTACACCAGTCAAACTAAAGTGAGTTATTGTATTTCACACTTAACAATCAAAAATTTATTTTGTCAAGAGAAAATTAAAAAGTTATTATTTTTAAATTAAAATTTGATTGAAACAAAAATTACTGAACTAATAAATTCTACACATTGTCTGCAATAAGTGAATTTTTTCTAGGTTTTTAATATAATAAATAGTAAATATATTTAAATTTAAATATAACAAATAAATTTTAAAATGTAAGTTTAAATATAGGTTACTTTTCAGCTAAAATAGCATAGCAGTTTTAGGTAGTGCAGGCCAGCACCCAAAAGTTGTTAAATAAGTTTCTCAAATATATAAATCCAGAAAACTGGTCTGTTTTCAAAACTGGTTCTTCAAAACTGCTTTTTTTCTTTAATACATGAAGAATTATAACTGTACCAAATTTTAACCCTAAGACGGCCATAAGCCGATATATCGCCTTATGAAAATAACTTTTAAAATGACCAAGCCGATATATCGGCCTTGCGATTACTACGCCAAAACGGCCAAGAGCCAATATATCGGCTTGTTATTTTTTCAGTAAATACCAAAAGCTTATTCTTTATTTTATTTAATTAAAATTTACTTTCAATGAAAGATAAATCATCACAGATTATGTTTTTGATAATTATAATGCACCAAATTTTTTTTATATTTAAGTAAAATTGTTGTAACTTCGACAAAGTCAAGTAATGCTCGGTTTGACAGCTGTGAGTTGAATCATTTTACAGTCAGTCGTGTATTGTTTACGTCTTTGAATAATTTTGTAGTAATGTTATTTTATTTATAGTGTGTTAATTTTTGTTTGTATAGTTTTTATCAGTTGCAGTATTTGTTTTTAGCTCGGTTTGACAGCTGTAAGTTGTAGAATAATTTTTAAACTTGTACAACTTTGGGGACAAATTATGCCTAAATGAAAACTTTTGTTTAAGTGGTCTGGACAATATATTTATCAGCCAATCTTCTTGAAATTTTCAGAGTTTGTGCAATATACATTATTATATTAGAAAATAACTAAATTAACTTTAAAATATTTTTTTCAAATATACTTATTATAGTTCAAAATCAAAAAATTCAAATTAAATTAAGTATATGTATACATATTACGACCCAAAAATTGTTTTAATCATATTTTATGTTCTTTTTCATTATTTATAAGTATAGTACATATTCTTAAGAAAAAAATAATGTCAATATTATTTTTCTATTAACATTTTTAGTTAAGTTACACGTTTTTAATCAATATCAAATCAAAACTGGCATTTATAGCCTGGCCTTTTTGGCATACAAGTGCTATAATGTCACTTGTCTTTTTAGAATAAAATATTATTTTCTTGCCTAGCCTTAAAAAGGTTAAATGGAAGATATTTTTGGTTCAGGAGTAAATAAAAAAAAATGTTACAAACCCAATGGTGCTCAGTGTTTATTTTTTTTAATTTTTTGATTTATTTTTAAACTATCAAACCTTTACTTTGAATTTTATACTTTTATCTCAATTATTTATCCCAATATGACAAAATTTGAGAAAAATATGTGGAGAAAAATTAGGTGACATTTTCAGTTGTTTTTAAATGTCTCCCAAACCTGGTAATTTGAGGAAATAGCAATTAAAACATATTTTTATTTTAGTACACATGGCCTACATTTGAGCATAATTTGGTTAGAATCACTAGAACAGATTATAAAAAATCTGAATTCTGTGTTTTTAATCAAAAAAGGATTTTTAAAACTTTTGAAAATTTAAACAATGTTTATAAAATAAAAAAAAGGTCTACATCGATCAAGTCTAGATGTTCATTAATAAGTAGTCTATATAAATCTAAATAATAGGCTACACAGATCAAACAGTATTTTTTGTTGAGTAACAGCAAATAAACTTACCATAAGTGTTCCTCTTTGATAGTGAACAGACAATTTTATTTGCCCACGAACTCTGTAAGAATCATTACTAATTTTACGCTCCTTTTTACGTTCTGAAAAAAAGACATACATTTATAACAATCATGTTAAATTTAGTGAAATTGTAAGAGCAAAGTCAAGTTAATAGTTAGTAAATCACTTTACAAGGTAATTAAGTCTAACAACTGCTATTAGAAACACAGATTGGTCACCTTTTAACTTTGCTTCATGTATACTAGCTTCCTGTTGGTCTCTTAACAGTGGATGGAAGAAGGTGTAAATTAAATCCGAATGACAAATTTCGTCTGCCATATTAAACAATGAAGTAAGAAATCGTTTGACATCTACTCTGCGTTTTTCAGCAACTTGTTTGATATTGGAGCGGCCCATATGTAATGAAGTACTTTGTAAGCTGAAAAATAAATCAAAATAGAAATTTGTAACGATTTTACAAGTACAGAGGTAATAAACACAAAACCAAAGAGAATCGTTCTGTACATTAGGACAAAATGTTCATTTTTACAACCAAAAATTAATAACATTTGAAAGCAAGCCTTTGGTGTTGATGGCTATTAGATTGTTACATAATACATCGTATTGACAACGTCCATTAATGCTGACTCATGTACTAAAAAGAGCAACTAATTTACAAACACTTCATTTTCAAGAGTTTACGTTATAACAACCTACTTATAACTAACTTCATAATACAAGTATTGTGTTATATTAACAACAATTTTTTTCCTTCCAAATTAATCCTAAAACTGCGTACTAGACATTTTTGGTGGCAAAGCTTTTCATGTCATTAAGTAGTTATTTTTAAAAACTGACAAAATATAATTGGAAATAAAACAATAATGTTATTACATAACACTGTTTTCACAAAAGTGCACAGAATAATTTTAAATTGTTTAAAATGTTTAGCATTATTTACTTTTAACTGAATTATTTCATGTCAAAATAAAAATTGTAAAATAAATTTAAATATACTTTTGGGTATTCTTAAAGGCACAAATTATCTAAATTATCAATTATCAAATTATCAACATTATCTAAAATCCAAAATACACAAATTGTAGCACATTTTATTTAGTTTCATCATTTACAATGAGAAATTTATTTACATTTTTTTTGAAGAAAAGTAATATTGATTTGTATGTAGTTTGTTGCTAGGCAATTTAGGTGAAAATTGTAATTTATATATCATATTATATAATTATATTGTAAAGTACAAAATTAAAATCATGTAAAGTTATTCAAGAAACTGTAAAAACATGCATATGAAAAAAATCAATAATATTTACAATTTCTACAATAAATCACTGTAACAATGATAGGCAACGAGATTTTTACGATGTAATAATGAGAGCCGTAAGGCAACAATATAAATAACAGCACAGTTACAGTTTGATATAATATTAAAATAAATATCAAAAATAATATTGATCAAATGATTCCACAGCTATTTATACATTATAAATGTTATACAAATTAAATACAATGGAGTTAATCTTTAATTCTGTGGGTACATATTTTATGTTCAACCAAAAATAGTACATAATATAAGCGTAAATAGGGATCAGTCATTTTCTGACAGATAGTACCACAGAATGTCTAAGTTAGCCATAAAATGATCAATTGACAGTTTTAGAGTTAATTAATTAAAGTGTAAAATAAAATACTGGTTAATAAAAGGTACTTTGTTGTACATAATAATAACATATGTAAAGTACATTTTTTTTTCATGAATGAAGTAAAACTACTGAATTATTAACCTAAGCGCTATATCAATAATGTACATTAAACCACTCAGCAAGTCGTTTAAGCCACCACTAAGTCCTAGATACATTAGGGTGTGTCTATGTTAACTCATATTATATTTTGACTCTAATTAGATGAGTTTTTTTATTATAACTTTATAGAAAATGTAAAAAAGCCTGTAATAATTTGTTTTTCAATACCTTCAAGCTAACTTCTACAACTTGTTAAATTTAGAAAGCAATCAGATTGTTAATAACTTAATCATCAATTTTTTAAAAATTTAGTTACTTTACAGTTTGTAAAGGTTAGTAATAATTTACTATTACATTTCTGTCCTGTAGTTAAAAATATAATCACACTACTGGCAGAATATACAATTTTCATTTAACTGATTAATTAATTTAATCAATTTAATTTATTTAATTTAATTAATTTTCATTTAATAAAGATTTTTTATAATTTAATGAAAAAATATTTTGATAAAAAAAATTACATCCAGTTCAGTAACTCATGTTACATTATGACATTATAAAATTAAATTAAAATCAGTTAAGTAAAAATGTTTCCCACATTTATAAAACAATGTTAACATTCATCTTTAAAAATGGAATAAAGTTTTCTTAAGCTCTTTTTTTATTAGTTTTTAAATGTTAGCTGTTAGATGTAGAATATGGTATAAAAAAAGTAATAAATCATTGCATTAAACATAAAAATTATGCTAAACATTATTAAATTATTGAATTAAAACAGTATTGACAACATTCTCCAACTAATAAACAACACTAATACAGATCAGCTTTATTATAAAAAAAATAACTTTCCTGTTTCTGTCTCCTTTTTTTACATGCCCATTAACACTTTAAAGATTTGTAACATGTGTATCTATGGATACCTAGACATTTTATTTTTAAATGAAAATATTATTATTGATATTATTTTAAGATTCCCTAGCAGCCTTGTATGCAAATAAAAATGAAAACCATTGGCTAATTGTAACAAAGATTACAACTAACCATTCTAAAGATGTTGGTTGAAGATTGTATTCATTAAGAACAAGATGGATAAACAAACAAAACTATGGAAAAAATTATCGTCACCTTTAATCAATATTAGAAACACCACATGACCTAAAGGTATATAAAGAGATTCCTCATTCAATATCCATATTTTCATGAAGTGCAAGAATCGAATATATATCTTTTCCATTTTAGACTTGTGGAATCTTATCATTTGGAGCATATTCTTCTTCAGTGTGCGGGACAAAACTTTCTCAGACTGAAGATAAGGCTCCTAACAGAAGCTAACCTTAAAAAATCTTGATAAACTTTAGAAGCTCCACCTCCATTGTATAGGAGAGACAAAGTATGGTTGGGATTAATTGATTATTCAGAAAAGATTATTCAAAAAATATCTGAACAACTTAAATATTTCTTGTTCCAGTAAAGATAGAAACACAGAACAAAAGAAATGAGATTAAAAAAAAAAAAAAAAATTACCACTATCTACAGTACAAAAATCAGGAGTGGTTAAATATGATTTTTCTTATAGGACTATATAAACACTGCATATTTTCTGAGTGCAATTCCAGATGATCAAATATGAAAAAAGATCTACATGAGAACAAATCTAATTCAAACATTTGAAACATACAAAAATTGGACAAGCATATGGTCAAGAATAAAATAGGAAACCCAAGATATACTGAAGTAACTGATGCATACACACACACACACATATATATATATATATATATATATATATATATATATATATATATATATATCGGTCTTAGCTTATATTGGTCTGAAGCTATATCGGTCTTAAGCTTCAGTATTAAAGAACAGTTTTTGTTAAATTAGTATTGATCAACCATGCTTTTCCTTTTTATTTGCAATTTTTAATGCATAAGGAATGAAATTTTTTATCAGAAATCAAATTAGAAGATGCAAAATTAGAAAATTTCCATACACTTTGTCACAGTTACAGTAGACTTCCAAGAGTCCGGAACACCCGATAATCCAGCACCGTTGGATGAACAGAAACATGAATACTATCTGCGGTGGAATAGATGTAGGAAATAGCCTAATATATATTCCCTGCTACTATTTCAAACTGGCAATACTTGTGCTATCTTAACACTTGTCATAATGTAAGATACAGCTAGAATACAACACTATACGTCAGGCAGGGTCTTGTCTATTCTGGTGGCTGATGGACAGTGCAGTTCTATGAGATGTGCTGGGTGCAGGCTATTACATGTTTATTTACATGAGTATGTAATCAGTATTGTTTAAAAAATGTAAAATAAAAATTTAAGATTTGGCCTGTATTTGAGTTACCATTTGTTTAAAAAAACATTGTTTTGCAGTTGCTTCATTCTACGACTTAACGTTTAGTAATCACTGTAGACAATGTCTAATAATCTGGCACCGGAAAAACCAAACATGCTGGATTACCAAGTCAACTGTACTTTGATTTTTTAAAATTCAAAATACATAATCAAAATCAGAAAACCATAACCTTTAAACCAGAAATTACATACTTTCAAAACATTAATCTGACCCCCTATTTATATGTAAAATCCATATTAATGTGGCACTTGGTGGTCTAGATAAGGAAATATATGGACATCAGATTATTTTACGAGGATGCAAGGAGATTTGATTATAAAATACGATTTTTTTAACTGAATTGCATTTCAGGACTGAAGGAACTTTAACGTAATAAAATTTAGTACCGAATTTTGGTTGAAGGAATGAAATTCTAGGATTATTTTTTCACTGTGACCTTTATCTGCATTAACCCAAGTGTACACAATAGTCGGACGTTTAACACAAAAAAAAAATCCCTTTTAATTTTCTGCCCTTTTCAAAACTTTTATTATATAGGCTGAGTTGCATTTGGACAGCAAAGTTGTGGGGTGAAATCCTGTTTATTCTACTTTACACTACTACTCATGTTGTTCCCTAGTACTTAGGGAAATGATAACTGCCTATACAGAGCTCTGCATGCATGGTTAAAGCTAAAGTATCCAGAGTTCCATTTCATATATCATTAGGCCTGTATCATTCACTCCATTAGCTCATTTGCTACACTTTAGAGTAAGCCAGGAATGTGTGAATGTGTTTAATCAATACAAAGATGTTAGTCCAGTTTTTTTATGATCAAAAATCCAGTTTCTTTATCAAAAACTTAAGGTTACTTTACATACTCAAATAACACAAAATAAGAAGTATATTAAATTACAGCACAATTTAAGAACACTATTTCTATCAATCAAAAACACAAACCTGTAACATTTTGCCAATGGAAACAGGATGCAAAGTTTTTGTTGAAACTCACAAAATTCCTTGTAAGATCGAAACAAATACGAAGGATCAGTCTGATTCATTCTCTCTACTTTCAGTATATACACATAGTACTTCTCTGGATCGTACCGCTTCTGATACCCATACACCTCAACGCTCTTCAAACGACCTTCTTGTTGCATCCTAAAATCGAGTAAATACAAACAACTATTAGCAAATTTTTAAATAATATAAATAAATCTTACTGTATTTGTGATTTACAAAGTTATTGATTTAAATATCTTATTTTGTAATACAACAAATCTCGAGTTCAGTGTTCAGTTTGTGCCTCAGCTAGCTTTTACATACAGAATCACTTAATGTTTTTAAAATAAACTGTTTATAGAATTTTACAAATAAATTCTAAAGCCTGTACTAACAATATTTACATTTACTAAATAACTAGTTGAGTGATGTGCGGGTGAAAGAACTGATTTTTATGGATGATTTATCAAATTAAAATGAAGAATTTAAATTTAGGCAATTGTACATTAGGTTGGTTAAAACAGTCTGTAAATTTTCACTGATTTTAAAAAACTTTTTATACGTTTTTGATTATTATGTTCTCAAGTCTGATGATTAAAGCCACTGGTGGAATTTTGGATTTGGTATTAAAAAGTATCACTCACCAAGTTTCTGAAGCTTATAATTGTTGATACCAGATATTTTATATATTTTTGTAAAGTGAACTGAGTTTAATCATGAACAAAACAGAGGTTATAGTGTAGTCTCTGGCTACTTAACACCTATATGGAAACAGGTTTTTTATAACATTAAGGGTCACATGTGGTAATTTTGACCGTCATATTTTTGGAAAGAACATTCATGTTTTCATTTGTTTAAGTTATTTTCAAGGTAACAAAGTAATACAAGACAATTTAAAAAAAAATTTAATAAGCACTATAGTTCTTGTGCTAGATGAATCTTTATAATTATCCAATATATATAATCTTGATCAATATCTTGAGTCATCTTCCATTTTATCAACTCATTCTCACTATCCAAGATTCTGCGGACTCTATCACCAAAAGTCTGGATTGTTAGTTGACAAAGATGTACTAATACCAGGATGGTTCATTTTATAAGCAAAATATAAAAAACACAATAAGACTATCAGAAACTACATACAGTCTCTGTATAGTTTGTATATGGTCACAAGATACAAAAAACAGGGAAAAACAATTACAGTCTATATACAGTTTATATATACTCACAAAAGACAAAAATATGTATAGTCTATAAATATAACTGATTATGTATAAACACAAAAACAGGAAAAAATATATACAAGTTATGTATAATCAAAAAAACAGGAAAAAAGTATGTACAAATACAGGAGACTAAATAAAACAAAGAGAAACATCCTGCAGTTCTGATGGACAGCAAAATAAGGTAAGGGTAACACAAGTTATTTATGACAGACCATAAAATCACAAGAACAATTAAAGTTGTGCGATCACGTCCGCTGACAAACTTTGTCCGCTAGATCGCAGGCCACTCGCTCTAGGCGCTGTTTTTGCCAGTCGAACATTTCCCCTCCAGCCGCTTTGTGTTTCATGGTTCCCCCTCCACGCTCCACACTTTTCTTGGTTCCTTCGGTAACTGTGGGCTTTATCAGACCTTGTGCTTACTTGAGCATTTTTTTCAAGGCTGGCTATATGCTACGACATCTTTCCATGGGATTTACGAAACAGAACTTCACACTCATGCGTTATATTTTTCTCTTTTTACAGAATGTCACTTTTTGACTTATATTGTAGTTTGCCTATTCCAACTTGTATTTGTAATTATAACAAGCTACTCACTGAACTGATGGAAGCAAATTTCCTAAATATGCTATTTTTGTTTAATATAAAAACATTTTAAATTTATTAAATTTTTGTTCTACAATAAAAATACAAAAATGAAAAGCCGTGAATTTTGTAAGTTTTTTACGCAATACTTTCTATAAACATTTGATTCCACTATCGTAACCGGTGTTAAAAACTGTATAAATTAGCATTTGAAACATTAAAATTGCATTAAATGAAAATAAAATGTAAAATAAAAATGCAAAAATGAACCGCGATGCCAGGATTTGTGTGCATTTGTATGTACAGATAAATATGATTGGAGTAATAAACCTTGAACATTGATGATTTAATAAAAGCTTCTAAAATTTAAGAACCTGCCGAGTATGCTGATCAGAACGATCACTGTTCGTATAGGTAAAAAGGCAATTTGATGATATAAACCAAATTAATCAGCACGACGAAATAATTATATTGTGTATGATTAGGCTGAAGTAAAAACATTTAAAAAGTTTAACAATATAGGCTTTTCCTTAATCTCCAATCTAAAATTACTTGTTTCCCATTTACAATTGCAGTACCTAGGCTAGTAAAAATCTAAATAAAAACCACCAAGTGGTGAAAAGCTCTTCCCCAAGTCTACAGTTAAAAAGTTTGTTGAAATTGCCTTTTTCAACAAAGCATCCCGAAAGCATTTATCAAGAAATTGTCATATAGTAAATTGTATATATAACAAATTGTCATATAGTAAACAAATTGTCTTATGTAAGTATTAGGTCAGGCGGTCACCAAAAATGTGGAATTCAGTCAGTTTAAAGAACGCATTTGTATCTTTTAAATCTAAATATTTAAGTCTGCTGTAACGGAATCTCGGAAACTAATATATTAAAAACCGTAATCTAGGCAGCGAGAAATAAGTTTAAAAGCGTGGGTTAGCGTAGGGAGGGGAAGCGGAGTCAACATCAAAATCGAATGTAGACAGAGTCGAAGCAACGTGGAGCGGAGCCCAGCGATGCCACTCGACTCTGCTTAGCTCAGTTATGTTTTCAGTGGTCGTACCTACATAAAAAATAAGTAAATTCGTTTTTGTATGCGTAGTCCGCTTCGTTCAGCGAAACTCCGCTCCGTATTTGATGGCCACATAGTCTTATGTAAATATCTTAAAGTAAAGCTTATATAGATATTACTAGCATTACCCATCGTGGCTTCGCCCACGAAGCTTAAACTGTTTCAGTAATGTAATAATTTAGAAACATTAAAAAAATGTATTAATAAAAGCGTGATAATCTAAACTCATGATTATTTTACAGTGAATATGAAAAAATATTATAACCTGAATATGTTGTATTGTTGTCTTCAAAAGTGTTCCATTCGAATTTAAGAAAATCTGATAAAAATATATTTTTCTCCAATGCAAACATTTAGCCTTTTATATGTTTATCCTTTTATGGGATGAATTCGGAGAAAATGCTGAATTACGTGCATCATAATTTGTGTTTTAGAATATTTTGTTTACTTTTAAGAAAATACAATAAAAAAAATGTTATTGTCCAATGCAAACACTCTTTTTTCTCCAATGACAACTCTTTTTTACATTATTATTCTTTTAGGGAATGAATTCGGAAAAATATTGAAATATGTGTTTCATTATTTGTGTTTCAAAGCATATTTCTGGAATATACAATCAAGAAAAAAAATTTGTTTAATGCAAAATTGTATACCCTATTTTACATTTTCTACCCCTTTCAATCTTTTTAGGGAATGAGTTTTGGGAAATGATGAAAAACATATTTCATTACTTATATTTAAGAGTGACTGTGTTACGTTTTAAGAAGGTCATATGAAAAACTTATTTTTCCAATAAAAATTGTTGTACTTCTTTTTTACCTCTTTAGGGGTTGAATACTGGAAAATCGTTTTTCAGTGCACCCCTACATGTGGTGGTAACCCTGAAAATTTCAATTCTCTAACTATAATAGCTTCGGCTGTAAATATATTATTAAAGTTGGACTGGGTAAGTAGTTTAATGGCATTAAAATCAATTTTTTTCAAAATCCTTTCTTAGTGCACCTCGACATTTTGTAAGAAGGTACCCAAAAATTTCAAATTTAGCTATATTAGTCATGGCTGTACGTTGATTATTAAAGTTAGAATGGGTAAGAAGTTTAATAGCATTAAAATCAAATTTTTGCAAAATCCTTTCCTAGTGCACGCCTATATGGTAACATAAATGTACACTCAAAATTTCAAGTCGCCAGCTAAAACAGTTTTGGCTCTGCATTGATTATGAATCAGTCAGTCAGTCACTCCGTCGATCAGTCAGCCAGGACTTCTTCTTTTATACATTAAGATAAGCTATATATCTTATGTAAATATTGTAAAGAATGTAGGTATTGTATGTAAATACCGTAAAGTAAAGCATACATAGATATCGTAAGCTATGTATCGGATGTCAATATTGTAAAGAATGTAGGTATTGTATATAAATACCGTAAAGTAAAGCGTACATAGATATCGTAAGCTATGTATCGGATGTAAATATTGTAAAGAACGTAGGTATTGTATGTAAATATCGTAAAGTAAAGCGTACATAGATATCGTAAGCTATGTATCGGATGTCAATATTGTAAAGAGTGTAGGTATTGTATGTAAATATCGTAAAGTAAAGCGTACATAGATATCGTAAGCTATGTATCGGATGTCAATATTGTAAAGAGTGTAGGTATTGTATGTAAATACCGTAAAGTAAAGCGTACATAGATATCGTAAGCTAGCGGATGTCAATAGAGTGTATATTGTATGTAAATACCGTAAAGTAAAGCGTAAGCTATGTATCAGATGTAAATGTTGTAATGAATGTAGGTATCGAATGAATAGGTAAGATTGAGCCTTAGTTTCGACGTCATATCCGTAAACCCATGTTTCGTCACCTGTTATAATACGTTTCAGTAATTCTGCATCGTCGTTGACTTCATTTAGTGACTCCTGAGCAACTTCCATTCGCCGCTGTTTTTGTTCAAAATTCAACAATTTTGGAACGAATTTTGCTGCCACGTGTTTCATATACAAAACATTGGAAACAATGTCATGATATGATCCAATCGATATGCCAACGTCATCAGCGACCTCTCTAATTGTGATTCAGCGATTGTTCATAACCATTTCATTCACTTTTTTCACGTTTTCATCGGTTGTTGATGTGCTGGGGCGTCCAGGGCGTTCGTCATCTTCAACTTCTTCACGGCCTTCTTGGAAATGCTTATACCACTCATAGCAGTAAAACAGTACCACTGTTTTACTCATAGCAGACTCTCCATAGGCCTTTGTTAACATTTCACACACTTTGTTACACTTTATTCCATTTTTTACGCAAACTGTGATACAAATTCTTTGATCTATTTCTTTTAAAAAACGAAAATCGCCGAGCTCATAAAAATACGTTTAACCTTAGTGGCTGTCGCAGACAAAGTCAACAATGAAAACAGCTGAAAGTTTTATCATACTTCAAGGGCATGTATACCAACATAATAAAAAAAATGTGTGACAATTGGACTCTCCAAGCCAGCGAAATTTAAAAATTCTCATTACTTTCTGAACACACCTCTTATACTTCCTGCTTCCTCTCATGTTTTCACATTATTCGCCCAAAGTCAAATAAATAATTATTTTAATTATTGCAGATTCTTAAAAATGATAAAAACCTATTATATTATATGGATGCCATTTACGGTAATACAAGTGATGTGAAAATAATCTTCACCCTCCCCTTTTCATTTCCACTCTCGTAGTGTTAGGATAGTCTAGTAAGAATCGAGTACTCGATTCTTTGATTTGAATGGGGTACTCGATCATTGTACACTACGCGATTCTCCGAAATGAGTTATTTTCCCCAGATGCATTACGATTCCGATTAATGCAGTCGAATTTATTCAATATTCCTTCCCTCTCTTTCTACTCGATCTCAATGTTTATTATTTCAAACACAGCATTTGTTTTATTTGAATTTCAAAACAAAAATCGATTCTTTATATGTACCTTTATAGATTGTACCTTTACCGTGAATCTTTTATAATTATCAATTATAAATAATTATTCAATAATAATTGAAATAAATATTTAACATTTTCTTTTGTGAAATGTATTGTATATCTTTCCAACTAATGGTATCATGCCTATTATATACATATCATTTTATTAATACAGTATTATTACAAGCGGAATGAAAACAGTATATCGGGAAAAATTTAATAACTGTGTGTAGAATCAAAATAAAGATTTGAAAAATTTCAGTTATATTCAGGACATCACGGATAACAATCACTGCAAAAGAGATTTTATCTCAAAAACTCTTGATCTGGTTTTAGTCAAAACAAAAGACTATGAAAATTTTGTTTTGTGACATTATTCTCAAACAAATTGTATATAATTTTTTTTTTAAGAATTAAATGTGTAATTGTTCAGGAAAAACCAATAAAGGCAATGGTGTAACTAAATTTATCACATTATTGTTCGTTTACTTTAACAATGAATCAAAAATGAGTAGTTTATAATGAGAAAAATCCAATAGTAGTGCAAAAGAGGCAATCGGACACTTAACAGTAGAAGGTTCTAGGAAAACAACTGGTTGACGAATGTAGCGAGTGACCAAGTGGGGGAATTGACAAGCCGGTGGAGGAGAGGGAGCAAGAGAGAGCGCGACTGTTAGAAAGAGAACGAAGATTGCGGGTTGCATCTTTTCATTTGCAGGAGTAGGCCAATTTTTTTAAAACACCCCCACGGCTAAACTATTTCATCTAGAACAGATATTTTTTTGGAAAATAACCTTCAAACCTATCTTCACCTCGCTATGAAGTTTAAATTTTGATTAAATAAAAAATATTTTTACATTTTTTAAAAAAAAACAGTTTTTTTAAAAATGTACGATATGGTAAAATGAGGGTAATTATGGTATTGGTCATGTTTAGTAGCATATAAATCCAAAATTTGGTTTAAATTGCTTCTTCCATTTACACGTGGGTGTAGATTGACTAAAACACAAAAAAGACCATTTAAAACCCCCCTAAATCGCTAAAAAAAATTTTTTTAAATTTATGCGTGAAAATAACATGTCTCCAAACATGTGTGAGTTATTTTAAGCCAAAATATCCATAATTGTTTTTTTGATCGCACAACCTTAAACCCCTCAAACCCTATAGTGGAACTAAATTACAGTATGCCTGAGACAAGGGAGGAGGGAAGGTACTATGAGCCTCAAGGGTCAAGGTCAAACAGTATAGAAAGTATATGAAAGCAAAAATGCCAATCAGTCAAATGTTTCCCTAGCTGTTAACTTGTTTTACCAAATTGCTTCTCTCTTCCAATGTCTAGACAAGAATAATAACAATTCACAATGGCTTCCTTATTGTTGGATTTCTCCTTTCTCTTCTATTTTTATTTATTTTTTTCTTATTTATCTACAAATTATTGGTTATGACTGTTTTCTTTATTTAAATTGAGTTCAGGGTTTAGTGATTTATGATATGCTGCCCTGAGGTGATTAGGTATATTTGCAACTGAAATTTTGGTATTGTCACAATACATTTCAGATATTTCAAATTGTTAGCAAATTTTATACAACTACTGGTTGCTTACTCAGTTTCCATCAAGTAATATAAACTTTTTAAAGGTAAAACCACGTAAAACTTTTTAAAGGTAAAACTTTTCAAAGGTAATACTTACATTGATCCTGACCTATATTATATAAGTATATGTGTATTTATTAGCACTGTAGTGTTCATTATTTTGGTCGTTTGATTTGAACTACAAAAATTTGATTTTACTATAATTGACAGTTATCATTAATGGCTTGAACAAGTCTATATTATCCAGCAAAAATGCACTATATTCATTCATTTCTAAATGACAACCACCCATTATTACCATTAAAAACTACTTTATCTTACACATTATTTGAAAACTGATTTCACTATTTATAATCAACAAAATATTTAAAAAAGTTGTTTGTGCAATAGAGGCCTATATGTTTAAGTGATACGTCCATTTTGAATTTTCAAATATTTGTTTACAAAATGACCGATGTATACCTCATTGATTTTATTTCATATTCAAGATTATGATATAAATTATTGTAATAAAAATACCATATTCCTGAAAACTGTTTTTAGGTGTGCATATACATTACAATCAAATTATCTGATTTCAATCAAATTTAGCAAATTTGTGTAGCTTGCAAAGATCAAGACAATTTTTAATTTAAAAATATGTTAGTTTCCAAACTTTTTTTGTCATAAAAAACTAATATTTCTCCAATGGTTTTGGTTAAATTCAGCTATAATGTTCCAGTTAAGTATAAGAACAAAATATAATAGTCTCTGAAATAATATGATTATAATTTCTTCCTTAAAAAATAAAATTAAATTAAATTAAAAACTACATTTTACTGTTAGAATTTGGTAGAACTTAGTCTAAAACAATAAATTTATATAATTTAAAATGTATGTAAATTTATATCTAGTGGTACACTGACAAGAAATTACTGACTCCAGAAATTACTAAAATTGGACCACAAAACTGAAAAATATTTTAAAGAAATAGCCTAGGCAGATATTACGGTTGTTTGATAAAATCTAATGAAAAAGATTTTTTGAAGAAATAATAGCACAATTTTCACCATCTTATTTAAATCATTTAACTATCCAAAAGTTTGAGTAAAATTATTGTACAATTTACTTTAAAGGCGAAAATAGCTAAGATAACCTGTATCCCTTAAGTATCAAATTAAATTGCCAATGTAATAACAGGTTCAATGTAACTAACAATTACATCAAGCAAAATAGAATTTCCACGAGTCCAAAATCACAATTGATTAAATTCATGTTACTACAAAGATCTTGACTTTTGTGTATAATATCTAAAGCACTTACGTATATGTACGGGGAACAAAGCTGAGTAGTTCTCCGTCGTTGTGGTCTCCAGTAAAACGTAACTGTGCCAAGTTGTGCAAGAAAAAATTGAACTGTGTGAACCACGATTTCAGGGAACTTTGTATCATCCGAGCAAACGTTGCAGCTGCCTCTGCATTAGATAAATCTAGCAGTAACGAACGTTGGACGTACCGAACAGCATCCATCGTCACGCCAGGAATACCAGAGGAAGCCATCTACAGAAAATTTAACCCATTAGAATTAAATTGAAGTTAATTTTGTTATAAATAAAATATGTTAATTATCATTCAAATATGTTTCAATCATAACAAGAAGTTACATACAAAGCGTTATTTCATTAAGCTCATTATTGTTTCAAAATGATTTTTGCATGTGAAATATGTCAGTGATGACAAAAGTCATCCCTTCCATTGTGCAAGTTTGTTATAGCATATGATATGTAGAATTGTCCTGATCCTTCGTACAAATATTTGACACAAACTGTGAAACAATAAATAAAAAAGAATAATCATAATAAACTGATGGAAGTGTGTGTGTGTGTGTGTGTGTGTGTGTGTCGCACATGCAGCAGTAACAACACATCACTCAGCTAGAAACACACATAATTCAATAATACACTTGACTATATCAGCAGTCATTTTATGATGATTTACTCTGCTTCATAATTTCAGAACAACTTAATTGACCACGGATAACCATATTTTTCATTATAAAAGTAAGGATCAATTTTAGTTGAACAAATTTATTCATCATACTCACTTAAAAGATTAACATCAATAATTGAGAAAAAATTTTAAACTTCATAACAACTGCATCAAAATACTTTAAAAAAATAGATCAACATATTTCATTTTCAACTGCAGTAGTTATTAACTATTAACATCTGTTCGAACTATAATTTCAATAAATCTTGATCGGTAAAATTTGCATATTCTGAATGAATAATCACAGAAATCATATTCATTCAATGATTCCATAAAGGCTTTAGGGTCAGCGAAAGCTAACTTAACTCAAGACAAATCCTTTAATCTAAGGAACAAAGAAAAAACCCTAACCATAGGAAACTAATATTTGTGCATTCTTTTAAAATATAATTATTTGTAAACTGAAGATTATATATATATATATATATATATATATATATATATTATTCACTTAACATTTGAACTTACAAGGCCAAATAAATTGAGCAACAAATTTCCATGTTTCCTAACGATATTAAAAGCTTGACAGCACAGGTCTACGAAGTGTTGGAACCTGGCGGAAGGTTTATCACCTCCATTAATCACAAAAGCCATGTCTGATGTCAGTACAAATGGTGTGCGATCCCTGAAAAAAGTAGAACAGATTTGTTTTAGTAAATAGAGTAGAACCTTATTATTTGACACAAACTTATCTCATATTTTATTAACGGAAATAGTTATTTACATTTAAAATGACAGACTTAAATCAATGACCAGGTAATAGTTCATTATTCACTTGTCACCAGCAACTTCAGTTTTGCCTAGTAAAAACACATTTAGAGAGTTGGAACATCAAGATGACAAAAGTAACAACAAGAGTATCTTATTTCTGGCTCAAAGTGCAGGTAATAACACAATAGTTGCATTAAATTAAAAAAGATCTAGAACCAAGACCAAAAGTGCATTTATTCCAATCTCTAAGGCACATTTAAACAGGATAACTAGATATAAATAATATATGTAATTTCTATCCAACTAGATTCAAACCAGGCACAAATTTCTTTCTTCTAATTGCTTTTATAAGTGTCTCAGAATTTTCCCATTTTAAAATCTTTCATTAAGTTTTTTTTGTAAACCTTATTTCACCTTTTTTTGACTTTTGACAACCTACTTTATGCCAGTTAAACTAAAGGAGAATAAGGAATCAGTGATAACAGAAAGGGCTAAGCCAAAGGCTTTTACAGTAAAATGTAAAGCTTAAGGTTGTTTGTAACTAGGATATTTATGACATTTGAAGCTCTTACAAAATAATGCTTTTTAAATATTTGTTTTCTTTTATCATTCAATTAAGGATATATTCACCTGTGAAAAATTACATTTCTTACACTAAGTTACGGTTTTATGCAATTTTTAATGGAACTATATTGTGATGTCATTGCTGTTTACACTGCATGAAGCAAGCTAGACTTACTACGCCAAGGTAATATTCATCCTGTTGCTTCATATCTACCATAACAGTCATTATAAGGTTAGTAACTAATACTACTACAGTAATAATTCAAATATTACTTTCAACAATGTCTTTTTAGCAAGCAGCAGATTCACACAAACAATTATTTGCCATCCGTGCTTGCACTGTGCTGTGCACTCTCATGGAGACACTTAATACTACTCTGGAACTTTGTTTACAGACCTTTTTATTGATTTTATTTTATTGTAAAACCTTATGGGACAGTGTTCTGACGAACCTGTAGGTACCCCATTATATGTAGTTTCAATAATGCAGGTCCTTATTTTTGGTATAAAACTGATTAGAATATATAGCATAATAATTTTGCATACTATTTTTAGTTTGTCAAAGTCATGCAAGCCTACTTAGGCTGACCCACAAAGGTCAGTATTGCTTGAGATTCAGTGCCAATCAAAGTGCCAATCAAACCATAGTGGTAGTATTTTTTATACTATATAACTTTTAAAACTAAAGTGAACAGTAAGAGGAAGCTACCAGCACAGGTTTAAAGCTACTAAAAAAAAAAACAATTTTCCATAATAAACTTCCGGAATAAAACAAAATATTACTTATCTAAAGATTGATTTTAGTTTTCATCCCACTTTTAATACTGTACAGACTTAATTTTAATTTATGATTTGATTTTTAGTTAAATCCTATTTTAACTTTAAATATATATATATATATATATATATATATATATATATATATATATATATATATATATATATATATATATATATATATATATATATATATATATATATATATATATATATATATATATATATATATATATAAATATATTATAATAATATACATCATATGTATAATGCAGTTTTAAACATCATAATTCATTAAACGTGTTCGTTTTTATATCCCTTTTTTTGCAAAATTAAACTAGTTAAAAACAATGTTTTAAATAATTTCAATGTATGACTTTCAATTGTACAACGTAGCATTTTTATAGGCACCCACAAGTTGAAGAAATATTTTAAACTTCATTTTTAAATTGGTGAAATTTTACAGAACTTTACATTACCAATAGGAAATACACGGTATCTCTCAAACAATTTACCTTTTGAAATTTCCAAACATCTGAGCATCGCCAAGAAATTTTCCAAAATCAATGTGAAAAAGATGGCCTGACGTTTTTAGCATAATGTTGTCATTATGCCGATCGCATATACCAAGCACGTATGTCACTACACTGTAACCTGCACAGGACGCTGGAACATTAAAATTGCTTCTGTAATATAAACATCATTTGAAAGTCATGATGCTATAAGAAACATGGAGACACAATGAACTTACTAAGTGGAGGCTTATTATACTTGTCAGATGTTGTTACAAATTCTCATAACTATTTTATTTTAAATACATACCAGCAGTGTTAACATTATTTGACACATCACAAAAAGATCAGTTAAAAAATTTTTTTTAAATAAGGCTGTTTTGGCATCACTAATTTTGAAAATTCTTGAGATTTTTTTTAATGCAAATGAATGTTTAAACTTTTTCCATGTTTCTAACTCAACTCATCTGCTCACAATTAATTTAACAGGATCTCCATAAAAAATTGTTGGGAAAATTCCCTAAGTAGACAGTGGATTTTTTTAAGTTATATGAAAGTACCCACATATTTTACAATTTACGGTACAATATGTCTTATTAAGAATTACCTTTTTTTATTAATCGTAATTTTGCTCTATTAAAAATAATTTTTAAAGTGAAAAAGAACTAAACTGTATGAAAAGTTTGAATAACTGTTAAGAAAATTATTTTGTAATAATTATCCTACTCATTTTTGTATTATATGCTAGTAAAATCATTAGTCGATCTATAGGTTGGTCATAAAAAAGTCAGGGTAGACTTCACTGTATAACTATTCTTTATTAAAATATGTCAAACTTTTCCATATTTAAAAAAAATCACTTGTAATTCATTAAATGTTTATTACATCAAACAAGTACCAGTTGAACAAAACAAGTACCAGTTGAACAGCAAACAATGTAACAGCTAAACACAAACATATACTGTTAGCACTAAGTAGTACAACACAAGTTACACGCACTCATAATTTATTTGTGTATATATATTTACTTGAAAAAAAGCTGGGGAAATGCTACAATAACCTAGTTATGGCAGACTACAGCATATATTTTCCTATCACAATAAGATCATTGAGGGTCAAATACAGAAAGCCCGTTAAAATACAAAAATATATTTAAAAATTTCAAACTTTTCAACCTACACAAATCATTGCTAATCATATATTGAAAACAGATGTGTGTCAGCTCATTTCACCGAGTTTCCAGAAAGTGGACACCCTGTTTAAGAAAGCTGAAACATTCAATTGATTCAAATCAGGCAAAAAAATGTCTTATTTCTTTGTGAGGAACCCAAATAAGAAGTTTACCTTCTAAGTAAAAAGTTTACCTACTGTGATTAAAACATAAAACTAAAACTTCAGGCCATTAGTTTCCTTATCATAACCAGGATCTATTGTTTCCCTTGACCCGTTAAGCAACTTAGCCATGTAGTGGTTGCTTGACTGTTGCGATTGGTAGAGTATTTTTCAACTACTGTGTATACTGTTTGTGTTTTTGTTTTTGAGACATGTTGATTGTGATTTTTGCTGTTTTAAGGACTCTGTTGGTCAATGTGGCTAAGGCACCGATCAGTCTGCTTAACTATGCACTTCAAGGTAATTGTGTTAGTTCTAGCACAATTAATGTCAACCCTTACCAAGAACACTGATCCATGTTTACTAGTTTAAATGGTGTTCATTAAAACACAGGTGTTAAAAAAAATGTGTGCTTGGTGCTTGGTGATGTAAGTTCATAAATAAATGAACTTATAAAAAGTTATAAAAGTGTTTATTATAACAGAATGATGAATGAAAAATGTTTTAATAAGTTGAAAATTTTGTATTTAATTATTGTTACAAATAACTTCAACTAATTAACAGCTAAGGTTTAAATAATATTGTTTATACCACGGTACCTTTAACAGTTAGTTTATTTCGCTGTGATAAACAAACTGCCACAAAACAAAATTAACAAAAGTATTGATTTTTTTAAAGTTACAGTGTGGCTGTGTGAGTGAAGAGAAATATTGTTTTATGAATGACTTGACAAAATAGGATGAAGGATTGGTGATGAATTAGGCTATTGTAGATTGGTATTTCTAAATTATAATAAGAATATGTTGCTTTACACTGTACATTATTAATTATGTTTTCAGATCTGATGACTATAAGCCACTGGTAGAATTTTGGGTTGATGCTGAAAAGTGTCACTAAACTGTTTGTTGCCAGCCAAATGTAGGCTATGTATGTTTCAAAAAATCATGTTTAATCAAAATTTTCACTAATATGAATCTGTCACAATTAACATTTTTTTTTTAGTAACTGTAATAAAGTGGAATTTATTTTAGTACAAAATTACCTGTAAAATTAGAAACAGCTCGTTCGTACTCCAATGCTGATGGATTGTGTTTAGCCAGCCATTCTGCTATTGGTCTGTCTTTAAACGATCCAGTCAAGCCAAGTTCAACCTGTATTTTCCTGAGAGTTTCTGCGTCTGTCACCATCTCTATCATACCTATTCAATAAATATAGAATCAGGAAAAAAAATGTAAATCAACAGTAGTAAAAATCAAAAACATTTGATTTTATAAAACTGTATAAACATATTTGCATAGTCATAACTGAAGTCAGTGCACAAAGTTTGAAATAATTAAATACGGATCATTAACAATTAATTCTTAATAATCATAATTATGTACATTAGCAACTCTATTATAGGAACCTGACAGAACCAAGGTTTTTTTCAGATATATGAAATTTCCCATTAAAAAGGCCACCTTAAAAATATAATTTTTAGTAGGGGCTGAGACATCAACTAATTTAACATGAGCTGTTAAACAATTTAACACAAAGCAGTGTTAACGTCTGACAGGTGTCAGCGTGATCGATAAGCCAAAGGAAGTTCTGGACTCTTCTGCTTTGTCACTTATCAGCAGTGGGTTTTTGGATGCCTAGCAAAACATAAAATACATAAATACAAAGATAAAATTTATTTAACAAGACTAAAAAAAGAGAAAATAAACAAACGTTGTATATTACATTTTATGTACTTTAAAGACATATACAACATAACAGTCCAATATACTATTTTTAAACTGTCTTTATTAAAAAAAATATACACTAAAGTCTTGCTTTATAAACAATATGGATGATATAAATAAAAGTCTAACCACACCAGTACCAAACTGTCAAGGTCATTCTTATCTTACTTGTCTGCCAAGGTCTTGCTGTCAAGGTCTGTTACTTGTCTTTACTTATTTACTTGTCACAAACTAGCTGCTGTTTTGTTTTGAACTATCACTAGCTGTTCATTGTTTTGACAGTTTATATCAGAACATAAGCCACACAGCATCTTTACTTATTTACTTACAATAGAACAAACTACCACTAGCTGCTGTTTTAACATTTGATACATTGTTGAGACATGCATACATGATTAGTAACATATCAGCAAGTGATCCAGCATCATCAATCATCATTGATCATTGATCAATCATACCAGTAAGCGATATATGTTAAAAATTACTATTTTGAAATATTCTTAAGTTATAAAAAGCAGCAAATTCTGTACAATAGACAATTTTTTCTCAATACAGAAAATACACAAAAAAAAACTCTTTTTATTTAAATTTTAAAAATATATTTTGAATAAGGCAGAATATACAAAAAACACAAAATGAGGCATGAAAGGAACAGAAAATGAGTTTATCAGAAAAGATAAAAAAATATAGTTCAGAATGTTAGTTATCTATTTATAACAAAACTGAACATTATCAAACTCACAGATATTTCTATGGTGTATCAATTTACCAAGTCATATTACATCAAGCATTAACTCTTTGATGAGTATACATGCAAATAATATTGATGTTCTGGAATGCCTTCAGCGATTTGCATGATGGGAGTAGTGACATTCCGCATCATTAGTATTTTGTTTTTATTTTTTAATATTTCTAGAAAAAAACTGTGACATTTTTAAGTGTTTAAGTTATTGAATCAATTAGCATCTCTGTTCTTCAGAAGACAAAGACAAAGAAAGATTTGGTGAAAAGGAGTTGTGCATATTGTTGACAGACTATAAATAACCTAAACTGCAAACATCTGTTCTTCAAGCATTATGTTAATAATGCTTTTCTATTTACATCCAGTATAAACACTTGTCATTAAAGATTTAACACTAAAGGTTATTCTTTGTTCTGTGATGTAGCTGTTTCCTTCACTTTACCCTTCTTATATCTTTTCTACTTTTATTATTTTGTTGTAGGAACAGGATAATGATTTCTATTTCACAATAAATATTTACTGAGAAATAGAAATTTTCATCCAGTTCCAACTTAACTCTTCTTTATAATAATCATCATATAACAAATTGATATCTATGGTTACTGCAACTATATTATTTACATTATGTATCTATGGTTATTGTAAAAGTTTCCATTGTTGTTTCATACAATAAAGGTTTTATTCAAATTTATTTTGGTCGGATGAACATTTTTACATAGTAATTTACTAAAGCGTTTAAGTTATATATTTGAGATACATTCAAACAAAATATATTTTCTGTATGAAATGAAATTTTTAACTCAGTACTATAGATAACTCTGCAATGGTTTCATTAATAGGGGTTTTCAATTTTTAAACAATATTTCCAAGAACAAAATTTTTGCATACAAATTTAAGAATAAATTTTTAATCCTATGAGTGTCGAAGCCATTTGGACCAGTCATGTAGATAAACTGATGCCTGATTTTGCTTGAATTTGCAAGCATTTGGGGTAAAACATGTTGTAGAATAGCTATTCAACCAATATTTTATATATTTTTATTTTGTTGTTTTGACAAGGAACTAAAGAAAATAATACATGTACACAAATATTGTCTTGTGAATATTTTACATGCAAAAAAGAGCACTGTAAGAAAAAAAAATTAAGAGGTAAAACTCCATATTGAACTGGATTTTGACTCATGAAAAACTACTAAAAAAAAATCAAATATAATAAATGACTGTCATAGTTTCCAGTGGATACAAGTACATATCATACAAAATATCAGCATTTTACGCACTTTCCATGTATAGTGATGCCACAACACTCAAAGAATTAAAATTGCAAACTCACTTTTGGTTTTATTCTAAGAGCTTTTTTAAAAATAAAGTTTCCATCCTGTTAATGACCAATGCAATTAGACCTGCATTTCCAAGGATATCTGGTTACTTTATTGTTGCTTTTAAAAAAAGAATTATATTTCTGTTAAGAGCAATTCTTATCCAAAATTACCTCAGTTTAAAAAACAAATAATTATACAACATCCATTTCAAATAGGAAATGATAAAAGATTGTTTAAGATAGGACTAACCTTAAAACACATACAGTATGTGCAGAAATTATTCCACCAAATTTCAGGAACTAATTGAGTAGGACACAATATACAAAAATGTCTATAAGATATAGCTCAATTTTGTTTTGCATCTATCAATTATTGTTCCTCCTTTATAACACTTTTTTTCTTAATTTGTATTGTAGATCAAAGAATAATCAAGCTAGAGACAAATTGGCATGGTTCAAGCATAATTTTGGGTGATGTAGACAACAAAAAAACTTTCAGTTTTTTGTTGATAACTTGAATATAGGAATAAAAAATGTAGTCAAATGACTGGCATGTTTATAGAGTTGGATCAACAAGATAATGAAAGAAAACATAGGTAATGGAAAAAAGGAGAGTATCTTACTTTACAATATTGAACAGACGTAGCAAGAAGTGTATAACTAATGTAAAACCCATTAATTAAACCAAAAACATCAATGCATAGGTAACCTGGCTAAATTTATAATTCATTTTTGCTTCCTGAAAACAGACTAACATGTTTAAAAACGGAAAAACAAGAAAAAGTTATACAGTTTTTATTACTCAGTATGTTAGTTATCATGTTAACATGTTTTATAAACATATAGATAAATGTTATGGAAGCACATGTTACATTACTCTGCTTAAGGGGCTCTTTCTACTTTGAAATTTAAAAAAATTACCTCTCATAATTTTAAAGTATATAGTTTGTTTTAAAGTTTTGTTTTTTCTTCTGCAGCTTTGATATAGTACAGAAAACTGTGATATGAGGCTAAGGGAAAATTGAAACAATTTTTTCTACAAATGAAGGTCAAACAATGCACTCATTACATAATATCCACTAACTATTACTAACTGCTTGATTATTTAGGTGGCTGATGTAGGATAAGATACCGATCATATTGCTGTCTCTCTGGACAGTTTAAAGCTGTGTATCCACTTGTATGTACAATGTTCGTTGGAATTATTTTTTCATCCATAGAAAATGCCTTACATACACAGACCTAGTGATAATTACACAGAAGTGCCTTACATACACAGAACTGGTAATATCGTCAAAAATATGTTTTTTGGTAATTTTGGAATCAAACTCAATACTGAAAATTATTGGTGAAGATTAACGAAGGTATAAAGTAAGACACTGTTTGACCATATTTATCCCAACTTGTGTTTATATGTTTACAATATCATCTAATCCACCACTTTATAAACAGCAAATTAAAGTTCACTGGGATGACAGTTGAGGCTGCAGGACAATATAAGAAATAACAATATAAAAAAAAAGTCAATTCCTACTTAGGTCAAGTGAAATCCACTACAAGTTTAAAAAAATGTATATGAACTTGAGTGGATGTGTAATAGTAGGAATTACCCACGGTATATAGATACACGGTAGGGGCCACGGTAGGTGTGCGCAGTAGACTACCGCGCACGTGACGTCACTGAATCTTCACTGCTACATTCTGTAATTTCCCGTTTAACAATGCGGTGTTCCGTAAATGTAGTATGTGAGTGTTTTTTTTAAGTAAAAGGTCTTTTTTGTGTAAATAAAAGGTGATAATTGTGTTTTGTGGTCGAGGTTTAATAAGTGTAAGAAAAGATTTAATTAGCCTATGTTTTGAATCCTAAAAAATATATAATTTGCTTTGTTTGCTGTTGTATAATTGTGTATGCATAACAATGCCTAATTGCGCTATTGCCAACTGCTATAATAGTGATAAGAATTGTAAAGGGAAAGGAATTACATTCCAAAAGACGAAGGCCTGAGAAAAGCGTGGGTTCATGCGTGTAAATGAGCAGATCATTTTAATTTTGATAATGTTAAAGTCTGTTCACTTCATTTTAATGACGATGATTTTGAAAGGGATTTTAAATCCGAATTACTAAATACGAAACCTAAAAAACAGCTGAAATCCGGTGTCATTCCACGTTTTTCATTCCTACCACTGAAAATAAATGTATCAATTCTGAACGAGCTGCAAGGATTAAAAAACGTGAAAACCAAGAAACATTAAAAAAACTTATTGACGAGTCCGATGGAAATCTACCAGGTAAATCACCTGTAAATGGAAATGACGTTGGTGCAATTGTAACGTGTAATTCTGTAAATGAAACCCACCCTTCCGTAGTCAGTAATTTTAATACAAATATCGTTGTAAATAATGCCTCTCTATAGAGGAAATGAAATGTTTAAGAAATGAAAATTTACTTTTGAAGGAACAAATTCAACTTGCATTACAAGAACTGGCCTCGGTTAAAAATAAAAATGTGGCTTTACAAAGCAATGTTACTAAGTTTAAGAATATTTTTTCTGATAATATGTGTTGAAACATAAGTTCTAAGAAATACGTATGTTTTATTTTACTGTTTGCATAATAGGCATACGCCTATTTTCTATTTAATTTGTTGTTAATTTTTTATTTGAGATGTGCGTTTTCACAGTCAACCACATAATTATCACGGAAAATCCGCAGATACGTAATTCATAGTGTGATGTGCTTTTAACTTTCAAACAAAAAATAACCTGGAATTTTTCAAGCTATGGAGACCTATAATTTACTTTACTTTAATATTATGTAATATTGTATAAAATAAAAAGTTTCCGTTTTGACAATGAGCGAATTCAGTAAGTAAAGTAATTAACAGCGTTATTAATGTTAGATATAAGGAATTATTATTGTAATTACTATAATACAGTTACTAACACTAACATTACAAACTGTTTTCTACTGAACACTACGTCTGAGCTAGATTCGATCAGGGATTTGATGACGTACTTCAGCCGACAAGAGGTGGGGGGGACATGCGCATGGCCCCTACAGTGTATCTATATACCGTGGAATTACCTAAGGAAATCCTATCGTATAGTCTGTACAAATATGCAATATTGATATTTGACAAAAATGTATATTAACATAAAGTGTCATCTACTACAAGTTTAAAAAAATGTATTTGAAATTGAGAGAATGAATAATAGTAGGAATTATCTAAGGAAATCCTATCGTATATTTGTACAAATATGTAACATTAATATTTGACAAAAAACTGTATTAACATCAAGTGTCATCCACTAGAAGTTTAAAAAAATTTATTTGAACTTAAGGGGATCAATAGGAAGTATTTTATTAACGACTGAAAATTTGACAAGATATATAATTATATATAGGGAGAGTGTGAACTAATAGTAGGAATTGAAAAAAGAATGATTATATCGATCGGTTAAAGTTGTCTTTGCAAATTTCTTTAGCAATTTTATCCACATCCTAGGTCCAATTCACTCGTTCACCCCTCTAACCAAAATGCTAAATTTACACCTGTCAGCAAACAAAAATGAATCCGAAACTACAACATGTGACTTCTAAGCATACCATGTTAGTTTAGTTAAGCTATGTTTATACTATATAACTTGTATAATAAACTTGTTACACATAACAATTTTTTGTTATATGAGCAGGTTATATAACTTTCGTTATGTAAACCAGAGTTTAGAGACAAAAGGCTTTTCATTTATTTGTCCTTTTCGACAGAGTACATTGGGATAAGACTGGTCAACAACACAATATACAAAAAAATACATTTGTAATAATAATAATAAAAAAAAAAACTAATTAGAACATAATAACTTCACAGCAACAATTTTACATACATAATAAATTAATGTCAAACAACTCTAACTCTTAACATGTTATGACTGGAATACATAATTGTTTACAGAAGAAACATTTTCTATAGCAGCCAGTATTTTACCTTTTTCTAAACATTGTACCGGAGGATTTTTTTCTTAACTGAATCTGGCAGTAGACATTTTAACATTACTCCACAGTTACCATCTAAAAACAAATGACACTGTTGCAACTGTTATTGTGATAAGTTCAGAAAAAAACCATGCTAGAAGATAATACTGCACAGGCAAAATAAATACAGCGATAATGACCTTTTACAAAATACAAGACTAGCTGAATAAAATTGCAAGTTTCAGAGATGCAATCCAGATGAAATAGACTTATGGTTATAGTACAGTTTTTTACCATAAAGGACTCATGCAGCAATTTAAGTTATATTCTGTAACTTCTCTCAAGTTATGAGCAATAAAAAACTTATAACAATTTACACATTTTCTATGATCTTTGTGTACCGGAAAAGACAAAACTGGTTATATATTACAAAATCCAGTTTTCTGTTATATATAACACAAAGTTACACATATTTGTAACAATATATGAAAATGTGTTATGTAATTTAAATTTCATAAACAAGTTATATAGTGTAAACACAGCTTTAGGTTATCAAGATTAGCTTAACATAGCTAAACTAATATGGTATGTGTAGAAATAAAGTTAAGTTTTTCACCTTTTCTTGTTTTTTTGATTTTTTAAACATATAAATAAGTCATCAGGAAGCAAAAATACAGAATATATTTCAATATGAAAAAAGTTGCCTGTAACTGCCAAACCGTAAATAATTATCCAAAAACACACAAGAGAACATATTACAATTACACACTTATATCTACTACTGAAACAAATTTTTAATAATTTTTAATGCACTTAGAAGATTACCTCTTTTTGTGCCTGTAGGAACGCAAGCAAAAGTAACCATTTTTAGATCTAAACCTTCCTTTAACCATAACTTGTCCATTATACGTATCATTTGAAGTGTCAACATATCTTGTTGCAGATCATCTCCAACCTAAAAAAACAGTTTTGTTTTAAGTTCTTTTATTCCTTTCACAAACGCTTCATATACAGTGAAACTTCCCTTAACAGACACTTCCAAATAGTGAACTCTTCTTCATAATGGACACTTTTAAACTCCCTGATCGAGATGAAGTATTTTTAATTTTTATTGCAGAACAAAGAATAAGCAAGTTAGTGACTAATTTGCATGGTGACTAATAGTGGCATGGTTTAAGCATAATTAAAGGTAACATATAAAAAACAAAGAAGAAAATATATTTTTTTTCTATTATTAAACTCAATTATTTTTTAATCTACAATTAAACCTAAAAAACCTGTAATTAAAAAAACTGATACTAAATTTTTTTTATAAACATAATGGTTTTTAAGGTATTTGAAATTAAACTTTTAAGCTACCAATATTTTGCAGATATACATTTTTTTGTAATCTTGTAAAACATA
This sequence comes from Callitettix versicolor, assembly GCA_022606455.1. Classification (NCBI taxonomy): domain Eukaryota; kingdom Metazoa; phylum Arthropoda; class Insecta; order Hemiptera; family Cercopidae; genus Callitettix; species Callitettix versicolor. Next base: position 42,924,885 of record CM040185.1, on the reverse strand, counting down.
ACATAAAAATGTGTACACCAAATTTAGGCAAAATACTCTTTCATATTTCAAAAAGTTCATAATGTTTTCAATAATCAATTTCAAGTTTTGGTGCTACCTTGAAGCGAAATGATCAGTTTTGAACAACAATTTATTTCACAAGAAATTTTAACTTAATGTTTCAAAAGTACCAATTTGAAAATAATGAAAATCTAATCAGCAACAAACACTATTATTAAAATACAGTTTGTAAAATATTACCAAATACCTTAAATATAGCCGGAATAATGCCATCATCTGCTCCATGGAAGTTAATTTTGAGTGGAAGTGTGTTAGAAGGGAAGTACGAGCATGTGCGTACTTGCACTCCAGTCACTTCAAGACTAGGACTTAGCGGTAAACAAGTCCGTGTGGCTTCAATACTGCTATGTAAGCTTTCTAACGATGATATCAAACTCTTCAGCCTTAAAGATTCTTTCGTACTCTTAACATTTTCAGCTATTTCAAATAATCCCTGTTAATATAAAAAGGACAACACTTGTATGAGATTATGATTTAAGTAATTATAAAATAAATAAATTATATTATTAGTTTATTCAGACAGTTGAAATTATTTGTGTATATAAAACAACACAGGGTTGTATGGATCAACTCTTATTCCTGAAGTACAACTAAACATGCAACTAGAACATAAACCAACATGTCTAGGCTTACTTTACAAGTTATATTTGGAAATATAAAAAGAAACTGAGAGAAAAAGAAAGGATCAATAGGTGCCAAAGCCTAGATAAGATCCCCACTTACTTAGTGTTGGCAGGTACAAAAATCACTTGGTTTCCTGTTGTCTTGTACACAACCCTTTTCTGATATGTTGTCAGCTACTTTATGTAACGTTTACGGATGTTTTCTTAGTGACTTAAGATTTTATGATCAAATGTATCTTAGTTTTATTTCTGGTTTAACCACTAAGATATTTGCCCTGAGTATTTTTTTTAGTTTCTTAAATTTTAACATAAGCCTAAGCATCTTGGCTTATGTTCTAGTTGCAAGTTTAGGTTTAAAATTAGAAGAGTTTAACATGATATACTTTCAAAATGTCATGTTTTGTTTTATATACATATATTATTGAAAATCCCCAAATAATCTGTGATAATAACATACATAACAATTTTAAGAATAGAAATAAATTATAAATACTTAATCCTCTTGCTTTAATAAAGGTTTTATAACGGGTGGATTTAATAATAATTTAAAAAAAAACTGTTCAGTATTAAAATTTCTAATTAAATATGCTCAAGGACAACTGAAGTGTTAGGTTTATCATTAACCTGATGTATTTTTCTATTTTTAAATAATACTTCACAATGCTAAAGTTCCAAATTAAATTTTTAACATTTTTGTTTTTTTCCTTAATGTTTATACTTTAATGTTAGACTAATGAGAATGAGGGATCAGTGTTAACAGTAAGAATAAAGCAATGAGAGTAACTGTAGCTCAAACAAAGAATCTTGAAGTGCAGTTCAGAGATGCATACATACATCTTGAGTGCAGACTGACATACATATGTTACGGTATGTACTTATTAACTTTTTAAAGTACTTAGTAGATATTCCACTATTTTATTGTCAAATATATCTAAGATATGTTACATGTTAAATATCCTATTTTAAATGCAATAAATTGTTTTAAATTAATGCTTTCCCCACGATTGAGTAAAATAACTACTTATGCAGCTAAATATATCATAATAAACTGTTTGATTCTCTTTAACTCTGGATAAAGGTTGCTAGGTAACACGAAATATACTTTCTTTTAAAAACGCAACAATTACACAACCAGGGAATTATTGAAAATGCAAGTCACATGGCATTAGACATCAACCAGGATGGAAACTTTATTTTAAAAAAGCTCACAGAATAAAAATAGTAGTGAGTTTGTTATTTTAATCTTTTGACTGTTGTGATATCATTATATATGAAAAGTGCATAGAATACTGGCACTGCTATTTGCAACATTTTTTATAATGGTAATATTTTACATAGTTCATAGTTGTACCGAATAAAAAAAAAACAATCTATGGCAGTCCAAAGATTTTGAGCTATTGATTGATGTCAGTTTTGTTACTTTGTCTCAGTCAAGCTTTTTTTTTATCTCTCTGTAATCATAAAACTGACCTCAACTATTATGTTTACGACAGCAGCTGTTGTCAGATCATGTTACCGTACTGTATTGTCTTTATAGATATGGTAATTAAATTTATGTATATGTATTTTTAATAGATATTCATACTTTTGGAACTGTCATAACTAAAAAAATAAAAACAATATTTTATGAGTCAAAATGAAATTTAAACTTGGCTTTTAGTTCCCAAAATTTTGTTTGTTACAATACTTTTTTTTTACATGTACAATTTTCAAAAACAACATTTTTATATATTATTTTCTTTGGTTTGTAGTCTAAACAACAAAACAAAACTTATAAAAATTAGTTGAATGGTTTTTTGCAATATGCTTTACTCCAAATGCTTACAAATGGAGGCAAAACCAGCCAGCAATATATGTATACATGACTTGGCCAAACAGTCACAACACTCAAAATTCTTAAATTTTGGTCCAAGAATTTTATTGAAAAATTGTTTAAAAATTGAAACCCCCTTTTAATGAAACCATTATAGTTATTGACATAGAATAACAAAATTAAATTTTATACAGAAAAAATATAACCATTTTTTTTCAACATAACCCAACTATATGGCCAAGACTTTTGTAAATTACTACATAAAAGTATTATTTTAGCCAAAATAAATTTGAAAAAAATCTTATGAATCCTAAAATTATGTATGAAAAAGCATTATTGGAAACTATTGCATTAACCATAGATACATAATGTAAATAATATAGTTACATAACCATAGATACCAGTTTATATGAGGATGATAAAAAAGATAGGTTAAGTGAGAATCTGGTGATAAATTCTATTTCTCAGTAAATATTTGTTGAGAAAGAGAAATAATCACACAGTCTCAACAATATTTTATAATGACCCATTGATAACAAATTAGTATCCATAGTTACCATAACTATATTACCTTCTGTATCTATGGTTATTGTAACAAAAAACTAAGTGAAGATCAATGCATTATTATTATTATAAAAACATCTGACATTTAAAAAAAATAGTGTAACAATTTTATCTAAAAGCAGCTACTTTTAGATAACTGCTGCTTCTATGCTACATCAATTTATGTTATATTTATTATATAATTATTTCAGGGTCCCTAGTTACATAAATTTTTAGATACAAACGTAAAAAGTAAGATAGAATATACAGTCTAGTCATAAACACAAGCAATATTAGTATTCAGTAGAACAAACAGTACAAATTCACCTTGACGAGAAGCTGTTGTGACATAAATCGTTCCCGAGGTGCTTCCCCTGATATCGCTAATAGTGCCCTCAACATTAGCTGCAATCTCCTGTAATACCGAGCTTCGCACACACTCTGGTCTCCGAGTCCAACATCACAAGTGTTCTGCAAAAATATCATTTTATTCACAACTTAATTTTAAAATAAACTATTAATAATTTAGGGTTTATAACATGGTCATATAAAAATCAACACAATTTACATGAAAAAGAGTAGATATATTCTGGAATACCACTCAACCTTGATTTGCATGAGATTTCCTTTTAGCATTTCTTGAACACATTGCTTGACATTTACAAGTCCTTGGATTATTGAATGAATTGGCTTGTGTGCTCTGCGAAGGTTATAATCCCCTCTGCAAAGGATGTATTATCAATTAGAAGAGTGTAAGAAGTTGGTACAGAGGAATGATGTATTTTGGTGATAGACAGTTGTAACAGCACAAACATTTCGATTCATATATCCTGTGTGGACTATTAAGTTGAAATAAAGTAGGCATAGATTTTTTTAGAACAGCTGATCGATGACAAGCCTGTATGTAAAACGTAATAATCAAAGAACCAATCAGCGAAAAAGGTGGTAAAATACACCAGATACAGCCAATAAAAATGCACAACAGAAAAGAATGGTAATTAAGTATTAAGAAAACAATTTTTAGTAATGTTGGAACCATTGGATAGCTGAAATACATTTTGCATTAAGTAAACAAAACAATCTCAATGATGAATGGGAGATAAGTTAATTGAGTAAGTGTGAAAACAGGAAGACTAATAATAATATAATCCATTTATCAAGAACAGTAAATGGATTATAAAGTTATCATATTAATAACTATTACATCGAAATTGATTACAAAATTAACCTAAAAAAATTTAACATTATATATGTGTGTGTGTGTGTGTGTGTGTGTGTGTGTGTGTGTGTGTGTGTGTACTGATTTTCAGAAATATACTTCAATTAATGACTCCAATGCAGCCATTGATTTATTAATTAATGACATTCAAAATGCTATCTAAAAGGCAACTTATAGTGTTAAAAATAAAAGAAAGAAATTAAGAAAGATTTTGATGACAGCTTTATTACTTAAAGTGATTAAATATAAAGAACAATTACATAACAATTTGAGAAAAAACTTGGGCTCAGCACAATTAAAATCTGAATATATGAAGTATAACAAATTTCTACATTTACAATTAAAAGACTAGAAACGATTTTGAGATTAAAAAAGCATCAGACAGTAGCACTAATCCTAAGACATTGTGGAATTATATTAATGAAAAAATAGGAAATAAAAGGAAAAAATCTTAAATAAAAATAATTAAGGATGATAATTCATTAATTACTGATCCAAAATTATTTGCAAATAAATTTAATGATTTTACATTAATGTTACCTATGAATTGCAAAAGACAAATAACTCAGCTGCTGCCTTAAGCATTACTAAGAATTTAAAAATAGTAATGAATGGTAAATCAATATTTCCCACTCCAGTAAATAATGTTGAAATAGGAAATATAATATTTAGGCTAAAGGTCAGAGACAGTGGCATTGATTGTATTCATTCTAAGGTTTTAAAGATTCTTAGTATATATATCACTCCAATATTAGTGACTATTTTAAAATTGTGCATTAGTTATGGACTCTGGCCTGGTGCACTGAAGCAATCTGAAGTTGTGCCTGTATTTAAATCAGGGGACAGTACTAATGTTGTCTAATGTTGAGACAGATCTAAAGTGTCTCAATGCAACTTATAAAACAATAATGAAAAAGTTGTGTGCATTTTTTAGATCTATAAATGTTTGATATCTTTAATATGATAAGAGTTTTAAATGAAGGAAAGTATCAGGAATGGTGGCAGAGATGCAAAATTAAAATTACTAATTTGATATTTGATTTTATTTACTAAATTATGTGTCTAGCTGTCTACTGATGACCGTGTAATTTATGTTTATACTTAATTTAGCTTTAGTATGGCTCCTGTGTACACACAGAGTTGTTTACTCTCTCTTCAGGACATGTAATCTATTTCCTTCTTGGAGAATGTATGTACTGTTGCCAATAAATAAATAATATATATATATATATATATATATATATATATATATATATATATATCAGTATTTATTATAAACAATCTAAACTACTTTGCCTTCACGATCACCCTGTCCAACATCAGTAAATGCTATATAAATAAAGTGAATGTAAACCATTTTGTTGGCTCTTAATTGCATTTCAATTTGTAATAAACAAGTAATTATATAACTGTTTTTTTTTTTTTTTTTTTACAATAACATACAAAACAGTGTTGTTCATGCCTGAATCAGCACTATTTTTTACTTACTTCCCATGTAACTCCTGTCATTAGAAATTGGCACTAGACGTTATTCTTTGCCACGTGATGTAGTTGTTTCCTATATCATTTTTAACTGATAACCACTCCTTCTCAGTAGAACACAAAGGCAATTGATTCAATAACTCACATACTTATAAATATCATGTAATATGTTCTACAAACACTAAATAGTTGTTTTTGGTTGAATGACATTCCAGAACCTTTTTACTCTTTTTCACATAAATTGCTAAAGACTTCCATACAATTTATGCTCAAACACCCATACTTATCAAAGAGTTGTTAATATTTCCATACTTTGTTTGATCCATCATGTAAGAAGTGTTTAAGAAGTGTTTCATAAAACACTTCTTTTATAAAAGGAGTGACTTCGTAGAAGATGGACTTGATGTTATGCACCAAAAAAGGTACAGTAATATTAAAAGATATTCAATATTTTAATCATGATTTCAATACCAAAAATGCAAATAAAAATCAGAACTTACAAAATAACACAAATAATAACTATATATTACGTTTATTACCTGAGGACTTTGTCCAGGTAAAGCCTGGGTCAAAAGCCAGTATAAATAATGAGCAACTCTAGGAGAGGTTAAAGCTCTTTCCAAAAGAAATCTAGCAAGCGCAGAAGCTTCGTAGGTCTCATGTTTTAGTGCTTGAACAAGTTGTGGTAAATAATCTACAAGTTCGTCGCTGCCGAGGTTGCGAATCCATAACACTGCTACTCTGCGAACTTCACAGTCAGGAAAGCTGTAACATTTAATTCAGAAGTGTTCATACTTAAACAGCAATGTTTATATTATAACTATAATAGCTTTTGTTGCTTAAAAATTATGAATTACAATGATCGCCCACTGTGCAGCACCTGAATATACCATAGGTATATTCACTCTCTCCTTTTTTGTGATGACAGATGACTGTAATAACTTATGTCAAATTTTTGTGAAGTGATGAACTGTTCTTTGGAAAATATTTCTTTCAGAGTAATATTACTGCTAATAACAGGCGAATGTCTCTGTCATCTCACTTTTCTCCACCCTATTCTCGAAATTTTTAAACACACAGTTTAATAAGCCTCTGTTGTCTAACATAGCCATGTCAGATTGCCAGCTATTGCCTAATGAACAATACTTTTACTGTTCATTCTATTTCAGGACAATAGAGATAAATATATTATAATAAACATGTTGCTAACGTGTTTTAGTTTGACCTACAGATTATTACAATCTTATCTATGATATTTTTTCTTCATCTGATCAACCGCGGTTAGATGCAAGTCTGTTTTGTCTTAGAAAATGTGCATTACCGGCGACCATTGTAACAGTAAACTAGGTAGCCTAATTTTCAAAACATCTTTCATATATCATTACCTAAACATTCTGATCAGTTTTGTACCAACAATAAGGTCCTGCATTATTGAGATCAATATACTGAATCTTGATACCAATATACCTGAGATCAATACATTAAGTACTGAGATCAATATACTGAATCCTGAGATCAATATACTAAATCCTGAGAATAATATACTGATTCCTGAAACCAATACAATGAATTTAAGATCAATATACTGAATCCTGAAATCAATGTACTATATCCTGAGAACAATATACTGATTCCTGAGACCAATACACTAAATTTAGAAATCAATATACTAAATTCTGAGATCAATTTACCAAATATTGAGATAAATATACTGAATCTTGAGATCAATATACTCAGTCTTGATACCAATATAATGAATCTTGATATCAATATACTCAATCTTGACACCAATATATCAAATCTTGATACCAATATAATGAATCTTGAGATCAATATGCTGAATCTTAAGTTCAATATACTAAATCTTCAAATCAATATACTGAATCTTGAGATCAATATACTGAATATTTATATCAATATACTAAACTTTGAAATAAATATACTGAATCTTGAGATCAATATGCTGAATCCAGATAATAATACAATGAATCCTCTGATCAATATACTGAATCCTGATACCAATATACTGAATTCTGAGATACAAAAATACAAAGATAATAAAAGATGAATAAAAGAATATGTGTACAGTCTACTCACCATGGAAGTAACAACTGAAGAGCATTAACTGGGTCCAATGGAGCCCAAGTGTGTAACATAGAATGCAAGTCTGCGAGGCAAGCATAGTCCCAGCTGTGGGCTGCCAAAAACACCTTAGGTAAAGCTTGAGGTTTGGTGGCTAAGTAATGGCGTTTTTCCCACAACACTTCCCTGTCCTCGACTGGAGGTCTTAAACAATGTGAAAAAATCCTTCTTAGTAAAACAAATAATTTAAAAACAACAAGCCAACCGATAAATAACAGTGTGTAAAATCTATGTAGTTGTAAAAATATGAGAACTAACAATTGAAATTCATAAATTAAAAATGTTATACATTTAAAAATAATAATAAAAACTAACTGACAATTAGTTACCAGATGAATATATTGTTAATAAAATAAATGACACAAACTGTGTAACTTTTAGGTACAAATAAAACATATCAAAAATATATTGGGTAAATTTTTTTGGTTAAGTTTTACAAGCTGTAAATACACAGGTTGTTAACAATTAAAACTAGTTTACGAGGGCGGTTTGATAAGTCAGTGACTTTTTGAATAAAACAAATTTTTTTCAGCAAATAAACATTTAATTTTTCTACATAATAACCTTTTAGCTCGATACATTTAGTCCAGCGTTTTTCTAATTTTTTTATTCCCTCCAAATAATAGGTTTCCTCAAAGCTCTCAAAATACGCGTTTGCTTCGGTAATGACTTCTTCATTCGACTCAAATCTCTTACCGCCCAGCCATTTCTTTAGGTTTGGAAACAGAATAGTCACAGGGGGCTAAATCTGGAGAATATGCTGGATGGGGTAGCAGTTCGTATCCTAATTCATGGATTTTGGCCATCGTGACTAGACAAGTGTGCACACGTGCATTGTCTTGATGGAACAGCACTTTCTTCTTCGCCAAATGCGGCCATTTTTGCTTCAAATCAACGTCGAATCTGTTCAAAAGCTTTGAATAATATTCGCCAGTGATCGTTTTACCTTTCGAGGTAATCAATGTAAATGACACCGCGTGCATCCCAAAAAACTGTGGCCATGACCTTGTTGGCTGACAGACTCTGTTTGGCCTTCTTTGGTCCACGTTCACCCCTAGCAACCCACTGTTTCGATTGTTCCTTGGTCTCTGGCGTGTTGTGATGGATCCATGTTTCGTCCACAGTAACAAAACGGCACAAAAAATTGTTCGGATTACGGCTGCACATCGCTAAACACTCTTTTGAAGTGGTCACACGATTGCGCTTATGGTCGAGTGTGAGCAATCGCGGCACCCATCTCGCGGAGAGTTTTTTCATGTCCAAATATTCATGTAAAATATGATGTACCCGTTCAGTTGAGATACCTACAGCATAAGCCAACTCACGTACTTTCATTCTCCGATCATCCAATATCATTTCATGGATTTTATCGACGATTTCCGGCATGATCACTTCTTTTGGGCGACCTGAACGTTCGGCGTCACTAGTGCTGGTACGACCATAACGAAACTCTGTAAACCACTTCTTAACCATTGAAATTGATGGTCCCGAGTCCCCGTAGTATTTATCAAGTCTTTCCTTAGTTTCAGTGATGGATTTTTTACGTAAAAAGTAATGCTTAATCAGCACACGAAATTCACTTTTTTCCATTTTCGTCAAAATTCACGAGGTTGTTTGCTTTGAATGGCTATCAAACACCAACTGCACGACGTAGCTTGCTCAAAATTAGAAAGTTGCCCACTGATAGATTACAGTTGACGGCAGCACTGTTGCATTTGGAGTAACTGCGCGGGAAATTCAAAAATTCACTGACATCAAACCGCCCTCGTATTACTCTTAAAAATATTAAAAAGCTTATTATCACTTTTAATGAAAAATCAAATCAGATAATTATATATTATTGATGTTAAAAGATATTACAAATAAAGACTAAATTATCAATGCTGAATTGTAACAAAAACAAAATTATTAATATTTAATACGATCAAATAAAAAAAACCAAATTGTTAATATTAGATTTACAAGTTTAATTTGTACTTATGTTCGTTGTCAAGTTCATTTGATGTACATTCACAAGTTTACTACACTGCACGTTTCTTGTAATTTGCAAGTCCACGAATTCCTCAAGTAACTTTGTTTTAAAGTTTTTTATCTGGACTCAATGACAAAATGCATACTTTTTTATAGTATATGACACCTAAAGAACTCAACTATACAAAATCTGATGAAATTAATTCTTATAACTTTTTTCTTTTATTCTTTGTAATAACTAAGGTGTGTACAGTATGGAATTCTTGTAAAGACTAACTTTTTTCTACAAGATACTTCACAAATTTTACTACAACTTTTAAATAGTATATGATGTTTAAAAACCCAACTGTACAAAATTCAATGATATTAATTGTTATGACAAAATCTTTTCTTTTATTCTTTATAACAATTAATGTGTGCATGATACAGAGTTCACATGAACAAATGAAACTGACTTTCCCTGTTCTTTTTGTCTTGTCCAGCAATTAATTTTTTCTCAACTTGGATTTAACTCAACTTGGTACCAACATATAAAAACAAAATTATCTTAAATTTCACTCTAGTGGTCACTGATCATTGTTTCACAAATGATCATCAATGTTATACTGATATATACATATGAGAAAATATATTATTAAGTTTATCTGTGCTATTTCTATTTTGTTTCTTTAATTACGTTACAACCAAAATCCTATACTCGCAACCAACAATTTGTAAAAAAATGTCTAATTAGAAAAATTGTATTTTGTGGTCTGCAAAGAAATTTCTGTAAGATGTTATTGTAACTATGTTATGACGATTTGGAATAAGTAGAAATGCAAACCCGAATAACCTGTAATTTCCAGTAGACCTAGAGAGCAGTGTAGGTCATTTGCTACAAATGATGCAAATTTGGTATTTGTTTTAAAAAGTTTTAATATGATAAATATTTATAGAAATGATTATTTAATTTTTTTTATGAACATAAATTATGAACTCAAGCCTAAATAAAAATGTATGTTCACTTTAAAAAAAAATCTGTGGATGAAATAGACAGCAAGTTTTTCAATTCAGGGAGCTTACCAGTTGTAAAATCCTAAAACAATCCTCACAACCACCTATGTAACAAAAATATTCCTGTTAAAAGATTTCACAGCCTTATTAAAGTTTGTTACCTAATCGACATACACTCTTGCCTAGTCAGATGTATGTTGACAATAGAAGTTGTCAATTGTATACTGGTAACAGTGAAATTGTACTACTTTTATGGCACTTAACACTGATTATAAAAGTTATGTATGCCGCCTCGGTGGCCTAGTGGATAGCGTACTAGTCTTTCACCCCGAGGACCCGGACGTTAAACAACAAAAAAAAAAGTTATGCATGATTTTTCCCTGTTGTTTTAAAAGTCATTACTTGATATTTTTAACATAAACATCAATACAGAAAATTAGATTGACAAATACTATTCATACTTTGTAAACGTATCTTGTTCTGTGATGTCCAAAAGTAGTTGCTGTGTATTGTGATCAAGACTGTTGAAATCATATAAAGCAGGTGATGCAGGTTCTGCATCCTTTAATAGTGGAGGGAATACTACCTGTCCACCATAGTCTGGGAGTTCAACTCCTGCATAACAGAAAAATATTTTATCAAGACATTATTTTGTTGTTTAATGATATTTCAGACAGTAACCCAAAGTATTGCACCCCATACAGCCAAGGTCAACATTACTATTTCCAGAAAACACAAGTGCTAAGATTTTTCTTTTCATAAATAATATTAATTATAAATATTGAACTATAAGAGTTAGCTTTCTGGATTTAATTTATAAAAAAAATCAAATATCACTGTAAGTAAAATATTTTTGTATGAATGTTGATGTTTCTTGTAAAACAGGCCTAGTTTACGGGTTTTGCGGCACACCAGTTTTTTTGTCTCTAAAATGATATTTTAATTTAAACTGTAAAAAAAGTTGTATTACAGTTCATTATATACTAAAAAGAAATAAGTTTTCCACATATAAACTGTTTCTTAGTTGTAATATGTTAAACTAAATAAACATTCAACATAAATATTAAATTTTGGTAAAAAAATAATATCCTTAACATTATTTTTCCAACAAAAATGTTTTTAAAGTAAAATAAATGATATTGCATACAAAAAAAAATGATTACCAACATTTTCTGATATCTTAATATATAAAGGTTTTATAATTTTTTTTCTAAAACATTAACAAAACCTCCAGTTGTGTATATGATTTAATGTACAACGGTCATATTTAAGTATGAACAGTTTTTTTCACATCATGTCCACACAGGTTGCCATGTTATATCTGTTCAAGACGTATGAAGATCAGTCCAGTTATTTTCTAGCCACACCTCATATATTACTTTAGAGTACAGATACTGTAATGTACAACTTCTGTTTATTTTTGTTTTTATTCTTGTTTAATAAATGTTACCTTTGCAACTGTATTTTAAGTTTTACTTTACTGTACTTCTTTTGCGTGCACTAACCACACGCAAGTTTGGTAAGTAGGTTTTCAAGTTGGTTGGCAAGTTTTCAAGTGATACTAACCACAAGGTGTCTCTCATAAACAATGCTGGCCAGTAAGTTTACCCATTACTGATGGTTCTTTACTGTGATAAAACACTGGCGACAGGCAGGAACTGTCTTTGGCCTATAAATCGCACTCAACACATAAGACATTGACTATGTGACAGCTCATGATAACATTATTTGATATCTCATGCCCTACCAAAAATGACATGTTTATAGAGCATTGGTCCCATCTAATTCGGAAAATTTAGTCCCTAGTGTATATATTTTAATACAAATGAAAAATTATTAAATTCAGTTACTAACCCAAAACTGGATGAGTGTCTCCATGAGGCTGAGTACCTGGTGCAGGAGCAGGTCCTAGCCTCTTGTCCGCTCCAGGTGGCCACACAGACAACAGGAAACTGCCTTGCGCCAATATCCTAATAAAATAAAAACATAATGAGATTATTTAATGTTTCATTTTCATTCTGTTCACTCATTCAAAGATAACTAAAAAAATGTATACAGCTATCACACAGAATATTTAAAATAATTGTCTTTTACTCGAAAAAAAATTCTAAATTCAACAAAATGCACAAAGGGGGTGAAAACTTGTTTATAGAATTACGAACTTCCACGTAAATAACTAACCTCATACCTCTTATTTATATTACAAAGAAAACTTACTTACAATCAGATAAAAATTGTATACAAAACTAAAATGCTGTTAGTTTGTCACATACTTAAGTAATATTACTTCAGGACTCTCTTAATAGTCTTTAATGTTCCAAAACATCTTGTAACATTGCGGAGTTTCTTATACTGTCCACGTTTCTGGATTTGAAATGTTTGAAATGTTTCATTAAGACTAAAATGTCTACGAAAATTCAGATGTTTTATAATGCACAGAGACATTTGAACCAATTTTATAAAGGTGAAAAATATTTTAAGTAGGCCTATATTAATGAAACATAGAATGCCTTGTTTTAAACATTAAACTTAAGTTTTTGTTATATTAAGTTTAATTTTTGTTTTTGCTTTATTTTTGTTGAGTTTTGTTTTCTACAGTTAGAATAAACTAACCACTAACAAAGTTCATTGTTCATTTATGTAGTTTTATAAGCCTGATTTTATTGCACTTTGAATCCAGAAAAAGATCATTTATATATTTCCATTAAGTTAAATATTTGTAATGGAAAATAATATAATATTCTACAAGTAAACAATAATAGATACTTTATTATTTAACCCATTGAGCACTGAATGGAAAACTTTACATTAGCATGTAATTAAGCCAAAAAAATGTAATTAAGTGAGAGAAAGTTTCTAATTGTTTAAAGTTCTATTTGAATTTGAATTTTTACAGTTATAAAGTTGAACAAATACAACTAAGCTTTTTGTAAGTTTTTTATATTTTTTGTGGATTTAAATAAAACTACTGATCATTTTTTTGTAACTTATGGAAATTTCTAGAGCATGCCTACTCTTCATTACATTTTCAGAAGCATATTAGAATTATATGATTCAAAATGAATACACTTTTAATAAAAGTTGTACAAAATGTCAGTATTACATAGGCCTATTAGCATTTTTATAACCTACTATAATACACAACTTACAATAATAAAATAAAATCACTAAAACCATAAAAATACTACTTTTTCAACCCTAATAAAAGTAAAGTTCAAACACTATCAAAAACACTGCTATAAATGTAAACAGTTGCCAAGTATGAAATGCAGGTCAGAGAATTCCCATCAATGCACTAACATAAACAACATAATTTCTATAAGAAAAATCTAATATAGATAATGGGCAATAGGCCACAATTAATGGTGAAGCTTTAGGTCAGTACCAAAACAACATAGCTTTGCAAATTATTGGAGTTATTGCAAACTATGGTAGCAACCAAACATTTAAAACAGTTTTACCAGATTTCCCATAGTATGTGTTTTACTGATGTTTTGACCATATGCAATATCTCGTAATACCTGTGCAAAGGGTTAAGTGTTATTTACAAAATATAAATACTATAATTAATTGTGTTTTCTGACTATAATTTCATATTCAGGTTGCTAGGTAACACACAATATCAATAATACTAAATCCCCAACAATAAATTGCCAAAGTTTCAAATGGAAATGAGGGTATAAGGATTAAGTGTTAAACAAACACCTAAGATTAAACATGTAAAGCAGCCAGGTCAGTTCTAAGGGCCTACCCATATTGACCGCCAGGCTCACTCCTCAACTAGCACAGTAAGCGACAACTAGTCCCAAAGTGAATTGTGAAAAAAAGCACTTTATCTCTCAAGTGGTGCCATTGCAAAACAAATATGATAAAGACCTAGCATACTCCAGTCTTACAGTTAGAAAGGGGTAGGGTGGTTGTGTTTACATGGGAGTAAGGAAGGTATTGCTTATATGCAAAAGGAAAACTCAATAAAACTTATCTCGCTAGACAGCGAATTATAATCACAAAAGCATTTAAGTATCTGGATTACAGACTGTTTATTAAAATAAGAACCTATTTATGAAGCCTATTTATATTTATGAAGCCTATCTTGTCACCTCCATAGTGTAATTCAGAGTTCAAATCAGTAAAAAAATGTTATGTTAGGTTGGCAATGGATAACTGTAAACAGAACTGTAATATATTTTGCATGTTTTTTTTTTAATGTTAAGACATAATACTATACAATTTATGTTTTTATACTGAGCCTCTAAAGTCAGAACACTACTAGGACACTGCACAGTTAGAGACACTATATTTTTTCCTTTTAAACAGTTGGTATTAGTTGGAAATAGCCTGATCACTGTTACCTGATTTTTTTTGGATTTTTTATGAAAATACACATAATTTTGATTATGTTAAAAAAATTTTGGGGGACTCAAATAGAAACTAAAAAAAAAAAAAAAATATGTTTAAGATGTTAGCGGTAACATCTTTTTTTGAAGATTGGTTATTGTATGGAATAATATAGTGATTTCAAAAATTGATTTTTGCCTGAACTTTTGGTTTTTTTTAGATTTTTAAAGATTTATTTAATAACTTTCTTGCAATACTTCTTTCATATAAAACAATGTTAGTTAGGTTTTCACACAATATTACTTTCTTACAAAACTGTGTTACTTATGTCCCTAAATTTTTTTTTTTTAGTTTCTATTGGAAATTTATTATGAAACTAGGAACAAGGAACTCATTGGCCTGAACTTTGAACAAGGAATGAATTGTGAAACAAAATGGCCTCTGAAATAAATTGTAAACACACTTCAAAAGGTCTTACAAATTTTAGTGAAATTAAAATAATGTTAAACAAAATTATAAAATATTTTTAAAAGTAAAAAAAATATAGTTTATGAATATTTGTACTATTAGTTTTATTGTGTAAGTTTTACCTAATATAAATCTAATGTCACATAAAGAATACAATTATTATTCCATTCCTTATAGCTGCAATCACCAACTTGGGGCTATAATTATTACAACTGTGAGGAAGTGATGGTGGAGGACTTTATAAACAGCAATCCCATCCAGCTCTTATATACAGAAGCCATGACTCCCGAACTTCATGCATTATTCGGGCACAACAACAAACCGGATCTAGCCATGGTGCTCTGCTGATCTGTTTGATGCCTGCAAGAAAGCTGGTAATCGAAGATCCCGGAAGTGGACACCGCAGTAACAGTGATCAGCCTTGGAGTTGGCAGGTAATCCCACCCACCAGAACAACAAGGATACATGGAATTTCAAGAATGCCAAGTGGAAAGCTTTAAAAAAATCAGATAGAAATGTCGGTGGATGAAATTAATACGAGAAGAAACTCCGACAGAATGTTGAAACAACTCAATTCCATAATCAAAGTAATTGCCAAATGAACATCCTCTAGAGAAAAAGAAAAAAATCTTACTGGAATCAAGAACTCGACACCCTGAAATCAACCAGAGATGGCAAGGAGAAGGGCAGAACAAACTAGACTCCCAGGAAGACATCATCAACTGGAGGAGGGCATCAGCGGCAATGAAGAAGGCAGTGAACACGGCCAAAAAGAGATTCTGGAATAAATTTCTCCATGGTGTAAATTATAGGACTGACAGTGTTAAAGCACACAGACTGATCAGCTCGCTTAAGCAATAAATACCAAAGAAACAGGCAAAACCTATAAAGGTGGGCAATAAGGAGGTCACTGATAGTAAATTGATAGCTGAACACTTCAATAAGTATTTCTCAGCTAAGCAAGAGCTCAGTCATCAGTTAAGAAGCCAAAAACAACCCCCAAGACAGACACGTCGCCTCCTGCTTGTGATTCCAGTGGATTTAGTCTTTTCTGAAGAGTTTTCTGCAAATGAACTGAAAGGAAGCTATAAAGCCCACAAAAACAAAAAACAACCCGGTCCTGACAGAATCTTCCCCAGAATTGCATAAAAACTTAGGACCTAAAGCCCAAAAATACCTGCTTAACATCTATAATAAGTTGTGGAACACCAAGGGCAGCTCTTCCGCAGATTGGACTAAAGCAATCATAGTCCCAGTTTTAAAGACAGGCAAACCAAAGGACATAATGAGCTCTTTCCGCCCAATAGCACTTACATCGGTTTTGGTCAAGATCCAGGAAAGGATGATCAAGGCCCAGGCTCAATTGGTACCTTGAAACAAAATCTTCTAGAGGAGGAACAAGCCTGATTCAGACAGAATCGTTTCTACCGAGGCTCTATCAAGATATAAAATAATACTAAATCCCCAACAATAAATTGCCAAAGTTTGAATGGAAATGAGGGTATAAGGATTAAGTGTTAAACAAACACCTAAGATTAAACATGTAAAGCAGCCAGGTCAGTTCTAAGGGCCTACCCATATTGACCGCCAGGCTCACTCCTCAACTAGCACAGTAGCGACAACTAGTCCCAAAGTGAATTGTGAAAAAAAGCACTTTATCTCTCAAGTGGTGCCATTGCAAAACAAATATGATAAAGACCTAGCATACTCCAGTCTTACAGTTAGAAAGGGGTAGGGTGGTTGTGTTTACATGGGAGTAAGGAAGGTATTGCTTATATGCAAAAAGGAAAACTCAATAAAACTTATCTCGCTAGACAGCGAATTATAATCACAAAAGCATTTAAGTATCTGGATTACAGACTGTTTATTAAAATAAGAACCTATTTATGAAGCCTATTTATATTTATGAAGCCTATCTTGTCACCTCCATAGTGTAATTCAGAGTTCAAATCAGTAAAAAAATGTTATGTTAGGTTGGCAATGGATAACTGTAAACAGAACTGTAATATATTTTGCATGTTTTTTTTTTAATGTTAAGACATAATACTATACAATTTATGTTTTTATACTGAGCCTCTAAAGTCAGAACACTACTAGGACACTGCACAGTTAGAGACACTATATTTTTTCCTTTTAAACAGTTGGTATTAGTTGGAAATAGCCTGATCACTGTTACCTGATTTTTTTTGGATTTTTTATGAAAATACACATAATTTTGATTGTTAAAAAAATTTTGGGGGACTCAAATAGAAACTAAAAAAAAAAAAAAATATGTTTAAGATGTTAGCGGTAACATCTTTTTTTAAAGATAGGTTGTTGTATGGAATAATATAGTGATTTCAAAAATTGATTTTTGCCTGAACTTTTGGTTTTTTTTAGATTTTTAAAGATTTATTTAATAACTTTCTTGCAATACTTCTTTCATATAAAACAATGTTAGTTAGGTTTTCACACAATATTACTTTCTTACAAAACTGTGTTACTTATGTCCCTAAATATTTTTTTTTAGTTTCTATTGGAAATTTATTAATTATGAAACTAGGAACAAGGAACTCATTGGCCTGAACTTTGAACAAGGAATGAATTGTGAAACAAAATGGCCTCTGAAATAAATTGTAAACACACTTCAAAAGGTCTTACAAATTTTAGTGAAATTAAAATAATGTTAAACAAAATTATAAAATATTTTTAAAAGTAAAAAAAATATAGTTTATGGATATTTGTACTATTAGTTTTATTGCGTAAGTTTTACCTAATATAAATCTAATGTCACATAAAGAATACAATTATTATTCCATTCCTTATCTTATTCCATGCAACTAGCATTTTTCAAAAAATCACACAGGCAGCAATTTTTGAGCACCACTAACATTTTTTACCATAATATTCTGAGTAACATATATTTAAATTTAATAGCCACAATAGCCATTAATTATAGCAAAATGCTCACCCATCATAATTAAAAAACTGTGTTGCAGCCCACCCGAGTTCCACTTGATTAACCTGACCCTGTTCTTCTCCTTCTGTTGCTGGCGTAACAGAACGCCCATAAATAACTAGCACTAGGCGACATTCTCGAGGCAATATGCAGACACTAGATCCCTCGAAATTTAACCTGAAATTCAATGTAACCTTGTATAGACTAATTGTAGCATATTAAAAAAAAGACATTCAATAAACATAAATAATTATATATAATTTTGTTCAAATTATAGATAAGACTAACAATATAAGAACTTAGAAGTTTAAGAGTTACTGAAAAAATTACATTTCTTAACAATAGTGCACAATGTTACAAAGCTCAACTATTTGTCTAGTTAAACAGTATTAAATTTATACACATTTCAATTTTGAAAATAAAAACGTGCATACAAAATAAAAGACTCAGTGCAAAAAAATAAAAAGATTAGAATAAATCACGTAATAGACTTTATATTAATCGCTGATAGGATTTCAAAACAAAATAAACTATAAATCTAAAATAAAATAAACCTTGTATAAACATACCATATGTCCACAATATTTACACAGAAGAAGATACAAATACTTCCAAATATCTGTTTACTAATGAATAGCACCACATGAAAGAACAATTATGTTCTTAGTTGCAGCAGGTCAAACAGATTACACTTATTGTTCAGAGAGCAAACCGCAGCTCAGTTATATATATATATATTCTGAAGCCAATATAAGCTCCTTATGCCCCAGAACCCAATGAAGAGTAACTCAGTTTCCTAGGGACAGAACAATTTCTCCTGACACTCCCAGATCAGCTTGGACTGAATTGTAGGACTTACAAGTGCTTTTGATTGCTACCTGACTATCAATATAAATATGAATACAAGCCTTCTGGTAGGCCTGTTTCAAATTAGGGTAATAGCTTTCTTTGGCCTTGGGCTTAGGCAGCACCAGTGTCTGTCTTTGTCTTGGAGCAATCTGTATACCATACTAGGTCTCCAGATTTTTTTAACACACAATCTTCCTCCCCAAATTTCATCTTGATATCGAAGGGTCCTAGACTCCAAGTGCTGTTTGGCCACCTGATCAGATCCCATCATAAGAATCGGGTCTTTAATCTTTTCTGTCATTGTAGCATTCCCCTAAGTCAATAGTAGTCTGACTCCACTCTTTGGTAATAGAGCAAATGCAGTTCTTTAATTCAGGAATGGTGTGAGGTTTTGTAACAAAGACTTTGCTCTTAAGATAACCTCTTGACCAATAATTACAAGCAGTTAGATCCAGAGACTGGGCAGATCATTCCGCAGGAAAAGTTCTCGCAAAGTATCCATTGACAAATTTGCTGAATACATTTTAAACTTTACAACTGTAAACAAAAAAGTTTAAATCATTTCCATGTTCTCAGGATACAGTAACTGCTGCACCATTATGATTTCAAAAAAAAGACCTAATAACTCAAAACACACAATACCACCATACAGTCACTTTTTTACAATGTAGAAATAAACACAGATTTTCCAGAGATCTCCACTTGACTCACTACAATTTATATGTTTACATTACTAGATAACTTAAAGTGACTTAATCAGACATAATCAGGCATTGCATAATGTTTTGTCATTCACAATGTACAATAATCATTTTGGATTATAACAAAATGTAAGACATAATCCATGATATGCATTAATAAGTTTCTAAACAACTGTTAGAGATTTAAGTTCAAATCATGTTAAAGAAGACAGGATTTTCAATGGGTGCGAGTATCAGTAAGAACATGTAAACAGAAAACAAATATATAGCATACCAACAATCAAAGACAACCCGATGATACAGCCCTTGTGATGCAGGCATAGTTTTCGACAATACTGGATGACCAACAGGTCTTGTGCCATGATAGAGTTGTCCAGCAACTAAGTATTCATCATGGTTCCAGTCAGGAGTCAACCTGTGCAGACACTCCACGTGAACCAGTACGGTGTCTAATACCTCCGAAGACAGTTTCTTACCTGAAACCATTTAGAATATGTTTTAAGGCAGTGAAATCAGGGCAGTAGATTTTTAACATATGACAAATGAGCAGACATCTAAAAGAATTGTTAAAAATTGTTTAATTGATAACAGAACATATACAGTGCGTGTTCAAATTTATATTAAAAAATGAGCTATTAAAGTAGCCATTACAACAAGACAGTGACCCAGATCCAAAAAATTAGCATTAACAGGAAGCAAGAAGCTTACAGCAGTAACTAGTCTTAAAAAGTTCAGAAACATATAATGTATTAGAAGAAAAATATAGTATAAATAAACTTGTCAATATATGCCTTCTAATACATGTGGCAATGTCAAAATAAAAAACATAGATAAACTTCACAAAATATGTTTCTAAATGTATGTATTTGTGACCAATAAAATGAAATGAAAAACGATTTTTGTTTTGAAAAGTTGGTAATAAGCCACGCAACATATTCAGGTAAAGTTTAAAGTGTTCAGCCACCAAAATGTTTCAACCAATCATGGAAGAGAAGACTGGATTAAATTGTGGAAAAACTGGACAAAGAAATTAGCATTTTCACAGGCTTCGAAAAAGCTCTGTCTGTGAAAGCAGGAGAGTTGTCATAAAAATAAGTTACAACGCATTACCCTAAATGTAAATGTCAGTGTAAAGTGTTAAAGTCGTAAGTACAGTGTTGTAAGTGTAAGTGTGTGTTAAGACTCAGGTACCGCAAGGGATGTCTAAATCCTCTCAATAGGTGCAGCCAGTCTGCACCCCCATGGGGATTTTCAAGTTTTAATGAGAACTGTTTTGTGTGTGATATTTGTAACAAAGAAAACGTATCATAATACTCAAATATATTAAACTTCTCAGTTTTTTTAAAAAAATTGTACACTGTTAAAAGTATAAGTTTCAACACTGAACTGGATTTTTTAGAGTAGTGCATCGATAAAAAACTTTTGTTCAACAAAGTCGTAAACTTTCAAAAACATAAAAGTAGACGTATGACTTTGAGTATTTACATATCGTGGAACAATCAAACCTATTAAATTGTACCTCTATATTTCGATCATTTGTCATTAAAAAAAAAAAAAAAAAAATTACTGCTAACAATTTTGTCCTTTTTCTTTAATAGTGTTCAAAGTCAACTTGGTTCTGTCTTTTTTGTAATTTAATATTTCATCTTTCAATAATGATTAATTTCTGTGTGTTAAAGAATAAATAAACCAGTTATAATATTCTGGTTATAATATCTGTGTGTTGATAATTGACACCATACAGACCTACTTGTCACAGTACTTGAAAATGATTAACCGAAATATTTTTTTCTTATACTTTTTATTTGTAATAGACAAAAATCACTCAAATAAGTTAAGTTAGAAATGCAGCAGGATGATTGGTGTCTTAAGCACCACAGGCACACTGCCTCTTTACTTATACAGTAAAGCATCGAAAATTTGGCCATCAAAAAAAAAAATATTAGTAATCCAGAGAAGGAAAAATTAAGGAAGAATATTCACAAGATATGAGACAAAAATAAAAATAACCCTTTAAAGAACTTATCGCTAAACTCACACAAGGAACAAACTAAATGGTTAAGATTGTAAAAGAAAACTAAACTTACTTGATTGTTGGATAAAAGAATCCCTCAGTTTGAAATCAACCCTGAAAGCATGAGAATATGCTTCAATAAGACCTTGTATTGCATCACGTATACGTTCACAAGTGTTTCTTATGGTCTCCACTAATCCTTCTGTAGGCCTGAATCTAACAACCGAATAGTCACCATCTTCTTCTACAATCTCTGGCCGAATCCACGAGCCATCCTGAAAACACACGAAAACAATGATGTTAAAACACAATCAATAAAAAAAGTTAAGTTTTATTTGTTTAAATTGGATAATATATACTCATGGTTACACAATAATAAACTTATATTGAATATTAAAGTGTCTACTTTTTTTAACATTTGGAAATTACTGTGATTCTGTACCTGACAGTATAGATATATATATGAATGGATTTACATTGAATAGAGAATTAGTTGTAAATATTTAGGAATTATATATGATTATAACATGAAATGGGATATCTACATAAATAAAATAATAAAGAAAACCAAATATCTAGTATACATATTCTCTAAGCTTAGACTAGTTTTATCAAGAGGTCAATTATTACAAGTTTACTATGGTCTCTTCCCTATTGCAGTCTATGGAATCATTGGTTGGGGTTGCCTTTATGACACTTCTTGTGAAGCATTACAAAGATTCTAAAATAAGTTACTAAATATTATATGAATAACTTATCAAGATCCACAGAGATCATTTAATATCAAGCAATTTTTTTGTTCTTAAGGTCTTAATCCATGAATATCTTGAACTCAAAAATGAATTTACACTGAATAGGTCTATTACTAGAAACAATTTACTTCCTCTTCATAAACTGAAAAATAGTTATGCATATTGTGCAGAAAAGTGTTAATTTATTACCAAATCAATTGAAGATTCTTGCTGTATCTAAGTCAACATTAGAGAAGAAATTAAGTGAATACATTCACACACTTCATATGGACTAATATTGAATAAAAATAATATAGTGTATATATAAGACAAAAAATGATAATATAATGTATATCACAATAATGAGATATTTTGCTTTGTATTAATGTATTTTCAAGGATCAATCTATATATGTGTATTCACTCCCTATAGGTCCTCCTAATAATTGGTATTGAATAAATAAATAACTTGAAGAAAGTATAAATTTTGTTTATTATAATAGAATAATTGAAAATATAGGATATTATTCTGGAAAGACAGAACTGAATATACATTAACAACCCATCACAAAGCGATCTAAAGATCTGGTTCTTACCATGATGGACTCTCCAATAACTCATTTATCCAATGGAAATTACTTTTATTGGTCGTAATATCAGCCTACTTAATTTCTCAAAATAAGACTTTTCTCAAATTTCAATCACATAAGTAGATACGTAACAAATCAGCGTAGCAAATTTGAAATAAAAAAATATGTTAGAAAATAAATTTAAGAAAACAGCAAACTCTGAAAACTGTGTAAGTTAATATTTGTTTTTTTCGTTTTGTATTATGAATTTCATTTAGTATTCAATTTTTACATAGTATATGAATTTAATTTCATATAGTATTTTCATATATGAGAGAATTCTGAACAAAATCTGATGAACCAATTTGATAAATTAGGCAGACTTTTCATCACCTTCTTAACAGTTCTCAAGCAGGGTTTTTTTTGGATATAAATCCATTAGTTTTAAGTACTCGAGAACTATGTTTGATCAAAATCGATATAACCAATTTCAAGAAAATGTTATTTTTGTAAGTTGTTGACTAAAAAAAAAAATGTATTACACCTCTGAAAAATTAAACAATGTCTTCATGATATGGTTAAACTAGGTCTAAATATCACATTTCATTCAAATTAATTTTGTTCAGAATTAAAATTGAAGTTTTAATTATTAGTTTTAAAAATTGTAAAGAGAGGGCAACCAAATAATGAACACTATTATATTACCTAATAAAAATGTTTTACTGAAAAAATGTTCCACAATCCTCTCTGGAAACTTGTGCCTCAATTTGTTTAACCCAAAAAGTAGAAGATCTGTTGCTCCCTATCACTGCATCACTTGAATGTTCTCTTGGAGCACAAATCACTTGCCAACATACAGTTGGCCTTCAAGCAGCCCTTTGGTCTACCCCTCCCTCCCCAGAATCGACTGACCGCACCTACTTCTTTCCCAAGTTTTGTTTATAACAAGCAGTATGTCAGCAGTTTCATAATTTTTCTGCCTCTGTCAATAGTGTTTATTCTTTGGCTGTACCCTCTTTACTACTTTTTTAACTAACTAATAATTAAAACTATAATATTAATTTCTAATACTTTTGTCATGTTATGAACACATATACAGATGGAAAGAGTCACTGTTAACTCAATGTTAAACCACTTTTTTACTCAGAAAACCAGGAAATATATTCCTATCAAAATCTCAAGAAATTTTTTTTATGACCACAATACTTTATACTTTGTATACCAAAAAAGCAAAAAGTATTTATAACAAATAGGCAAGGCAAATAAACATTACAGTTTCTTCCAATAATAAAAATTAAACCCACTTAAACCTAATTAAAATTAACGACAATCACCTGAGTATTACAGATGAACTGAGAACATGCTCTGTTAAACATATCCAACGCATGAGAGACATCTAGTGTCTCTACATTTCCCAGCAACGCACAGACAGCTTTCACCGCCTGCATCACACCTCGAGGCTGTAAGGTAGGCGTACTAGATGTATCCACTCCTAGAGCACTTAGTTGTGCTGCTGTTTTCTCTACACGATCCATCTCATTTTCTAAAGTTTCTGTTGAGAGAAATAAAGCAGTATATATTAAACACTGAGTGATATGTTATAAACTTTATTGTGTAAAATTACAAAAATACTAGTATGTACACAATTTTACACAGTGAATTTCAATAGCGAAATGAGCTATTGCCATCATGGTATGACCAATACGAAGGACTATTAAATGAATGCCAATCCTGACCTCTAGAACATCTTTAGAGGTTGTCAAAATTTGTACTCAATGTTTTACCATTCTAGAATTCATAACTTTAGTTCAATTTCAATAAAATAAGATATACAAGGTGTTACCCAAAAGTTCCAGGAATTGTTAAAAAAAAAGGAAACAGAAGAACTTACTTCCCTAAAGTATAATTATCTCCTTCAAAGTAGTCATGCCAGCTTTTTGCCATGAAAGGAAGCATTACTCAAAGTCACCTGTAGTAAGATCCCCTTAGAACCACTAGTTATTCCTTTTGTACGTCTTATATAGTATTGAATCAATGTCCCCTATTCATCTTGAAAAGTTGAAGTCGTACAGACTAGGTCCATCAAGTACTGAGTTCAGTACACTCATACAGTACAGAGTTCTTACACTCTTCAGTCACGTTGGTTAAGTCAGGTGAGGGAGCAAACTTGGCTGCAATTCATCTCATATTGAATACATGTGACAAAATGCATTCACATGTCCAATACTACATTCCAACAACTTCAACCACTTCGTCGATGGTTTGTCTTCTGTCCTGAAAGATGATTTCCTGAATTCTAGCAATGTTTTCTGGAGTCATGCTGATTGATGGCTTACCCAAACGCTTTTGGACTTCAATTGACTCACAGCCGTCTTTAAAAACTTCTGAACCATTCAAAAGTCCTTGATTTGCCTTACCTCCAAGTGCTCAAAAGTCACCTCCAAATGCTTGAACCAGTAGCGGTTTTATTCAGTTTACAACAAAATTTAATACAAACTCTTTGGTTTTCTCCTGGTACCAAAACGGAAATTGTGAAGTGTTGAAATCATTACTATCAAGAAACGATGTGTGCTCGCCTGTATGTATCTCTACAAGATGCTGTAAGTTGCTGTTAAACAGAGAACAACTTATAATACCCCTCCTAGTGGAACTTTGTACTATAATTTGTTCCCACGTTTTATTCAAATTCCTGGAACTTTTGGGTAGCACCTGGTAAAAATTGGTTTTGATAACAGCTTAATAAAATTCATTACTCACTAAAATGCATTCAACTGTTTTAAAATAACGACCATTTAAAATAATAAATTCACAACCTTTTTTCTTTTGCATTTTTGAAAATCTAGTTTCACCATTATAATCAGCACTACACTCTACAAAATGAGCACTCTAAATTTCATGAACATGACAACAGAGCTCATTTCTGCATTTATAATGTAATATGAGAACTTAAAATTGTTCTTTAAGTAGATTTTAACACTGATTATTTTAGAGAAATAAGATTTTCACAACGTACTTTAAAAAAAGTTATGAACTCTAAAGCAGTTAGTAATCAATTTTGTTATAAATACAAAAGTGCTTTATTCCAATGGTTCCTTTTGCCTAACACTATCTCGGATTTCATCTCACAATAAAGGCCAGGAAAGTCCCTTTATCCTTGTTTCTCTCTATCCATACCCCTGCAGATCAGTAGATCCTTGTCCATAACAACCCATTCCATGAACAAATTGTGAACTTATGAGAAGTTTTTATCTTTATTTTCTATAGATGCTTGGCAAGAGAATCGTGGCCACTAGAAAATTGAAAATTTGCTACAGATACATTACATGGAAGCATCTTATTTTCTTTTAAATGCTCAAACGGATAACAACCTTTGCCCTGCAGTTTATCATTTATCTAATCCACAAATATCTGATGGATTTTTTTAATGTTCATATAATTGCTTGCAATGTCAGGGCACCTGCTAGTTTTTGGATAATTTTTGTTCCTCTTTTTGCCAAGTCACCTGCAGCCTCTTTCCCCCACAGACCCACATGAGTAGGAATCCACTGTATTGTGATACTGTTAATATTATTTCTTACAATTTTGTAATTTTGTCTGATACTCTGTATGACTGCTTTTTAGATTACCATTATTGCAGATTATTATTACCATAGATCTTACAGCAGACTTCACAAGCATAAACCAAAATTTTTACCTTCAACTTATGATTTTACACGTTTCTATGGAATTAAAACAACAATCACTAAAAGAAAGGGAAAAATTACAATATTGTTGAAGTTATGTTTAAACCAATTATTTTAAAATTTATATTTTGAATTGGTTATGCATTATACTTGTACACAATATAAAAAACCATTATGTACCTACACAAATGCAAAAAAACAAGTTACTGAAGTAAGTCAAACTTTTAATTTAAAATATGCAAAATTTCAGTCAGGAACAATACCTCTTAACCTTATACGAATCGTATGCACTGGTTATTAAAACATAAAAAGTTTACATTAAAGAATGATACTTTTATTCTGCATATTAGAAATCTTGCATAAAGTTCCATAGTGCATTTAACAATGTTTCTTCTGGCACAGCTGGTTGTCATTCTTTAAGGATGACAATTCAAAGCAGGTTTTGACATTTTTTTTTCAATTTTTGATTTTAAATAGCCACAAAGAAAGAAATATACTATGCAGACAGGTAAACCTAGTGAGCATAAAAGCTAAAAGACATTGCCGAAACTGGAGACAGTATTGGAAAAATATTTGCTAAATCATTGTTTTTGAAACCTAAGGTTGTTTTATTTTAACGGAATTATATTTTTTCCTATGTTGACTCATAAACTTCGAAGTTATAAATAGAAAAAATGTGTAACACATCTACAAGGTTCTGATACAACTGTTTTTGCAGCATCTTCTTTGTTGTGTAATATCAGTTGCAGATAACAATGTCACAGACCCAAACTTGATATTTATACATTAGTGGAACACAAAGGACTTCAAAGTACCAACTTTCTCACACTCAACATTTATTGTAATTCAAAGTAAAGGACAAATAGTTTTTTTCATTTTTAATTTCAATTTTATTTTTGCAACATCCAGTCATGTGATAGCAATATTTTGTTACATTCATGAATGTAAACATAAAGAAATTAGAGTAATAAAAACACAATGCTTAAATTTTCTCTTCAATGAGCCATGGCTATTAAAACTGAAACTGCTGCATCAATCATAAACTTAGTACTAATTTGCTAACCTTCTCCTTTTTAGATTACTAAAACTTCAAAAACATCTGTTCAAAATTACAAAATTACAGCTTGTACAATGGATAACTTATTTGTTTACAACAATTTGGCAAAGGCATCACACACAGAGTGGCTCATCCTTTCACTCTTTTATTTTGTAAATACAGTACAGTTCTGTAACTACAGTATAAAAATGCATTTATCTAGTCCAAAGACATATATAAACAGCTGTGTGGTGCATAAGTGAATGAAGACCTTTTCATCAAATGTCTCCTGTCCTTTTAGTACACAGATCATATTGCTATGAATTAAAATAAATAATACTTAACAAGCTATAAAATATACAGTAAAAATGTACAGTGCAGTATACCAATATGATTACTTAACCAACTTCAATTGTAACCTGTAATTATAAAGCCTTTTCAGTACAATTATGCAATCAACACTGGGCGATCACTGAAATCAACTATGTGTTCAAGTGTGTCCAGCTGGTACTGATAATGAATACAAACAAAGTAGGTAATTTGGTTCAGTGTATCAACTTTATAAACAAAGTAGAGCACCAGAATGTGACACAAAGGCATAAGAAAGTCCACTGATCCACTAATTAGCCCACTGGTTCAAAGAGGTATCTGATAAGTGCTACAACCATAAATACTGGAAACTACACTTGAAAAATACCTACTACAGTACACAATGTAAAGTTAATGTCTAAACTCTCTTTTTTAATATGTTTTTAAGAACATTTTGAGTTTTTCACACCTTTTAACATGGAAATGCCACTTCCATTGATTACCAAAAAGTATCCACCCACTTTATTTTAGTTAAAAAGTGTTCTACTGTACTAATGCAATACAGTACCTAAAAGTATCTGCAACGTGTCAAAAGAAATCGGCTGTACAGGTTCTTTGGGCAGGAGGTCATCTAAAGAAAGCATCTGATCTCGAGCGTCATCTTGAGCCTGAAAAAAAATATATAAAGCACTTTTCTTTGACATGATAACATGAAGTTTTTATGGTTACAATATTTACAAAACAACCATATTTTTAAATATGATTTACTAAAGGAAGTTGCAGCATCGGTAATTTTTTACTGTACAAGTATTACCTATAAAATTCTATTAACTAAACATATGACTTTTTTTTATTATTATAGAACAAACATTTGTAGAAGTTGGAAAGTATATAGTAATATATGTTTTACCTTGTTAAAGGCTATCTAAGTAGTTGTTAAGTGATTGTGCATAAACGGTAGACAAGTTCAGAACTGATTGTAAAGTTCTGCAATGATCATTTTGAGATGTATTAATTTTGCTTGCTCAGAACAGGTTAACATGTTTAAATAATCAGATCAACACGACAATGTAACAAAAGTATTGCGGAGTGCATCTTATGTCACATTCAAAACTTGAACAAACATGGTGTGAAGAGCTTGATGCAGTGCCCCAGTACGGCAACTGGAAATTATATATATATATATATATATATATATATATATATATATATATATATATATATATATATACTTTTATATAATATGTAAAAGTATTATCACATATACACATATAGTCTCTATATGTGAGACTAATTAGGCTTGGAATAGTTTTTAACCTAACATGTGATTTGTGAAAAGGAAGTAAGTTTTTCACCTGTATTTCCATGTATTCCATGTTAGTTAGCCTTGGAATAGTTTCTAACCTAATTAACATGGAATCTGTGGAAAGGAAGTAAGTTTCTTCACCTGCATTTTGACGTATACTGTGTTAGTTATGCTTGAAATAGTTTCTAACCCAACATGGAATTTGTAGAAACGAAGTAAGTTTCTTCACCTGCATTTTGATGTATACTGTGTTAGTTATGCTTGAAATAGTTTCTAACCTATCATGGAATTTGTAAAAATGAAGTAAGTTTTTCACCTGTATTTCCACATATAGCATGTTAGTTATGCTTGGAACAGTTTCTAATCTAATTAACATGGAATTTGTGGAAAGGAAGTAAGTTTTCACCTGTATTTCCATGTATACCATGTTAGTTATGCTTGGAATAGTTTCTAATCTAATTAACATGGAATTTGTGGAAAGGAAGTAAGTTTTTCACCTGTATTTCCATGTATACCATGTTAGTTATGCTTGGAATAGTTTCTAATCTAATTAACATGGAATTTGTGGAAAGGAAGTAAGTTTTTCACCTGTATTTCCATGTATACCATGTTAGTTACGCTTGGAATAGTTTCTAATCTAATTAACATGGAATTTGTGGAAAGGAAGTAAGTTTTTCACCTGTATTTCCATGTATACCATGTTAGTTATGCTTGGAATAGTTTCTAATCTAATTAACATAGAATTTGTGGAAAGGAAGTAAGTTTTTCACCTGTATTTCCATGTATACCATGTTAGTTATGCTTGGAATAGTTTCTCACCTAACATGGAATTTCTGGAAAGGAAGTAAGTTTTTCACCTGTATTTCTATGTGTACAATATTAATTACACTTCAAATAATTTCTAACTTAATTTAACATAGAATTTTTGGAAAGGAAGTTTTCACCTGTATTTCAATGTATACTATGTTAGTTACACTTGAAATAGTTTCTAACCACATTTAAATAATATGTGTGGAAATGAAGTTTTTCACCTATTCTTGTTTTCCATGCTTTACTTGAGTCAACATTAACTAAAGCAGACCAAAACAAAGTCATAATTATGTTTAGGTAGTTGAAATTAACAGTCCCATAAAGTAAACAAATAACACAGTATCACAATATATATATATATATATATATATATATATATATATATATATATATATATATATATATATAAACTAGACTAGAACTAGAATTCGTTCTTTTCTTAATTTAATAAACAATATAGGAAACTACACTCCTTTCTAGTAAACTCATAAACATGTGGGATTAGATTATATCATTAAAAATTCCAGGAAAATAAAAAAACCTAATTTCTTAAAACAATGCAGTTTTTGTTTCACTTTGATGACACATGTAAGAGTAAAAAGAATATGTTGGTATTAAATTAACACTGCTGTTATATATTTTGATTTTTCAATACAGCGACAGAGCTTATATTTTATAAATTTGAAATTTTTTTCTGTATTCTTCAATTTGAATTGGGTAAGCAATTAAAATTTCCATTAACCAAAATTTAAAAGAAAATGAGTACTTTTATTATTTATAAATTATCACATTCAATACTGGAAAAAAACATTGATTAATAATAAAATGTTTTACAAGATATCACGATAAAAATATGTTTATGTGTAAGATTTGACGTAAAATTTTTAATAAATAACTACAGAAACTGGTTTTCTATACGAATGCTAAACATGCAAACATGCTCTTAGGTGTGTAAAGGTACAGTATAGTTGATCAATGCTAATTTAAACAAGAACTGTCTACAGAGCCAGTTTCAGATGCAGTTTTAAGTATTTCAATTAACTTACAGTCCTTGAAAGTGGTCTGGCCAGGTTGTCCAGGTGTACGAGAACCAATGAAATATCTTTCTCAAGTTTGATACACTGATGTACATACTCGTAATCAGCCAAAGTGGTGTGTGATGTCAGGTACTCGGCAAGGCCTCGCACTTTCAGCACATAGTCAGCTGCAGGTCCACAGTCCAACTCGCAAGCCACATGAAGCACTATATGTTCTACACTGCTACTCACTGTAGACAATATGTACAAACTTATCAATATATATATATATATATATATATTTTTTTCAAATTACTTCAAAATTATAAAATTACAAACTTGAATTGTGACTTTCCATGACAAAAACATTAACAAATCTAACCATCAATCCTTAGGAATTAGACTATTAAATCAATATTTTCTGTAAAAATTGATACTTTTACATTTTGTCTGATCATCAAAAATTAAACAAAAATCAATCATTAATTAAAAAAATCCCATCTCTGTTAATTTTTTTGCCAATAAATGGCTTTACAATCTCATTTTCCATAACTACATTTTTCCACTGACAACATCAGTTATAACTATAACTATAATCAATATCTAGCCTTACAAAATAAGACCTGAAAATACAATAATTAAATGTACGATCAGATTCAAGTAAATGAAACACATGCATATTCATAATGACGTACAGTGACTGCTAGAGGGTTAACTAAATAAAAATATTAACTGACTTACCATCACAAGTAAATGTAATGGGCTGTGGCCTCTTTGGACAGTGTACAATCAACTTAATACTTGTGCCTTCATGATATGTACTCTCTATGGTTGGGCTCGTGACAAGGCCAACATTAGAATATGGATCTGAATATAGAAAACCCTCTGGAAATACACAAAATGGATTACATTATTACTTTGAAAATACTTTAAAATTAAATGAAAGAGAAGAACTCCATTGATAATACAAAAAAAGAAGAAAAAGAAAAAAGGAAAAGAAAGTGCTAATAAAATAATGCTCAGATTAATTAAGTTACTATGAAAAGCTGTAAATAATTATTAAACAGACACTTAAACAACAAATTTTTCATGATAATATCATACACTTGTAATCCATGTGTTCCATAAATAGATTGAAAACATAATATAATACAGTATAAATAAAATGAAACTGCAACATAACATTGTTTTCTCAATACATCTTTTTAAGTTTAGAAGTAAAATAACAATGATTTCTGTAGTTCTATTTTGGAAAACAACAAATTGTATTGTACAATACACCACACAAGGGCTGCACATTGTGATTATAGGTTTGGCAATCCAAAAGTGCCCTGGCTGGACCTAACCTTTCTTCACCTATCTGCTCTTGGATGATCCCTTCATCCACTGTGCACCGGTTTGGCACATGGAGAGCTTAGCTTAAATAAGCGGACTCTGGATACCAGGCAACCTCTAGATTAATCCAGCCTTATCTATATATGTGGGACTCAGTATGGGTGGACATGTTTTCTTCTAGCTACTTGAAAGATTTTGATAACTGGAAAAAAACCGTCAAAACTGATAAAATCACAAAAAAAAATTTTTTTAATGGAGAACTGACAAAAATGAACCATAAAAGTAAAAATAGCATGGAGGTGAAGGACAATATTTATGACTAATGGTTAGTTTTTATTTCATTTTTTTTTATTTATAACAAATATATTGTTTGTAAAAATGGAAATTAGCTATGTTAAATTCATAGTTGTTTCTTTCAAAAACTTGCTGAAAATTAAAATATCTGATACTATTATATTTTTTTAGAAAATCTTTTTTCTGGTTAAAAATACGCATTAATTAGCATCTTTAATTTTCAAATCCATTGGAAATACAAAATCTTACTACAGTTAAAGTATATGTTCATATTTTCGTTGTAATTGAAAAGTTTAAAATGCTAATTTTTGTAGATTGTAATGCTAATTAAAACCCATGGAACCCACCGAGAATTGCAGCAGACTGGAGGGGGATAGGCTGACCTATCCAACCTGAAATGAAAGAAGTGAGAGACGAGTCAAACATCTCAAATCAGTGAAGTAACAGCCTATCTGAAATAATACTATATGAAATAATAATATATGAAGGAAAGGGAAATAAAACTAGAAACAGAAAACTTTCCACATATTAAATCTTGGGGATAAGAAAAACAGCTCTTATATAAAGCTGATATAACAGGGCTGATATGAATGATACCCAAGACTGGAGGGTTGTCAGGCAGGAACATTATACCATGGAGAAACCATATAGTCTATGAAGGACAGAAAATGAAACTGCAAAGTCAGCAGGAGGCCTTTGCATGGTTTTTGCTTTTAGGGCTCCAAAGACCTCCTGCAGAATAACTTACACAGTGAGGGAGGAAATCATTTAGGCCCATTGAGGGTGCCATACTAGAACTAGAATCTAAGAAGCTTAGTTGTATAAAAATCCTTTAATTGCAGTTCCAGGAGCCACCGAACCCCATAGCCTCTAAAGTATTAATCAACTGTACAATTTACCAGATTAATAAATTATCTTCTGCTCCTTAGCTGCTTATTCTTTTTATGGTAGCATAATGGTAGCAGCCGGTCCAAGTTTTCAAATATTTTGTCATTTGATTTTTATTGCTTCAAAGATATTTTGACCACTAACTTTTGATTTCCTCCTTCACAAGGTATGTACTGTAGTGTTGAGAAACTGGTACACAATTTTTTTTTTTTTTTTTTGGTTTTGAACAAAACTCACACATTTTTTTTTTTTTTTTTTTTTTTTTTTTTTTTTGGTTTTGAACAAAACTCATGAAATGTATCCAGAAGTTGGTCAATTGTGCTGTGTGAAATGGTAACTAACTCAGAATTTTCAAAAACTGAGTGCGTGTTGAATATCTAAAATTTTACAAAAACACAAAACAAATTGAGTTTATTCATGTTGGGAGTAAGTTTCTTATTCGTTATACGAGGTAGTGTCAAAAAGTTTCCGGAATTGGCCAATGAAAACTTATTGAGTATGTATAATATTTTAACCTTATTTTCCTTCAAAATGTTTCCCTTCTGCATGTACACACTTTTTCCACCGTTTATACAAATGTTGGAAACACTTCTGAAAGCTATTTCTGGAAATTTCGCTTCATTGCATTTTTCATCATCTCTTGCGATTCATCAAAACAATGTCTTTCAATGTCATTTTCAGTCAAGGAAACAAGTAAAAATCTGGTGGTAAAAAAACATGGTGTTTCTTTACAACCCTCAGACGAAAAGTCAGTGTGCCGAATGGAAATCAAAAACCTCACCAAGAAAGGAAAAATGTTGCTTGAACAGAAACTGGAAGTGATTTTGGAGGTGTTTTTTCCTTTATTATTACCAGGGCTTGGTTCATTATGAATTTATTCCTGAGGGGAAAACAGTTAACAAAGAACTGTACAATGAAATCTTGAAACAACTACTAGATGCAGTTAGATGAAAATGACCTGAAAAATAAGCAGGAAACTATTGGATTTTGAAGCATGATAATGCCCTGTCACATCGATCGCTGATGGTGAAGGTATTGACCTTGAGGTCATGACCCTGACTGTTAAACGAAGTTTTGCTGTAATGTTAATATCCACTATCCATAATATATTAAATTTTAACTCATTGTTACCAGGACTATGCTGTATATTACAGTGTGATGCACCTTGTATTTAAGTGTATCAGTTTGCCACTGGATTTTTAAAAAAACTTAAATTTTGTACTTATATAATAAAATTTTTAAATAAGCTGTTTTACCTCTGAGAGATTTAACCATCGAATGGAATGCCACCAAGTCTGCATCGTGTAGTGCTGCTCGCTTTTTCTCCACAAGAACATTCTCATAAAGCCGACTTTGCTTTTTACCCTGATAAACAAAAGCAATCAACAAAATTGTTTAATTTTCTTATAGGTTAATTGAGATAATTCTTTTATTTATCTTTTAAATGCAAGTATTTTAAGCCTAAGAGATGATTGCAATAATATTATGAAGATGGTATTTAATTTAGTATGAACCATGAAGTAAAATGGACTAAGGGTGTTTTCTTTATTTGAGCTGAGTTCAAGTGTTTGGTGATTCATGTTATGCTACCCTCAGGTTGTGTGTGTGTGTGTGTATGTGTGCACGCGCGTGCGCATTGTGTGTGTGTGTATGTATAACTAAAATTTTGTTATTGCTAAATATATCAAAATGAATTTTGAAAAATCAATCTTTGAGAAATTAAAAGTAATAATTAAAATTAAAAATGTGATATTTTTCATCTTGATGTTTTTTATTTTACCAAATTATTCAGTAGTCATTTACATATCATATGACATTATATCACTAATAAAATACTTACAATAAAACTATCATTTGATTTGGTAATGTTTAAATAATTGTTCAATAATCATACCGATATAAAGAAACAAGAATAAATAAAAAGTTTCACCTTTCTTTCCGGAGTGTGCCTAACAGGAGATGTAACATTTCTAGGTGGTAGTGGAGGAGGTGTGAGTGGTGTACCTTTGACCACTGCTGCATAGATTGGGTCTGATGTCTGTGAACCAGCCACAGACGGTGGTGAGTATAAATAATCAAATGGGTCGTATGTATCATAAAAACTACCTGAACATTCTGACTGAACTTCTTCCTTCATATCTGCAACAGAAACAAAACTAAATAGAGCTGGAATATTACAAAAATACCAGAAAATTCAGTCATTCATATCGGTATTTAAAAAAGAACAGAAACTGAATATACTTTGGTGATGTTTGTCAATTGTATTTCTATTACACTTTAGCTATGATTATACAACTTTATTTCTAGCTATTATTTTTTCATTGTCTAACATTTTCCTCTCAAAAGTACTTATTTGTTCATCTTTGTGTCTCTTCTGTCAAATCCTTCATTAAAGCAAAGCAACTTCGTTAACATATATATATATTATTTTTACATAGCTTCCTTTTTGCTTAGACATTGATATTTTGCTTAATATTAATAAAATAATAATATTTTATTACTACAGAAAGTAAGGAAAAAGTTACTTTGCTCTTTTTTCTGACTTCACTTTTTTTTTTTTTTTTTTTTTTTGAACATACTTAAAGGCTAGTCATTTTTCTTTATATAAAGCACGTTCAAAAAGTAAGCACCATTTTATTTACGGTAAAAATACAATGAGTGACTGAATGGTGAAAAAGTGGATTAGAAAGTTTAATGAAGGATAAACCAATGTCCACAACGAAGCACAGTGTAGGTGGCCTTCTGCTGTCAACGATCAATTGGTTACAAAAATTTATGAGAGAATTTGTGAAAACAGACAGTTCACAATGACAATGTTTTCTGATGAATTTCCACAAGTTTCATGATCTCTTTTGCATAATACTGTTTCAGACCGCTTACGTTTTCACAAGCTTTTCCAACTGGGTTCCAAAAATGCTTGCTGATGTTCACAAATTTCAGTGACAGTGCGTTGACATTTCTTGCTTGGTACAGTGATGAAGGATTTTTTAAACCAAATCGTGACTAGTGTCGAAACTTTAGTTTGCCATATCATCCTGGAATTTAAGCAGCAGTCACAGGATTAGACACTCTTAATTTCCGAAAAAAACAAAAATTCAAAATGACAATGTCAGCCCAGAAAATCATGTGTACCATGTACTGGGACAGAAAGTGTTCTGCTTGTTGAATTCCTTCCCAGAAGACAAACCGTCAATGTAGCACGATATTGTGAAACCTTCAGCACAAGTCAAAACAAAAGGAGGCAGAAACTCAGCCAAAGAATTGTGTTGTCATGACAATGCTTGACCCCATGCTGCTGGTGACACTCAAGTTCTTATTCAACAGGTCTACTGGGAGCAGTTTCAACACCCACCATATAGTCCAGACATGGCACCATCTAACTGTTCTTACACATGAAGCATGAGTTTGGTGGTAAGCACTTTGAAACTTATGATGACATAAAACACACTGTACACTATGGCTGTCATCATTGGTGGGATCTTCTTTGAAGGACGGGATAAGTTGGTCAATCACTATGAAACATTCTGAACAATGGTGGAAACGATATAGAATACCAACAGTTTTTTCTTCAAAACAGTATTTTCTGGACATGATTCAGGATATGCAAGATCTTAAACTTTTAAGACATGATAATTCTTAAACTGATCTCAAGTGTAAGGTAAATGTTGCTTTTGGATAATAGGATGTTCTCTTACAATTCAATTTCCTAGATCAATTTCATGTTTTTAATGCTTATTAATGCATTTTAACTAGATACGTAATATAAATAAGCCTAAAAAGTAAACTGCAACTATTTTCGCACTAATAATTGTTGTACAATATTGTAATTTTATTTATTACTTATTAAGGCCTATTTACAAAATTAAAATGGATTAATTTTAGTTACTTATATCATAACAATTACTTAACTGTTGAAAATCTGATTTCACCATCATAACTATAAATTCTATAAATTAGCACTTTAAAATTCTAAAAATGTTAATTTATGTACATTTTAAATTTATGCATTTTATGGTGATGGCCATATTCAAAAACTTTAAGATTTAAAAAAATATATTTTTGGAAATTTGCTATCACATTAGCATGAGAAGCACACAGCAATTATTATTCTTTCTACAAATTACTGTCTAGCTTCCACCAGATGTTATTCTCACTTCTTGAATTTCTTTAATGAAGATTAGTTATGAAAAATGAAAAGTTTTTACTCACAGCTAACTAACTACTAATTTGTTCTATATTTGTTTTCTGAATATAAATTTAGTGTTGGATATCTTTGCTGGCGAATAAAAAAAAATTGTTTGCAAAAAATCAAACAATATCTTTTCTGGTTGACCTTGGAATGATTCTCATAAAGAATATAAAACATCTTACATCTTTTTATACTATATATGGCATTATATTTTTATTTTATAAACAAAATCACATGTAATGTTTATTGCTAATTGTTACAATAATTATTTTTACATAAAGCTATGGGACATGCTAACTCTTTTGACTGCTGGCCCAACCAGTAGCATGTCCTACCTACAACTTCTAGGCTATTTAGCCAAAAAGTTCTTACGTAACTTATATTTAAATACATTTACTACTTATTTTTAAAATCTGAAAAAATCACTGAAAAAAATCTTATTATAGATAACTTGTAGGATTTTTTGGTACAGCATTTTTTTGTTTCAATCCAATTTTAATATCCTGTGGTAAATCCTGGACATTTTCACATACTATAACATTTAAGTGAATCAACACCAAACATAAACACATCAAAATTGCCAGCCATTTAGACTAATTTTTTTAAACAAAGTACAGAGGACAAGGTTACATTACAACACTTATAATTTCATTCCTGTAACTCAGAAAAATATAAAAGTGGCAGAAAAGTGAACTAAAATGATCAGTTAATTGAAAAATGAATACACAGATGTTATATATGGGATTTATTTTCTACAATTACTGGCTAAAATATAACAATGATAGATCTTTGTGCTACAATTCTCACTAATAAATTACAATGATGAGAGATTATTGCATAGCAACCAAAAGGTTACAATCAGCATCAAGGTTGGCTATAGCTACTGCCTCTAATGTTAAATTAGTACCTAATGAAAATTTATAACCTAAGTCAATGTAGTGGCTAATAATTGTGCAAATGAACTCAATGTAAGTAAATAAAATAATAATAAACAATTATGATAATAAACACTGAATTGTAACTTACGAAAGAAACTATATCGCTTTAACAGTTCCAGTTTGATAATGAAACTAACTTGCAATAAACAAGATAAAATTTACCTCGGAGATTAGATAAAGAACTAGTAGTAGGCTACAATACTTAAAGCAAGTAGAATATTAGGTGTGTATTTTTATGTTGTCATGTTTACATTGTCTCTCGTTACACTAATTAAAATATTTTGCACTTCCAAGCTCGGTAAAAAACATTTTAACACTGATGTTATTTATTGCTTTAGTATAAATATATCATAACAAGTGGGAACTCATACCCAACTCATGGGCCAACCACTATGAAAATAAATATATATAAATAAATATATCTTATGAGGGAAAAGGAATTTTCAAAGGGGGGGAGAATTAAAAGGGGAATTACATCCTTTAAGAATTGCTTTTCAAAAAATCCATTTTAGTGTGCCTTTACATTAAAAAAAAATGATTATATCCTCAAAATTCCTAGTCTCTAGCTATAGTAGTCTTGGCTGTGTGTTAATTATGAATCAGTCAGGACTTCTTTTATAGATAGTGACGTAGTATTTTAGTCTAATTGATTGTATGGTGTTCTAATTTTTACACATTAAATAAACAATTATCTTTAAAACCATATTAATGAGGTATTATTTTTTGTAATTAACACAGTATATTTTTATAAACTAAGCACAGACTTACAACAAGAACTAGCAAAAAAATGTACCATCTTAAAAACATTATAAGTAGAACTAAATGACATATGTCAGAAAAAAAGTAGTAGCAATGTAGGTGTAAGTTAATGTAAGCCGAGGCATCCTGATTTTGTTCAAAATTTAGAAATAGGCTATGTTTCTCTACCTTCTAATTCGTGAACCAATTTTTTTAATAATTTATCTATATAACCTCAAAATTAAGAACACAACATTAGGAGAAAAACATTTTAAATAAATCTAACAATTTTTATTCAAATTAGTTAAATATGGTCTATATATTGGTCACTCTTTCAAAACCAACTTATTTTAATAATTTTGTTAACTTCTTTATAACTTTGAATTCCTATTAAATAATTTAATTGATTATGAGAATTTAATGTTATCCAAAATACTACTTATCTATTTATCCAAAATATTACTTATTTTACCACAATACTGTAACTCTTAAAAAAAAGACCTTACCTATACAACAAAATTACAAATAAACCAGCAATTAGTCTTCAATTTAAAGCAAACTAACCAAGCTTACATATTACTACAAAACTAATTATTTAAAAAAAAACAATCACAAACATAACACATAACAATCACTGCATGTCAACAGCTGTCACTTGCTAAATTACATCATTGACCTACTTCAGCTATTTAGTTAGTGTATATAACAAATTGATAGTAAATAATAAATACAATTATTAAATAACAGTGATGGCAGCTATCTCACTGACATAATAGTAGTCATTTTATTAACATTATTTCTGTCTTACCATCGTTTGAAAATTTGATTTCACAAACATAATCAGAATTACAATCAAATTATTATTTTGAACTTTAAAATTAAACACAAATAAACTCTACTTGCTGTTAAATTCATTTTTCTTAACATCACAGGATTCTGAAAACTGTATTTAAAATGCTAATTTACACAGATTTCAATGATGATTTGTACAACAGTAATATGGTTAAATCAGATTTTCAAGAAATTCTTAAGCCAAAAAAAGTTTAAAATTTACTGCCATTTTTAAGTTGGGTTTGTTGGCTAAAAAACTTGTAGCTCTTATTAAAATCGATTTTTATGCTAACTTTAAATCAAATTGGCTCTAATACATTAAATATTCAAACTACACTGAATACATGAAAATGAAATTTTAAATGTTAATTTATGAAGATTCTGAAACTGAATACGATGATGAAATCAGATTTTCAAAAAAATTGTTAAATGGTTATTTATTTACAACCTTGATTATAAATCACTGTTTCTTTCTAATGAATCTTTCATTCCTGACTTTTCCTAGTCTTTTATCACTCCAAGAACTCCTGGTTGTTACCCTCTTGGTTTAAAGATGAGTATATATCTTGGCTGTAAACCTTATTGGTTGTAAAATTTATTGAAATCATAAAACACAGAAGTGTTTTAAGTATAGTAAAACCTCAGAACTTGATTCAACCAAAACCCGGATTTTTCAAAAGCATCCAGAATCACAAATCCCTTTAAAACAAAAAATTATAGAGTAAATAAAATGTACAGTAACTTCAGATTACGCTAAAATTTGTTGAACAATGTGGTGAATCAATGCTGACTGTCTTTCCCATAAGAAGATGTAGAGACATTACTGTTTGAAAATGTTATGAAGGATGTGAGAAACAAACAAAAGTTAATGAAAAGTTAATATAACATCTTACGTATAATATTCAATTTATATGAATGTAATTAATGTGTATGTTCGGAGATGATAACCTTAAAGGTTTTTCACCATTAAAAAATTAAATTGTACGTTTGCGCATATACGATATAATTATTATAACAGTAATACAGTAAGCCTAAAAATATAATTTTTAACTTTAATAAAGAACATAAGTCACGTAAAGCCTAAAAAAGGTTAGAATCATTTGACCATCAAAATCTTTTAGAATTAATTAGATACAAAAAGTATTACATATGCAAGGCAACTGAAAAAAAATCAATTGAAACGGCTCCCTCCTTTTATTTCGGATAACTTGGGTTGAATTGTAATTTCATTTCATATAAAAATATCAAACTGACTTACCATCTAGTTCACTAGCCTTTGTTTTCCCGCCATCTAGATTTGTTCCTGTCAACAGAGGATCAAATGCTTCCAAAACACTAACACGTACACTTTTATCTCTGTTACTTTCAGGTTCAGCATCGTACGGAGTCAGGTCTATGAGATTGCAGTTGTCTCGCTTTTTAACAACTTTCAGAACGTCTATGGTTTTCTTACTATTCAATGTTTCCTTTAACTGGGATGATCCTAGAAATAATGTAAAAATTAAATTGATACAGTAAAATCTCTCTACTGCAGATCTCTTTATAATGGAAACTTTTCTATAATGGAAAAATGTGTTGGTCCCTTCCCATTCCTATAGTACAAAAAAAATGTACCATTCTCTATTTAAGTCAACAAAATTCCAGGAATCTCTCTACAGTGGTGAAACATGTGCACCCTACTTTCCTACCCTATTTCTCAGTATGCAACACATTCGAATGTTAAAAGCAGTGCATAGTGTGTCAACTGAATCGAGTGTTTTGTAACTAGACAATTTACAAGTAGTGCAATATTTTTATATACTTTCCAATACAGTGCACTGGCATAAAAACAGAAAATTTTATTGTCAGATATCAGTTAGAGAAGATTAGAGTAGATGTTTTAAAATTTTAATGTAGCCAGTTCTTTTGTTGACACAATATTGAAAAATAAAAATAAAATAAAAAAGGCTTATAATGAAGCGGATAGCTTTAAAAAAATTTGAAAACTTGATCTTGAAGGAATTGATGAAGCGATTCTGCAGTAGTTTCAGCAAAATATTGCCTTTTTCTCACAGTTACAGTATTTTATTTATAAAGTATTATTTAATAAATATTGTTTTTTTTAAAGACTGTACGTTACAAAGATTTATTTCAATAAACTTTGCCACAATACTTCAAATTAAAAACAATGTATAACACGTTTTACTAATAAAGACACTTTTTATACAAGTTTTGTTGATCTTCTCTATAGCAGAAACCTTTTGATAGCAGCAAAAACAATCATCCCCTTCAATGACGCAGTGAAGAGATTTTACTGCATATCTACTGCATACTGTAGAGGTACAGATGCAAAAACTATTGAACCGCTTTCACTGAAAATTTCACAGTTTGTTCTTATTATTGTCTGAAGTGTTTAGAGAGTGATTTCATCACCATATTTCTATAGAAAAGTATTTTCCATCAATTACTGTATATAGAGACGTTTGAATTAAATCCAGTAGGTAGTGCTGTTATTTTCACAATTGGATTTATTTACATTCCGACTTTTATAATTAAATAAAAAAGTGGAAGTAATGGACATAATTTCTTCATAAACTACTAGCACCGAAGATAAGTTCAAATTTTAATATTTCTTATTATTTTATTATTATTATTATTATTATTTGATTATTATTTTTATTATTTAAAAAACTTGCTCTCTGGTTGTTGCCTATATAATGAGAAATACCTGATAATTAAAAAATATAAAGTCATTTTCCAACGACAACTGTGTTAAGAGTGGTTTAAATTAAATCCCATTGCTGTTGTTGCTTTGACAACTGGATTTATTTACATTCTGACTTTTACAAAATGAAGGTTCAATTCTAGCAATTGAGCTAAAATCGGTACACCGGGTAGTACTGACAGCTAATAATATAAGGAAAACTTAAGTAAAATTTCCTTAACATTAAAAAATATTATCAAGAAAGAGTATGTAATGATTTTGATTACTGCAGAAGAAAATAACAAATTAATGAAAGTAATAAAATTTTCTTCAATAACTTTAAAATACTTTTTTTTAAAGTTATCATACTTATAATAAGCTAACATCATCAAAATTAACAACACTTTGGCTAAGTAAATTTGAAAAACAGAAAGGTGTTCATACAGCTGATATTTAAAACTGTTAAAAAAAGCGCTTTAGTACATATAATTAACCAATTTTCTATTGGTGAAAAGAATGAAGTTCAAGTTTTTATAAATCTACTTAACATTTTTTAAAGTACACATAAATGCACAAAAACATTGTACACATTTTTTTGTAGA
Organism: Callitettix versicolor; assembly: GCA_022606455.1. Lineage (NCBI taxonomy): Eukaryota > Metazoa > Arthropoda > Insecta > Hemiptera > Cercopidae > Callitettix > Callitettix versicolor. The sequence goes on along the minus strand of CM040185.1, from coordinate 42,880,774 downwards.
TTTTGTTTTGATTTTTCAGTTTTTTTGTTTGTTAAAAATTAAACATTTTGGGGGGGAAATATTAAAATGTATTGCTTAGATATTTGAGAGCTATATTTGAACTAAATTTGAATGAAATAGCTTGAGTAATATTTGATCAAATCTAATATTTATTTTTGTTCACCAAAAAAAAATGTTTTGAAAATTGGACCTGAGTTATGGATAAGCTATAGACCTACGGGCCAAATTTTATTAAAATAAGTTAAATTAGTTTAGTCTACAACAATGAAGACTAATTGTTTTAGATACATGCACACACATACACACATGCACTTATTAACAGATTTCTACCTACATCCAATAGGTAAAAGACCAATGGTCTCTTTTTAGAATCATTAAATTAGGATTTTAAGTAAAAACTTATAATACACAGCGACCCGTTTCAAATACAAATTGATGCAGAGACTGACATCAATATATAAACAAGATACACACCTTATGTTCCATATACCTTGCATTGTGTGATATTTGTATTTACGCTTTAATCATATTTCAAGGTAATATAACGTTGCAGCACTAATTTGATTATATTTTTTGTGCAAACATGTATCACTAAACAAGTCTAAAAGACTACACACTATGCAAAAATTATATCCATTTTTACAAAAAGTAGTCTTTTTTACATTAAGAATTACTTGGCACATTTAAGAATCATTTCATCAACAGAGGCTGACTTTAAACAAAAACATCATTTTTATAATACTATTTGTTACATCACAATGTCAGTTACAGGGTGATACACAAATAACCAGTATAACTATGGAGGGGGCTGAAAAATAAGCAACAATGTTGATTACGAAAATAAATTTGAAAAAACTTCTTTTACCAGCTTACAAAAAAAATTTTGTTTTACAAAATAATTTACATATCTTAAATTGCTTAACCAATTGTGTTTTTGCATGTTACATATCAATGTAAAGATCCAGTTTTAAGAAAATGTCTTCCAATCATCCATATTATAATGGCAGTAATTTAAAATTTCTAAATAAAAACAGTTCAAAACAGCATTTTTCTCAAAAAAGTCAATTACATTTTTGCGGCTTATTTAATTTTCTATACAATGTAGTATAACTATGAAAACTGTTGAAAAAAAAGTTAACAGTAAAATAGTGTCCATTAGTGCACACTGTGTTACACCAAAAGTACCTTATGATAAAGGCTACTGCCCTCAGAAATCTGCTGTTTTACTATTTCCCTTACTTCAATAACTTTGACAGGTAAACAATTTAATGAAAATTAAACAAACTACAAATTTATTTTTGATTTTTTTAAAATTACTGTTTGAAATGTGACTTTTCAAGCTAAGAGAATGATCTGCAAAACATTCAACTGGTTAACAAATACTTTAAAGTTTCATTTCTTCATTCTCTCACTAACATTTTTTCTCCCAACAATGCTATTTTTCATTTTAATTTCTGTTCTGTCAAATCCATCATCAAAGCCAACTTTAAACTTACCTTTAAAGTTCACTAAAGGATCATAGTGACTTTAGTGACCAATAAACTAACTTTAATTAAGTCAGGAGATATCTCCTTAGCCCTTCGATAACTCTTGTATAGACTAAAGATTTTTAAAAACATTGTTCTTTTAAAATATGTCAAATAAACAACATAATCCAGTTTTTAAATCTATTACTAAAAGATGAAATATTTATGTTATCAGGAAATCACAAGTTAACAAGGAACAGAAACAAAAACATTACACAATGCTGACAAATATTAAAAAAGGTGTCTGCCAGAAAACAGTAAATAACAGACTGATGTTTGTACCTGCCAACATCAGATAGAGGAAGCCTACCTGATCAAGGTTTACTGACACCTGCAGTTCCATTATCTCAATTTTCTAGCCTGGGATCAAGTAATGACACCTTTTTCTTTAGCTGTTAAAACTTCAACCTTTTAAAATTTTAAACTGTTAATTTTAAATGTTCATTTTTAATAACGGTTGGCTACAAATTTTTAATTTTTCTACACTGGTTTGGCTGTCCATTAGGCTTCAATTATTTTGTGTTTATATAAGTTATTCTCCTAGTGTATTATTTTTGTCTCTTTCAATTAAATTTATGATTTTTTTAAATTTATGATCTACTGGATGAATGTTTTTTCGTTTTTTCTTATGTTTACAGGTCTTTTTGTTTCACCTATGTATTGCCTATCACATTTTATATTTTAAATACACATTTTGGTGTCCTGAGTGTCTTTTAACAGTTTTGTTTTGATGATATTCTCACAAAAACATCCTACACAAGACTCTGCAAGGTGAAGTATAAGATGAATGCAATAAATTATAGCTTATGTGTCAGAGGCCAGTAGAGCCCCCAATAGCTCCACATTGCCTCAGTAGTATCCCCTAAGGAAAAAAACAACATCAGAAATGGATACTTATTTAACAATTACAAGGGGTATTTAAAAGTGAAACTACAAGGCAAATACTGATAACATATTTTCCCCCCAAAGTTGATAATTGTGATATGTGGAGTAGAGTATCAAGGCACTATATAACAGCTTAATTACATTGAAAAACATATACACATGCATGAAAAACACACAAATATACACAAATGCACATGAAAAATATATGCACTATGTCATATTAGAAAGCACTACAGTATACTGCAGCGTATATTAATCAGAACTTATTTTACTTAATGATAGCTATGTTTCATCAACAAAAGACAAAATTTATCAATTAAAAAGATTCAGCAAAAATGTTTACTTCGATTTTAAAATATCCTTTGCAACATATTTAATGCAGATACAGTTTAAATCATTAAAACTTACCATTGAATAAATGTGCAGAAGACAGACTTGTTTTTCTTTGGTCCATGTTTGATAACGCTAGACCTACATGTGTAGAAAAGAAATTAGATGAAGGATATGATGAAGGCGTAGAAGCAGAGGAGGGAATGTAAAATCCTGGAGGAGGAGGGGGACCAGCAAAGTTCAAAGAAGACATGTTCGACAGAGGCGAGATTCCCTTCAGATTAGTCAGGTCGAAACCTATCTCTCTGCTCACACTTCTGGAAAAAAAAATCAACACAGTTTTTTTAATAACTTTATTAAAAAACTTACTGTTTTAAAAGTTGAAAAAGTTTCTAAAGTTTTACCAACAAAACTTCGAAGTGTTTAAGTAATTTAAGACAAAATCAGCATTAAATTAAGAAAACAGAAGCTATTTACAAAGGTTTCACCTCCAGAATCGGTACAGCCTAATCTTATAAGTGTGAATCGGTAATGAGACTGTTCTAGATGAATTAGAGCAACTGACCTAGATATACAAAATGGTATTAACTTCCAGGGCAGAAGATATATGTTGACAGTTTATCCATGCTAAATTAAATGTTACATAGTAGGTGACAAACATGATTGATCCATCAATAAAAAATATGCCTTATTTCAGCGCCTGCACTGCTTAGCAATAAAGCAAAAATTATTTTTGTGGAAATCCGGCTATTGTAAGCATTACACATAGCGTACAGTATGTATTGCAATAACTATTGTTTATACTTTTATTTATTCATTGGTTTTATTATTCACTAATAACTATGTATAAAAAATTACAGTACAATAATCTTTCATTATTATTATGCCAAATATTCCAATCAATTTTGTACCAAAAATAACGACCCGTTTTATTGAAACAATATATATGGGAAACCGATAGGTTCATCAGAACACCAGGGAACTGTTACTCCTCATACTTTTCCATTTTAAAGCTTTATGATACAATACAACTGACGTAAAACCAATAAAAGGTCCATAAACAAAATACCAGTATCAGTATAAGCTGTCCCCACAGAATGCAGCATAATGCAAGCATGACATTAATGCAAGGTGATAAATAATTGTGTGTGTGTGAATCAAAATAGGTGATTGCTAAAAAAAAAAATTATTGAAAGTAATATTTAAATTGTTACTGTATCCAAGACTTAAATAATTGTTGATCAAATCTGTTTTGAAAGTAGAATCTGTAAGACAATCTATGCTAATATTAAAATGTTATTAAATAAAAGATTCTGCTTTTACTAAATAAATACTGTATCCTAATTTAGGTATGTAATATAAAATCTGATTATAGTAGGTTTCATTTGTAAATACTTCAGTAAGGTGCAATGTCAGAATTCAGTCATTAATTTTACAGATTATAGTTTTCAAATACAAAAGTAGAACAAAGTAAGGCCTATTGGATTAAATATCCTAAATATAATTAAAGACACTGCTTTATTACCAGCTTATACAAGTTTAAATATAACTATTTTAACAGAAATACATATTTAATAGAACTACATGATTTTGTAATGATTTGACTAAGAACAGAAGAATGTAATGATAATCTTTAGAACAGATCTTTAAGAACACTAATCTTAAAATAAAAGTACTAAATTAAAGATTAGTGTATTATAGTATTTTTTTTTTTTTTTTTTTTTTTTTTTTAAGGTGAAAAGCACATTGAGGCTATTATCGCTGCCCTAAATGTAAGTGTGAGTGTGAAGTGTTAAAAGTTGCAAATATAGTGTTGTAAGTGTAAGTGTGTGTTAGACTCAGGTACCATAAGAGACATCTAAATTCTCTCAATAGGTGCAGCTAGTGTGTACCCCCCCTGCGGGGATTATAGTAATTAAATACCAGCCAATGATATAATTTAAATTATTTTATTTAAAAGAATTTGTTGTTTTTTAACATTCAATTACGGATAGCGATTTTATAAAAAAAGTCCTAACCTCTTTTTCTTTTCGTTTTCCTGAGCAACTTCCATCGTCGCTGTTTTTGTTCAAAATTCAACAATTTTGGAACAAATTTTGCTGCCACGCATTTCATACATAAAACATTGGAAACAATGTCATGACATGATCCAATCGATATGCCAACATCATCAGCAACCTCTCTAATTATGATTCGGCGATTGTTCATAACCATTTCTTTCACTTTTTCCACGTTTTCATCGGTTGTTGATGTGCTGGGGCATCCAGGGCGTTCGTCATCTTCAACGTCTTCACGACCTTCTTGGAAACGCTTATACCACTCGTAAACTCTTGCTTTACTCATAGCAGACTCACCATAGGTCTTTGTTAACATTTCATACACTTTGTTACACTTTATTCCATTTTTTACGCAAAATTTGATACAAATTTTTGATCCATTTCTTTTAAAAAATGAAAATCGCTGAGCTCATAAAAACACGTCTAACCTTAGTGGCTGTCATAAAGTCAACAATGAAAACAGCTGGAAGTTTTATCATACTTAAGGGAATGTATACCAACATAACAAAAAAAATGTTTGACAATCGGACTCTCCAAGCCCGCGAAATTGAAAAATTCTTGTTACTTTCTGAACACACCTCGTATTATGCTTTTCTTTTTCCCATTAACTACGAAAGGTTGCATAGTCCCACTAGTATTTAATTATTGTAATTAAATTTTAATATCGGACTGCATTTAATCAAAGCTTCACTGTAATCTCGGTACTAAATTAATTGTACTATGTAGGCCTATTCTAGTTTGTTTTGTGTACAGTAAAAAAAACTCTTAAAACATCTTTTATTCAGCCTTATAACTAATTTTTATATTTAACCTTTTTAAATTGGGATAATGGATACTGGCATTCATTCGCTTTGTTCAGTTTTAGGTCCAAACCTGAGGTTACTGAACTAGAGTGAGTCCACACTGTATGCTGTAAATATATTCTACTTAAAGTTTAAAATATACATACTCAACAGTGCCATAATGAGTTGTTAATTGAGGGGCTCCTTGCGCTGAATAATTAAACTGAAAATCAGAGACAGTGCTGATGTTTCGACAACTTTGTTTCTCCGAAGTACTTGAACTGACTTCACTAAAACAAATTGTATATTACTGTTAATAACACGGTAATGTAAACATAAAAACTTAGAATATAGATTTTAAATCATGTTGAATGAAATTTTAAAGTATCTGCAATACAGCAGAATAACCATCCTCTCGGCATAACCGTCCATCTGCAGAGTGAGCCATCACTTTTAGAAAAATCAGCAACAACTGATGCTAAGGTCTAGGCTTAGGTAGACCTACAAGCATCATAAATATTGATGATTCAAGTGGAAGCTGATACGGATAGGTGAAACCTTTGTGAGTTGCACAGCTGTATAGAATATGATGAGTACACACACATCCGACAATTCTGATTTGGTGTCATTTGTCAACTTGATAAACAGGGTTTAGTGTAATATGAAAATGTTAACAAGCAAATAAATAATCCTCCAAAATACAAGAGCCACTAAGTGTGACCTTCTAAGCTAAGAGGAAGATATGAATTACAATTAACCAACCGCAAATGGTTAATGATAAATCACTGAAGGAGGGAATATTAAAATAATTCACCAAACAGGTTAGCAGAAAGTCCACCTACAACTTTCAGTGGAGAAGACAACACAGGACAGGAACAAGGATTTTACTGCTAATCCTAACACCCTAACCAAACTTTGTCAGTATGTGACAAAAATCTATTGAAATAAACTGTTGGTAAACAACGAAGTTTGCAATTTTTTTCATACATCAACTGTTAAAAAGACCTTTGTTAATTGTAAACTGAGTTTCAGATACAAATCTGTGATTAACTACCATGAACAATTGAAATAAAACTTGTAAAACTTTGGTCTATGCAGAACAATTTTAGGATGTTTTTTTTATAATTTTATTGAGTGAATAATTTGAATGATGACTTACAACTGTGTGTAACTGTGCAGCAGCATGTATAAAAAAAACAGACACATAGTCTTAAGGATAAAATTTAAACACATTCACTATTAAATATAACACATTTTTAGATTTTTTTGCATGTTTTTCCTTAAACAATATGCGAGTAAATCAATACAATAAATACTGTTTTGTTGAGTATAGCAGAATTTTGATACTGGAGTTAATTTGAAACATGATAACAAAAAAAAAAAAAAAAAAAATAAAAAATCCTCCACAAAACAATAACATTGCCAACAGAAATAAAGAAGACCATATTTTTAAAAAAATTAATATTACGTTTATGAGTCACCTGTGCCCAAAACTTTTACGTTGTAAAAAAATATTGAATTTTCTGTTTTAAAAAAATTAGTAATTTAGATTTTTAGGTGAATTTAGATAGAAAAAGTAATTAAAATATGATAAAGAAATAATATATAAGGTCATGTCATAACTGCTATACTTGCCACATCTTTGTTTGAACACTACTGAGCAAAGGAAAAAAACAATGAGGTTTAAAAGGAAAACTTTTAGTTATTGCTTAAATATTTCATTACTAAATGAAGGTTTTTAAAAAAATGTTTCTTATGACCTTTTCAACTGGTTTATGCCATTCTTGAACTTGCTTCTCAACATATAGGGAGCATGATGCACAGAGAAGGTTGTTGATCTTGTTAAGAAGATATAACAATCATGACCAGTAGCCAAGCAAAAGCAAAAATGTTACAGAAGTAAATAGGCAATAAAATCAAGTAGTACTTCAAAGTACAGTAAGTCTACAGTTATTTGTACTGTGATTGCTTTTATTTGTTGCTAATTAGTATTTTTTGATAGTTAAAATTTATACTGGTTAGTCTCTGTACGAATTATTAAGTGTAGACTATACTTTGATCACTGTTAACATAAATACCTCAGTCCAAATTGAGCAAGTTCATCAGAATCTTTTGGTCCAGTCGGGCTGTGAAAAGAGATAAGGTCACTAGTCGGTACAGGTGTTGAAGGCGTTGAAGTGGTAACGCTATTACGTCGCATTCCAGAAGGAGGTGGTGGTTTGATCCGAACAGCACATGGGCCACCTGAAAATAATTTAGGTCAGTCTGTTAAGTTCTAAAATAAGACTTGTAGCATAAACTTGTAGGTTCTGGTTATTTTTATTGTTTGGTGGTCGCAAAATGGTGTACATTTCCAGTTGCATACATTTTGCTTCAGTTCTTAAATTTTTAATTCAAATTTTTAATAAATGTGAAAAGTTTTACCCAATTATCTTTTTGATCAGAATCTGTCATGTTAAGATAACCCAAGTGTTACTGTACATCATGAAATATATGTTACATGCTTCAGGCTATAAAAGATCAAAAGCTATGGTCTTCAAAGCAATAGTCTGACAGAATATGTTATTATGAAAGCTATTTTTTTTTTATCTCCAAATATACTGTGCAATGGCCTGTCGAGTGGTTGGAGGCGAAGCTGCAACACTGGATATCTCTTCCACTATAACTTCTAACTTCATAATGCCATTTTGACATTATAAACAAGCAACTTCTGATGATTCTTCTAAGAAGTGCAAATCATCATTCATTTTCTTCAGCAGAAAGGAATAATGAGCAGAAATTTATCACAGAATGAGCCAAAGTATATAAAAATCACTTGGCACAAGATCCAAACTTCTCAGGTGACTGTAAAACTTCTTATCAGAATTGCACACGTAGCTGTTGGACTAGGGCAGCAGCATGTGGTTTTTCATTCTCATGATCAAAACAATTTCAGGAAACAGCTGGCCTGTTATTTTATTCTGAATGGCTCTCTGTATTCAATGTAATGTCTAACAATATACATATGCATTGATCATAATCCCTTGCTCCATTAAATCCACCAACACACCTTTATAGTCAAAAAAAGTAACCATAACCTTTCTCTTGTTGAACATATTTTTAATTTTTTGAGTTTATTTCGAATGATTGTATATACTATTTTAGCACAATGCTAAAAATCACAAAGTTTTTACAGTACACTAGCTCATTTTGCAATGAATTTCTGCTGTGCTATTCTCTTCTACCTGAAGGAAACTAATGTGTACTTCACAACTTGCACTTTGCGGAAGATTATACGGACAGGTTAGGTTTAGCACAATGTTTTAATTGAATATAAAAGTTCTTTATAACAAATACAATAATTCATCACTGTTAAACCACACTATGACAATCCATATTTTAAAATATATACATTAAGGTCTATCATGACAGGCTAGGAAATACAGTTTTATTATTTAAATAATTTTAAAAGAATGAAATTTATAGTTTGTTTTTATATATAAAAGTACTGCTAATAAAAGTATGTAAACAAGTAATAAGTGGGATGGGGAAATTCCAGTAAAAGATAAGTTGTCAAATATGTTATACACTCTGAGATGCAAGTAAAAATAAAACAGATAACGATTTGGTCTGTTCTTACCTGTATTGAAAGAACCTGGCCGAGGTCTTGATCTGGCTTCTACATATGACATTGATTTAGTTGATTCAACAGACCTATCTCGGCTAAGTTCTCGTCTTGTATACGTTGTTTCTTGGTTATCTCTTACAACTGTTGAATCTAAAAATATACATTCACATAAATCTTAATTCTAGAGTTCTACTTACGTTGTTGCCAAAAAATAATAAATAAATAATAAAAAAAGTCAAACTTCTTATCAGGAAGGTTTCAAATTAACCTTAAAGCACAAAAACAACACACCAAACACAAAAAAGTATCTACATAAACAATAAAGTGTTCCAAACCAAATAATTCACAATTCATTATTAATAATTTTTATTTAAATTCTAGGAGAACTTAAAGTATAAGGCAAAAAGTTAAAACGCCATAAAACATATAAAAACCTTTTTACCTAAAAATGCTTGTGTAAAATTAATTATTATAAATGCATTGTGTTAATAGTAAACTATCCCACTTTCTGCTGACAGACATGGTAATCTTAAAATTTATTTGGATTTTATACCTGTTTCTGTCGAATGATAACGCAGCAGTTCCATTTTCATTTTTTCCAATCTAAATTTTTCTAATGCTAAAGTCTCTAAACTCAGGGCCTGTGCTTTTTCTAAATCTTCTTCAAACTGGCGATCATAGTCAACAGTTCCATCCTCGGTTTTCGACATCTAAAAAATGTTAAATATATATGAAAAATTCATTAATTAATATGGAGTTTCATTTTTTTTATTTTAATGTGAAAATAACATTGAGGCTATTATCGCCACCCTAAATGTAAGAGAGTATGAAGTGTTAAAGTCGTAAGTGTAGTTTCGTAAGTGAAAGTGTGTGTTAGACTCGGGTACCGCCTATAGACTCGGGTAATCCTCTCAATAGGTGCAGCTAGTCTGCACCTCCCTGTAGGGCATATGTAGTTTCAAGGAGTACTGACTATTGTTACTTTCAATTGTTTCAATAATGCATTTTTTTAATATAAATTGTTGTAGGCTACTTTTAGCGTGATAATGTGATTAAAAAACCTTCTTAAAAATGTAAAAATTTTCGCTGACTAAACATTCATGGTCTGTCAGACAGTAAAAACTTTCAAACAACTATCAAAAATAGGTTTCTCAAAATCTCTTCCCACTAGTTAACTTGCACATACTAAGATATTTTTTACAGATACATGTTTATTTTAATAAAAAATATTACTGAGATTTCCACACATATTACCGAAAACGAGAAAAACACAAGATATAATAGATCCTTAGCTGTTATACACACACTTCTTTTTCAACAGGCCCATAAATAATCTCCTTATACACAGACCTTATAATTTTTCTAATATTCTTAAATACAGTAGGTACTGTCATTTTTTTAATTTTATTTTAATTTTTTCAGTCCTAACATCCAGTTTTTCAGGGCATGTTTGATATAAATCTAATCCCAGCATTCTGTAGCTCATGTGTTTTCAAAAATAAATAGAAAAAATATATCAAGCAGTAAACAATATGTTGTTTAACATAAGCAAACAGTAATAATACAATAATAACAAATTACGAGACTTTTTAAATGAAACAATTTCAATTGGTCAAATGGTCGAGCAGTCTAAGACACTATACCTGGCCAGTATAGTGTGTTAGGCATAAGTGGGTTTGAACCCCACAAAGGCCGTTAATTTTTCTATACACCTCACTTAAGTTTGCTTTTTTGTGGTAGAGGGAGAGATGAGGCTCACCTTAAATAAACAATAGATGATTCAGGTGGAAGCTGATAGGGACAGATGAAACCTTGGTGAGTTGCACAGCTGACCAGAGTTTCGCTAATTTTTTAATATATACTATGAATTGAAAAAGTAATTTTCATAAAATATGTTCATTTAGCTCAAAATAAATCCAAAAATAACAAAAATTAAAATTTTTGTTCAAATAAAAAGTTTATAGCACTGAAATGATTAAATCATTCAAATTAAATTTGAATTAATTTTGCTTAACACTGAATTAGTTAAAAAATTAAACGTATTGCAGTAAACTCTGAATTATCAAGGACTTTGATTTAAAAATGTTGAATTATTCGAGGTCAAAAGAATTTTAAAACATAGAAAATCATTATAACTGGAAGATAACTCATTTGGAAAGTAGTACACAGAGTTAAAATAAAGATATGTCTGCAAAAATCAGATATATAGTAAAAACTTAGTCAATACACTTGATAGTTGAAACAATTGTTGTCAAAAAATGGTGTTTAAAAATTAAATAAATGAAAATTGTTTTCTTGATAACTATTAATTGCATCATAAATTTTGACACCTAAATAAGAATTACATAAAGTCGTGACAAAATATTTCACAGAAATTTACTGTGAAAATTTGGTTTCAGCAAAGTTTTCAAAGATCAGATACAAATTATATTTAACAGAATTGATACATTTGTTTACTTTTAAACTGAATATTGTCAGAAAGTGTCTTCTGTTACACAATGTTTATAAAAACTAGAATTTTTCAACAATTTAAGATAAGCCCTGATTTTAAAAAAATCTTATTTAAATAATACATAACAGTGTAAGTCACCAGTTAATAGAGATTTGTAACAGATAATAATTTTCAAACCTGCTGAGTTAATATTCAAAGCTGTTGAGTTAGAAATTAAGTTGTTAGACTTGAAATCATGGTAGAAATATTTTGATATTGAAGAATGTATTACAATATCGCAAAATGTATTATATATTAATGTTTTTCAAAAATGTTTTTAATTCCCAATTTAAAAATCTTAAAATATTCATAAAATTTTTTGTTTCACTTAAAAAAAACTGTTTTCACCCTTATAATCAGAGATAAAATCTTCACAAATTAAGATTTTAAATTTGCAAATTTCATTGCAAATTTCTATTAGTAACTTTTTTATAAATCATATCCAGTTGATTACAATAGAAAAATCAGATTTTCAAAAGTATAAGATACACTGAATTTCATAACAGTTTATTTTCATATTTTTATAGCAAAATACAAAAATAGCTTGCAATTACAATATTTGCATGTTGAAATGTTTCTTTATAGAATGTTATTAAATTGTATTACTTTTTTAGAAATTTGCTTCTATTACATTAGCAAGACAGCTGTGTGCCTCCTTTTTAACATATCCCAGTTGTCATATTAACTATGAAAAATGCTACAAATTCCTATAACTAATAATAACTAGTAATAATAACTAAACAAATAACTAATGATACAGGGAGTTACAAAATTAATAAGAATTTGATTTTAATAAACTTTTACAGTTTTTAACGAATCGTTTCATAGGATATTACTTACACCATTTTTTATAGTAAGGCACCAAAAAAATTTTTAATACCAAAAGTCATGTGTAATTTTTTTCATTAACTGTAATTACTTTGAAAACTTGAAGTGGATCACAACTTTTATGAAAGTCTATACATTTTTTATATACAATTTTATATTGCAAAATAAAATTTGTCTATAAAAATGTATTAAAAACTGGAAATAAATAAATAAAAAACATACTAATGATAGAACATTAAATATTAAAATGCGGTAGAAATATGTTTTCCTTATTCCTTTACAAGTAAATATGTTTTTTCCTACAGATAATATTTTAATGTCAGCCTATTTACTAAGATTCTGTCAAGTTTCTTAGAAGTTTTTGCTTTGCCTCTTTATGAGAATATCCCTTTCATCTTATCTTAGGTTACTGACATCTAAGTGATAAGGAAGATCAATACTGAACTTTGACCATTTGTGATTTGTGAAGTACTCAAATTTGGTTATTGAAATTTATTTGGTGTTTTGATGTTTAACAAAATTATGCTTATAATCTAAAATATTGCCTTAGTCAGGCTAAAGTTATGCAACACAGATAAAAACTAGCAGGCCTGCAGTATTTAAAAAATGCAGTTTTAAGAGCTAAACAAGACTTGTACAAAATATCTTTATTACATTTTAAATAAATGATATGGCATGTACAGAACTTACTACTTTGCTATAGTGGAATATCTAAGAGTACCTCTATTCTTAGAAGTTCCTGTACAGAATCTATTGGCAATAAGGAGAATTTATGCAATACAATATCTCATAATGATTTGCTCTAAATTTTTAGGCAAAAATTAAGATACTAAGGGAAGCCTACATAAAACATTACATTTTCATTTCACTCATTATACTGGGTCCAGATCCTCATAGCTATCCTGCGGATAACAAACCATGAGGTGAAATATAAAATCATGGATTCAGTGCAGTTTTTCAGTATATTACCTATTTCTACAGGATAACAATACTTCCACATGAAATTAAAACCTGGAAATTTCAATCTGTATCTCACAAACACTAGATTTGTTCATTTAAAACAATAGATGACACACTTACTTTCACCCATTTTTTGTCTAAAATCTATTTTTTGATAATGTGAACACAGTTCTTTTTCTATTGCTAATGACTTTACCATGGCAGGACAATGTAAAATAAAAATGCATGACAGTATTTACATTACTTACACAGTTAAAGGTTAATGCTAAGAGATTTACAAGTATTTTCTAGGTTCAGTGAGAAGAGTAAAGGGCAAAGTGTATAGTGAATAAAGGCACAAGAGAAGGGTATGAAGGCAAGGCAGAAGAGAAAAAGGTATTGAATTCTTTTAAAAAGGAATGGTTCTTAAAAACTTTATGTATATTTTCACAATAACCATATTTGTAATAGTGATCGATTTAGCAAAATAATTTTTAACACGTGTTTCCTTTAGGTTTTAATTTTGTTAATTATAGTACAGTAATTAATATACAGTAAGGCTATTTAATTTATTTAATTTTAATTTGTCACAAATTATTTAATGGTACTATATAAATGATAAAATATATGTTTCATATATCTGAAAATACACATAGTAAAACAATTTTTTAATTTGCTACATTTTTTACATCCAACATGAATCAAAGGGTAGTGAATATATACCTCTATAAATGTGCAAACTGAGCAATAATTAACAGGTCACGAAATGGATTCATCAGCATTCTTGAAGCATTGCTTCAACTTTAGATAGCCATTTTGACTGCACAAAATATAAACATTTTTGACTGCATTAAAAACTACAACAAACTAATCCCATTGACAAACTAACTGCATTGACTAATCTCCAAAAAAACACTGTACTAGATGCCAAAATATTAATTCAAATTTATAAGCAATTCTAACGTTTTTAATGAATTTCCATTTTAAAATGACAGATAACTTTTCAAAATCTTTATAGCTATTTAATCTTAACTTCCTTTTAAATCAGATTTCCTCAACTTAACCAGTGCTTAAACCTTACGTCAGGTAGGGTTCATTTTTATATTTTCAATACAAGTTGAAAATTTATAATATAAACATATGAAGATTTACATACTGATCTGTATATATGCTACTTAGAGTACATACAATATGTTCTATATTTAAATATTTGTTTCTAATGTCATTCAATGGTGTTAGCTTTTGAAACTTCTCTTCATCATGGTAATGGGTCAACTGTATGACATAATTATTAATGAATTTTACATGAAAATGAGCTATTGGATCAGCCATCATGATAAAATCCATACCTAAGACTTTGAAATGAGAGCCAATAAATGTTTGTCACAAATTATTTAATGGTACTATATAAATAATAAAATATATGTTTCATATATCTGAAAATACACACAGTAAAACAATTTTTTAATTTGCTACATTTTTTACATCCAACAGAGCTATTATGAATCATCTAGATAAAGGGTAAATTTTTAAATTTGTGTGTGTGTGTGTGTGTGTGTGTGCACATGCGCACGCACACATACATGTGTATGGACGGGAGTGTGTGTTAGCACACTCACGCTCATAATTTTGGTCCAATTTGTTTCAAACTAATCACAAAAATCAATTTCGGT
Organism: Callitettix versicolor; assembly: GCA_022606455.1. Classification (NCBI taxonomy): domain Eukaryota; kingdom Metazoa; phylum Arthropoda; class Insecta; order Hemiptera; family Cercopidae; genus Callitettix; species Callitettix versicolor. The sequence continues at coordinate 42,865,656 of CM040185.1, read as the reverse complement.
AAGATCTTGGATAAGATCATTAGCCAGTAAAATGTATTCAACAGTTTCAAAATTATATTTTAAAAATTGTTATTTAATGATGGAGTATTTATGTTATTATTTCTGTTTATTCAGACATCTGCCATCATATGTGTATATATAAAAGAATAATTCACAATGTTATGAGATTATGGATTAACTTCCTTCTCAAGTGCCTAATTTAAAAATTAAACATGCAACTAAAATACAGGCTTAGATGCCTAGGCTTATATTAAATACTTAAAATCTAAGTACAAACACACAAAGCAAATTCCTTGAGTGGAAAAATGGCAGCCATTTCAAAATATTTAAAAATTCATAACCTTTTTGTCTTATTATTTTTCTTTTAAACTGATTTTACATAATTGGCATTAAAACTACATAAATTAGCACAGAATTATCAAAATCTGTTGTCATTAAAAAATTTTAAATGATAGTAGTCAGGGTTATTTTTGTATCATATTTTCGAAGTAATTCAAGTTTTCAAAATGCTAATATATACAGATTTTAATGTTAATTATGATGATTAAATCAGATTTTAAAAAGGGTAGGATAAAAAAATTACTTTTTTTGTAATTTTTTGTAATTCAATTCCAAGATAGCTGTGTGCCACGATTATTTTAATTTTCTGTAAACATTAAATTTACCAATAATAGTACAGTTTATTACCCAAGGTAGTTGGCTTACATGTTAATTAAAATAAAATATTTTTAAATAAAACATTTTTTAACCACTTAAACTTTTGCATCTTGTCATAAATATTAATAAATATAACTATGATAATAAAAAAATGTGATTTTTATGATTTTACTGGAATAATGTCTCGTAAAAATCAACCAACCATTTAATATAAATGTAATTTTGCCTTAATACAAGGAAAATGTTCATCCTTCTAATGAGTCATTTAATTGATAAATTGTTTAATCATGATGGCATAGCAAAACTGACGTGAAAATCCAGTCAATCACTTTTTTCTCATTATATACTTCAGAATGTATATAATTCTACTGTAGATACTGTATATACTTATCACTGTATATACAGTATCTACTGTATATACTGTATGTACTGTATATAATTCTATAAGATCTACTGTAGTCACACGTAGATCCATAGTAAATAAGTAAAGAACTGTGATTTTGCACAAATCAATTTCAATGGAAATATCGGTTTTCAGGTCTTCTGATTTATAAAAAAATATTTTTTTCTTCGTTTTCTGTTTTATCTGTTGCTGATGTAAATTGATTTTTTGATAAAATTAGGCTTGCAGATGTAGTTTGCCTATAGCATAACTCATAATCAATATTTAATTTGTCAACAAACTACTTTTTTGTCAAACAACAAATCGTTTTGGATAAAAAATCATTCAAAATTACCAAAATCAGACTTTTTCAAAATTTTGCTCAGAAATCAGAAAATGATAGTTGTTTTTTTTTTACTCTATTCACAAATTTTTATTTTATTTGAAACTGTGCACAGTGACAAAATTGAATCTTCACAAATAAATATACTTTGAGCAAAATTTTATTTTTTTTCAATGGCTTCCAAAGCATTTTTTTTTGAAATAACACATAAATTTTGTTTTTATGCTTGAGATTTTTTTCATTTTCAGCTTTCTTAACTAATTCAATGAATAGGAGAAAGATCACATGCAATATTTTTATATACTCATACTTATTTTTCATTTTGCTTGACTTCCATACTTTATGCGGTTAAGATTAATAAATAAGGACAAAGGACAACAGAAATTATTCTGTTAATATAAGCATTAACAGAATGATAAAAGCTTATAGCACTAACATCAGTCTCAAACCTGTGGCTGACCGGTGTCTAGGCACCTTGGACTTGCCATCCCTGTATTTAATTCAAGGTTTGTCCAGAAAGTAAGTACCGTTTTCTTCTACCATCACCGCAGCGCTCAGCTGATGCACACTAGTTTTCATGATTTATTGCGTCTTCACTGACGCCATTACAGTTGATTTGTGTAGTGTTTCCAATTTTCTATGTATATTGAAAATATTAAGACAATTCATGAACCCACCAACTACGACATTTAATCTGTCATTTGATTTTTGAATGCAAGTAATGTTAAGCCAGTCAAAATTCATCGTCACATTGAAGATTTTTATGGTGAAAATGCAATGAGTGATGAAATTGTGAGAAAGTGGGTTATGAAGTTTAATAAAGAATTAACCTATGACCAAAGATAAGAAATAAAGTGGACAGTCCTCTGTTGTAAATGATGAATTGGTAAGGAAAGTTGACGAGAAAATTTGTAAGAACGGACGGCTAACAAAGACCACGCTTTCTGATGAATTTCTGCAAATTTCACGATCTCTCTGACGATAAATTTCAGCTGGCTTAACATTCCTTGCAATTAAAAGCAATTACACAATGAACACTGCAGTCAGTGGGTTTATAAATCGTCTAAAACATTTCCAACGCACACAGAAAACTGGAAACACTACAAGAATCAACGAAACTAGCATCAGTGAAGAGGCAAAGATCCAGAAAGGCACACTCATATGCGAAGCGCCAATAGCAGCGCTACAGTGGCAATAGAACAAAACAGTACCTACTTTCTGGATGCGCCTCATATGTAATTATATACAGCATAGCATCTATTAATCAAACTAATTGGGTTCCAGGATGCCAATCTAAATTTTCATTAATTTTTCTTTAGTCAGGTCATCATTTACACTTGTGTATTTTTAACAGCGAGTTCCTCAAAAAGACCAGGATTCTAGGTAACAGCATACGTAGAACATCAGTATTTGTTAATCTTTGAGTTTATTCCACTCAGCAAACGGACAGACCACTCACACCCATTTTGTAAAATGTTAACTGATATCACTTGTATGTTGTGATAACAGGAATCTTCATACATTATTAATTTTCCTAATCATATGAAATACAACACTTACAGAATTAATTTGGATGAAAAAGTTTTTTATTAACAAACAAAACTGGTATTAAGAACAGCTAGGTTTAACTGCAATGATAACCACATCGGTTTTTTGCCGGCAAAAAAAACTACCCATTCTAAGTAAATCTCCTAGTTTCCTTTGATAAAATGAAATTAAGGAAGACTATATCCACTCAACCAGAGTTTACCTTCACTCTTTCAACATCTACAGAACAATACACAGAAAATAAAAAGTGTTTTCATGAGAAGCACGAGAAACCTATGTTTTAAGTTACCTTCTACTTTTGCTGTCAGGACTAAATTTTGTGTAATATATGGTACAGTATCCACAAAAATAACATTTCATTTATTTATATTCACAATTTTGTTTAATAAAATAGTGATGTATGATTTTAATGAATGAATGAGTTTAAATAGACACTGTCACATAAGTTACTTCACTACTATCTACAACCATATCGCTTGTTCAAACAGTAAGTTAGGCCAGGTCGGTTCTAAGGGCAACCTGTACAGACCATCTGATCAATCCCCCCCAGACCACAACTGGCCAGCAGTGAACAGTGACGAGTCTGCGCAATTTTCACCATGTTATTAGTTCCTTTCGCAAACTTTTCTGTAAATCTAAAACTAAAACATTTTTCATGTCTACATCCAGAATAATACGGTAAAAATTCTTCCTGAATCCAGCGCTGTGACTGTACAGTGCACTTGAGCAACCCAGCAGGATTTCTTGCCAGGTAGGTCTATAACTATAGATCTTTGACCAATTACAAATAATATCTGTGCCATATAGATTGATCCTCTGGAAAGAAGGTATAGCTTTAATAGCAAAATCAGACGTTTGTCTTGACACTGTTATTTCAAAAGAATTTTATTACTCAAACTATCATCTTCCTATCCAATTACACAACAGTTACTTTTGCACTGCAACCTTTGTACATGTACTGTGCCTCCTTTCTATAATCTTGAGTAGCTCAATTACAGAGCCTTCTCCAGTCCTAGTCTCTTCATAACGCCTAGGATTTGGGGAGAATTCAAGATGGATAATTCTCCCACTTCCAACTGGTGACTTCTCAGTTACTCATAGAGGTGCTTGCAGACACTTACTCTACTAATTTCCTTTCAATTTTATCTTTACTTTTACCTATATTAAAAATTCTGCTCTATTTTGGCCAAGCTTTTTGTTGTGCAGTGAGATCCCGCTCATTCTATTTTATATTCTTACTTATGGGAACACTCATAAATAGTTAGGGAAGTGAAATTTACCCAAACAGATCCTTGCATGCATTAGTAAGGCTAAAGTACACTGGGAAGTCACCAGGTCTCCGTTTGATACAGCACTAGGCCATTGTCATTCATTCCATCAGCATGGGACGATTTATACTATAGTTAGCCAGGTTATGCAGAGTATTGAATGTGTTGTGTGTGTGCGAGTGTGCGCACGCACATATGTATGTCTGTGTCTATGTGTGCAAGTAACAAAAGATCCAATGAAATTAACTTTTAGGAAAATTGAAATGTTTTACTAATGAAAGTATGTACATTTGTTTTAACAAATTTTATGTAACATATGAAATCATAACTAATATGTAGCAACATATTTCTGTCTTGTTCTAACTGATTCAGTAAATTTAGAGGAAGTTAATAACTTACATAACTGCATTCTTCCTTCTAGGTAACAAGCTAGTGTATGATACACATTCGTCGCATTCAACTGTATTTAATTTAAGTTCTGATCTTTCATAATCTGAACTGAAAATTATACCATGAATTTCCTTTTTTTTAATGTTTGATAAATCTTCATTTGTAGAATTTTTGTAATTCTGTGATTTATTATCAAATATTGTCTTCAAATCTCTATTGTATTTTTGTTCAACAGAATTTAAATCAACCATTTTTTCATATTCATTAAGCTCAAGTAACTTCAATTTAAGATCACTTTTGTCATTTTTATTTATCATGTTCCCTTTTAAACTCAATGTACTCAATTTTTCACCTGTACTTACATTTTCAGGTTTTATATTACACATTTCATTTTGTAATGTCTGGTTTCCATATTTCATGTTAACATTGGAATTTTGTGTATTAACTTTACTTCTAATCGTTTCAGTTATAGATTTAGATGAATTTTTCACCTGGGCACTCTTGGAATTATTTATGGACAAAATTTTCTTAATTCCAACTGACTTTAGATTTTTTGAAGATAAAAGAGTTTCGTCATTTTTAGAAATAGAATCAATATATTTTGTCAATTTATTTTTATTTAAAACAATGCCATGGCTTTTTATAACCATATTTGAATGTTTTGATTTATTAATACAGTTTTCCAGTAAGCTGTTTTTTGTCTTTGACATTTCAACTGATTTCAATGGAACTCTAACAGGTTTTGTTATTTTTTTGAGTTTTTGCACAGGCACATTATCATTCATATTCGATGTAATAGTTTTACTTAAAACATTGTTGCCACCTTTAACAGATGTTTTATTTATTTTCTTATGAAGTTCTACTTCATTCTGTACTGAAGGTGCTGCAGACAAAGTCTGATTATTTTGTGTTTCTACAGCTGATTGCAAGTCATTTCTAAATGAGCTTTTACCATCAATAATATATTTGTCTCTAACACAGTGTTCATTTTTCACAGTTGATTTTTCAACAGAACGTTTTTCAATCATTGTTTTAAATAGTTGAAAATCTTTCTTTACAAATTCAGAACGTTGTACTTGAATGTCTTTGTAAATTGGCCCTGGTATATGTCTCATTTTATTTTCTACTAAATCAATATCATAAGAACCAGGACCAGGAACGTCATCTTTTGATGGAAATTCTCGAGGAAGATGTCCAAAAGAAAATCCAGGTTGCATTGAAAAAGAATTTGAATAAAAATTCTTGTAATTCAATAAAAGTGAAGGAACATTTAACACGGGCTTGTTATTTAGTCTATTTATTGTTTGTTTTGCATTTAACCTCATTCTTTCTGTGAGGAAAGGGTGTTGTGAATCTGGTTTAATGTTCCATCCTGTGATAGTACAATTCTCGTTTTTTCTTTTGTAAGGAAGAGGCAGTGGTGTGACTAAGATTAAATCATCCATTTTACTGCCATGTCTACGAACATCATTATTTTTAGGTAAGTTTCTGTTAGGCGATAAATCATTTTTTTTATAGTCTTTCAAAATTTGTAACGGCAAATTAGAATATGTTTGTTTTTCTGAAAAGTTTGTTTTATACATCTTTATTTATAGAATACTTAATTCTCGAAGCACTGACATTAGTATATTTCTTTAACAACTTCATTACATAAATATCCTTTGATGTATTTAATTATAAAATTAAGTATTTGAATAAAGTTTTAAGTTACGACTGGAAAAACTCCACCAATTTATTTTGACCAGTTTTTTATTCTTTTTACTGTACAAAACCAAATACACAAACATTAGATAAATGGCAGGATTCAGGATAAATATTTTTAAACAAATCCTGCAAGTAAATGAAAAATAAATAAAATAATGTACATTAAATTATTTTATGTATATAATTTACTCCCAATCACAGAGAGGTATGCCTCTCTCTTTCGAGATACACTGTATCTCCTAGGAGTGATGTATTTATACCTAATAAATTGAACTGAAATGAAAAGAAAATCACGATTCAAATGAACAGCAAGTTTCACTATAAGTACTCTGAACAAAAGATGGTGAGGCTCTACAGTTAAAACAAACATACATACCGATACGCTTGTTTATTACTTTCAAACTACTCATAAATATTCTATCAGTATGTTCTAATCGCTCAATGAATTATACACAGTACCACTAATCAATATATTTATATTTTAAAAATTAAGTAATAAAATTGGACTGGCACTTCCCCTGCTGGTTATAACAATGGCTTGAAGTTTATTTTTTATAATTTAGCCTATATCTCATTCAAACTCAAGTATAGCGTGAGTGAAAATTATTTTCAAAATAATTTTAAGAAATGTCATTTTTTAGCAATGTCAGTCCGAGATTACAAAGTGTGTGTGTGTGTGCGTGCGTGTGTGTGTGTGTGTGTGTGTGTGTGTGTGCATGCGCGCGTGCGTGTGTGCATTGTGTGTACATATAGTTATTAATAATGAGTAATTTCATAGTTTTGAAAAAACCCATGAACTTAAACTAATAAACAAATAAACTATCAATAATCAAATAAGCCATTTACATATTTTTTCTGACAAGAGTTCTTATTGGATATGTTTCAAGTAAATAAACAGATGGTATGTTTTATATTTATTAAATGGAGTGTATTTTCATGTAATTTCAACCTTTTACTCACATATTTATTTAATAATCAAATTATGAAATGCAGCATTTATATTGCACATGCATACAGAACGAACAAAATTTGTTCACAAAACTGTAAAGGATAGAGGATTTGATAAATATAGATGAAGCTCTTAGGCTATTGGATTTTCCCTGAAAAAGGCACCAACATAGAATGACTGACAGATGATTCCTTCTCTAAACCAACATGTAGCAATTTGGAAAAACTAAGTTTAGTAAAACTACAGAATATCATGACTAAATACTAGTGGTTCAAAGAACAGTAGACCTCACCTCACAGTATATTCAATCTTAATTAACTCCTTGGCCACCAAGATTCGACACTGCTTTGACATGCGCATATTTTCTACCAATATAACCATTAACTATGTTTAGGACATTTATTAGAAATTGTATAGTCTTCCTCCATAAATGAACAAAATTGTGACAGGTCTTGCCATTCAGCAAGTATTACAGGAAGCAACTAACTTGTCATTTTTAAACCAGAGGCTCCCATCTTGAAACGGAAGTTAATAAGGAAAATCTAAATACATAAAGACCGTCAGCTTGAAATGGAAGTGAATGAGAAAAAAATACTTCAATAACACATTGTTCGGGCTTTATACAAAGTACCTTTGCACCAAAATTCAAAATAATATGTCAATGTCTTTGGCCAAACCTACGTAAAATCATCGGTTGCCATCTTGAAATAAAAGTAAATTGGGAAAAAATCTTATAGATACGTCAATTGGGCTTTATACAAGGTACCTTCAACATGTAGGCCTATCTAAATTTTATAAATTCTGTATCATATTGCATACTAAATTTTGTAATGTGGAAGTCTAAATTTCAAAACAATTGGTCAATGCATTTGGCCAAAACATCATAATAAACAAACATAGAAACCAAAATCTGTACGATCAAGTTGAAACAGAGAACTCACTTCGCTCGTCAATTAGTCATATAGAGACTAATGTAATTAGCTATGTAGAGGTCGATGTAGAGAACCATGTAATGTAGGTAAAGCCTATAGTTCAGGTTAGTATGCCCACCAATAACATAAGCTATTGCTATATTTTTTTAAGCACTTATTTTTCTGATTAATATGTTGAAACACATTTTTTTATTCTCAAAACCTAATGAAGTAGCAATTTTTTGAAAATTTGTAATTTTATGCAAAAATATATTACTTATAGGATAACTAGTTAAATTAAAATAAGTTTTTTTACCCAAAGCCGTGTCAGTTAGGTTACTGAGTATTTTTTTTATTTTTTTTTTTTTTTTTTTAATAAAAGTGTTTTATCGTGCAACAACCATGTTAGTTACATTCATCACCTAACAACCATGTCAGTTGGGATAATTCGCCGCCTCGGTGGTCTAGTGGATAGCGTACTAGACTTTCACCCCGAGGACCCGGGTTCGATTCCCAGCGAGGGCTTGGCATTTTCATACGCTATAAATCATCCCCACCATCTGCATTAGCCCAAGTGTGCACAATAGTCGGACGTTATACTCCAAAAAAAAAAAAAAAAAAAAAAAAAAGTTGGGATAATTAATATTCTTTTTTTTAGGTTCACCATGCCATAACCATGTCAGTTAGGTTATTAAGTATTTTTTTTAAAAAAAAAAAGGTTTTTTATCATTTTAATGATCAAAAACACGCTACCTACATTCAAGTGGTATCAATTTTATGGTTATGCGGGTCCCTTTTATTTTCAATTTGCATTGTACTTCCCATGCTTTTATATATTGGATTATTGCTTTTGGGCATGTAATAGTTTTAGCACAAAAATTACTGACAGATTGAAAACAACCTACACTACATATTTACTGATAAAACTTAAAGGACGTGTGTCATTACGCAAGGTACACATGCTTAAAAAAAATTATATACCTACATAGCCTAATCCCTAAATTAAGTTTAACAGAATTGTAATGGCCTTAGAGTACTAGTCCTAGCATACATAAAATCTTCAAATAACCTTCAGATAAAAGTAATAAATAGTTTACCATAATTACAGTTATAAACTATTAAGGATGACCTGTCACAAGTATATTTTATAAACCTAAATTGAAAGTTATTATTTTGGCTCCATATAAGCCTACCCATAATTACTTATTTTTATTTTATTATAAATATAAATAATTGTATAATATATTATAAATATAATTGTTTTAAATTGCGCCAATAAAATTATTTGAAAAGGTCTAATCATAAACATACCTTGTTTAAAGATGTTTCAGACTGCCAATTTGACTTATGATGAATTTATAAATATTAGAGACAATCAGAAACACCACTAATCAACACACAAACACACCATTTAAATTGACTGTTTTGCCTTTTTGTTTATACATTTTAACAGAATGACGTCCAAGGTTACTAAAACTGGCCTAGACTATAAAGCAAAACATTCCATTAAATTAACCTCGAAATTTAAATATTTGATACTATCCAATATTAGGGAAACATTTAATCTAATCAGATGTAAAATATTATCTATTAACCATTTATTGACTGATAACTTTATTATTTTATTACAAATTTAACAATTTGTTAAAATTTAACTACTTAAAAATTTAAAAAAATATTTTGAAAGAAAACTAAATTTTTTTATCTTGCAATGTTCTGCCCATGACGTTACTCGTTACTGTTAACACTGACAATAATACTCTTGCAGTTGTCAGGTTGCACTGTGTATTGTCTGTGCATGATTATCACACCTTTCAACTTTCACTTCTAAATTGTTTTTAACTTTAAAATTGAAGATGGAATTCTCGTTAGTACCATTATTTACCAAATTCACATTAATATACAGAATTTAAATTTAAACGTTAATTCTTAGAAATAAAAGCTTTCAAAAAATTGCAATTTTAGTTTTATGGTTTGTCAATTATTCTGGGATTGGGTATTTTTTTTTTTGCCCTAGTTCTACTCTGTCAGTTGAGTTAGTCGTTTGTTACAACTAAATACGATTAAATTTTTGTTACCTGTAAAACAGATATATCAAATTAGGCAAAGTTGTTATAAAAAATACCTAGAAAAATAAAATTATACATATTATATATTAGTATATTCATCCAAAAAGAAGGATGTTGTGAGAGATTAGAGCAATTCTTCAGTTTTTCGTTTAACTTTCAATCCAGACTTTTTTATAGTACAAAAATGAGCCCTGGTACACTGAAAGGTTATTATGTTTTTTGTAAACTTAATGTTACTTTTTCTTAGATTTTGAACTTTTAAATTTAGTATAAATACTTCATGAATACTGTTCACTATTCACAATGTTTTATCTATAGCTGATAAAAATTTAGAAGGAGATTGGTGCAATACACAGATAAAAGAAAAAGTAATATATCTTTCGACTAGACTCTAGTTGTTGAATTTGAATTTTAATTAAAATATTTGTTTTAATGGCGGTCTTTTTTTATGTAAATCGTTTTATACACTATAAATATATATTTACTAGAATTTCTGAAAGAATAATTAAGGATAATGTATACACAAACCCAAGTATTGGATGAATCATTTCTAGATGTTCCTGGTTCAGTAATTACCAGAGTTAAGGTAAGCTATAGTTTAGACAAATCTCTTCTTTGCTCCTAACCTTGATTTCCAACTTTCTAATTAAACCTTTCTTTGTTCATTTGCATATTATAATTATGTTTATTACAGTAAACAAAACCACACAATGCTGATGGCATTAACTCGTGTGTCTGAGTGAAAAATAAATAAATACCATTTTCAAAAATATGCCAAAGCAAGTTTTTTTAAATTGAATTTTTGTTGTTATCAAATGTACATAACGAAATTTAACCTGTATGAAGCAATGTGGTATTAAAATAAATTGTATATATTTTATTTATACATATTACACTTGTGATGTATTATTTTCTTTTAACTAAATGTTTTAAAAACTTTATAATGTTAACTTTTAGTTAACCTTTTTTTAGCTAAAAGGTTTTACCAACTTTTTAACCTGATTAGGGGCTGGTGGCATTTTCTCTATTTTTTAAAATTTTTAATACAAACATTTAATCAATTACATAACTTTGTTATTTATACAGTTTAAACTCTTGTACTAAAGTTACAGTTTTACAATTTTTTAAAAGTAATTTATTATTGAATTAATAGGTATTCACCCACAGAAGTTTAAATTTATTATGATAAGTTACAATTTTAAGCCATTAACTGACTATTAAGCCACGCTTAGTATGCTAATAACTTAACTGTCATTACAAGGTTAGTACCCCGCAGGGGGTGCAGACTAGCTGTACCTATTGAGAGGATTTAGACATTTCTTGCGGTACCCGAGTCTAACACACATACTTATAACACTACACATACGACTAACACTTTACACTCACACTTACATTTAGGGAGGCAATAATAGCCTCAATGTGTTTTTAGTCGTAAAATAAAAAAAAACAAGGTTAGTAACTTTTTTGCAATAGTAGTTAAATAAAAAACCATGTTATGTTTTTAACACACATCCATGTCATGTTTTCTTAGCCAACAACCTCATTAGTTAGATTCTTAAGTTCTCTTTTAAAAAAGTATATTGTTTTCATTATTATAACATAGTTGACACACTATATATACATGTACAACTGGGTCAATTAGGTTTTCCATCCAACAACCGTATCACTTAGGTTGTGTCACTTAACCATGTAATATAAGTTCTTAAGTTGTTTTTTTTTTAATTTTTATTATTGGATTTTGCTATTAAAAAAATGCTATAAAAATATACCAACTTACACTTGCTAATCATTTTGAGGTTATATTGTCACTTTTATTTTCATTTTCTTCTAACTTCCTGTTATTTCCACACTTTTATATATTGGAATATTAATACTGATCATATAATAAAGCATTTTGATGTAAAATTTACCAAAATTTACAAAAGTGCTTACAGTGCATTTTTATTATAACTTTTTTAGTGTAACTAATTATAACCTTCACATTATTAACTAAAAAGATTGATTTCTAACCTCAATCCCTTTGCTCAACAATCTTAAGTTATTTTACTTGAAGTTAACTGTTCTTGGCACTATAGAGAGACATATAAAGAAATATTAAACGTTAGGTGAAATAAAAGTTAGCATATTCTTGATTTTTTATTAACTAGACCACCCTCATGTTGTTTTCTGTTAAGTTCAAATTTTTTAATGTGAATGTTCTATGTAAACATATATAATTTTCAGATGAATATTTAATTTAAAAAAATTATTTTGAAATTTTAAAGTTTGGCTTTGAAGTGTTATTTAACCTTCTTGAGTGTTTAGAAGGAAACACACATAGATAATATATTTCTGTTTATTAATATAGATGAAAATAACGTTTTTTTATTATTATAACTAATAATTCAGGACTTTTGGTTTTATTTTCAGTTAACTACAGAAGGAGAAAGTTTATTTACTTCTATTTTTTTATAATTATATTATCACTTTAATATAAACCTTTACTATTAAAAACTAGTAAAGCCTTATTATAACATTTGTGATATTCTTGAATAGTTTAAACTTATTTTAATGGTTCCTGTGAACTGTGTTATTTTGTAATAAGTTCTTTTTTTATAAAAAAAATTAATTACAATGAGACAGTAATGAGCAGTTAGCACACGGTCTTACTAATGTAGTGTTTTCTAAACTGTGATAAGTCACTGCTGCTATAGTTCAGTACTTATTACATAACTACTTACAGCAATCACTGCTTTACTACGTTAGCCCGCCACTAAAAAATTGTCTCTAATTTTGAAGATTTATTCAGTTCTTTAACCATAGTTGAAATACTATAAAAAATTTGAAATTATGCAGATCTTCCATAATAAGTAACATATAGCCCTACAATATAGTTCATCCAAAGTTGTAGCCTACTTGGAGTTAGGTTTTATTATTATTTTTTTTTTCAATAGGGCATTAAAACATTGTTGAAAATTAAATTCATTTTTCCCTTCCATCTGTAACTTAATTACTTATGTCTTATGACACTTTTCAGAATTACAATCCTATTAAAGTTCTTTGAACATTCAGATGTCTTGCTCCAAGGAGGTTGTTATTACTTTAAAATTTAGACGAAACATTACACAATACTACAAATACATTAAATAGTATCTGATGTGCATTGCGGGATCCCTGAATCAACTGGTTCTACAGAGCTACAAGTAATGTTCTGTCATGAGGCTTGTAATGACAAGGGTAATGACCCTTATACTTATTTCTGTAGCAAATATTATGTTTGATCTGAAATTCAATTGGTCATGCAATAAATGATGTGGATCCTTTAAGTAATATTTTTAAATTTCAAATTCCTAAATGGTATCCATGAATCCATAAATGGTATCTATATATAGGGCCTCCAGGCCCAATACCAGTCTAAAAACCAGTGTAACCATGAATGATAAATATGACTTTTCAGTAATTTTGGCTATTTTTGTAATTTTGTGCCAAAACACTTTGTTGCATGCCCAGTAGTAATAATAATACAAAATATAAATGTGCAGAAAATATTGGAATTTTGAAAAGTATCAAAAGTAAGTGACCCCCACAAACTAAAAATTATTACTGCACAAAAGAAGCTAACATGTTTTTCATTGCAAAAACAATTAATTAAATGTATGTAATTAATAGTAAAAACAAAAAATCTTTTTTTTTTAATTACCTTAACTGACTAACATGGTTTTATATGAAATGAGTATGAGTGAGCCGCATAACCTAATAATTACAGGTGCGTGAAAGTAGCTAACTTGTTTTTTTATTATGAAAACAATTAATTATGTATAATTAATTATAAAAAGAATAAAACTTTTTTATACCTTAAGAACCTAACTAACATGGTTTTGTACGAAAGCAGTATTGATGATTAATTAAATGTTTGTAATTAATAGTAAACTTGGTAGGTAACCTTGATGCAATAAATTTAGCATGCTCCATGCAGTGTAAATGGCAATGATGTCACAATATAGTTTAGTTGAAAATTACATAAAATCATAACTTATAAGAAATTTAATTTTTTGCAAGTGAATATCTTTTTATTATTAAATAATAAAGAGCACAATAAAAAAAATATATTTAAAAATTATTTATTTTATTAGAGGCTTGAAATTTAATAAATACTGCATGATTGTTTTCGATAAGATGGTGTGTGTAATTTAAGATTGTGTTAATTAACCTGTTTCTTGGCAGATGGTCTTTGAACCTCATCCCAAAAACCTTTACCGATTTGACCTATGTAGAAATTGTCACAACATCACATGTAATGTTATATATTTATGCAGTGTTTGCTTCCATATTTTTCTTTGGCCACAGTAATTTATAGAGATTGTTAGTAATGCAAAAGGCAACTATTACCTTTATGTAAGTATGTTGGTGAGGATTTCAGGAGTAACCTTACCATAATCTGTTGATAGAAATTTTTCTTGATTTGTGTATTCATAAGCATGTTACATTTGTAACATAACAACCTTCTAGGAGCAAGACGTCTGAAGATGGGTTTGTAATTTTGAAACACTCATAAGATATAAGTAGTTAAGTCACAGATAAGAGAAAAATAGAATTCATTTTGTACAATATCAGTGACTTGAATACAGGACTAAATATGAATTTAAAATAAAACTTTTATTAATTAAGAATCAAATGTAACCCAGTTTGCGTAGACCTAGTTTTGGGTGGATTATAAAATCAATTGACAATTTAGATGCCATATCTGATTTAACAGACTTGTATTCATTAAATGTGTTATTGAAATTCCAAATAATTTTAACTTTTTTATCAATCAAAATAACATTGTAAATCTATGTTATGAACTTTTTATTACAAGACTTTACTATTACAAATCTGTTTAAAAGCTCAGAGATTTTTCTACATAGATTTTCTTTTTGAACCCAAACTATATTTTTGGTTTAAGAAATTATATTTATTTAAATCAAAAATAAATAATTTTTTTTAATTACAATATTTTACAGATATTTAAAACACTAAGTTTACTGACAGCATTCTTTAATGGTTTTTGCCTAGGTTGGCATACTCAGATCGTGTGATCAAGATTACGAAGTATTCACAGGAGAGAACTGTGTTGGCCGTTCTGATGTGTGTGATATTGTCCTTAAGGCGCCAGTAAGTACTTTGATAAGAACGTACTAGTTTTAAAAGTTGCAAAAATAGTTTATAATTAGTATCTTATTAAATTATCTTTCTTATTAATTAATTTCTTATTAATTATCTTTCTGAAATATAATTTTTCTTCTTGCCCATCACATAATATATTCATTTACTAACTTAAGACTCAAAATGATGTTACATTTGTGAAGTGTGTACATACATTACAAGTTCATAAAATTAAAAAAAAAACTAGTAGGCTACTAACGGCGATGATAACCTTAAAGGTTTTTCACCAGAAAAAAACAGTGTAGAAATGTCTAATATGCAACAGTTAAATTTTATAACAAAAAAAATTGTATAGGCTCTCAATAATATTTGTGTTTTTCATTACTTGGAGACAGCTATCTTATTCAGAAATTCATCATTAATTGAAGTCTATCTCAGACTTGAACTACTGCATTAGTAATAACAAAGTAGAAAATGTTTTCTGACAAATAAAAAACTTTGCCTAAACAAATTTGGTAAGTCTTAAAGTTTTTTGTGAAATATGGGTTTGTATGTTATTTGCACAGCTGAATGATTAAAACTGTCTTTTATCTGAAAATTAAGATGTTACTTCATCCTAAGAAAGGAACCACACAATAACTGATTTTCAAAAAATCACAACTCCATCATGAGTTGAATGGCAAAGAAATTTTTTACCATGTTACTAAGAAGAACAAGTACTTTCAGGAAAAATTAAATACATTATATCATTGGTATTCTATTTCACAATATTATATTTAAACAGTGTTTTACTTTGAAACAAAACATAAATCATGTAGGCCTATTTTGTTTGGCTTTAGTTCTTAAGAAATACTAATACATTATATCATTGGTAAAAAAAATTATATCATTGTATTAGTAAAAAAAAAATTATATCAAAACCATTATATCATTGGAAAAAATTAAATACGTTATATCATTGGTATTCTATTTCACAATATTATATTTAAACAGTGTTTTACTTTGAAACAAAACATAAATCATGTAGGCCTATTTTGTTTGGCTTTAGTTCTTAAGAAATACTAATACGCAGAGTTACATGTCTTGGTAAAACAGTCATATTAATAAAGGATAAAATATTATAAATAAAATTTGTAAGCCTAAATTTTTATTATATACCAAGTCTTGTAGTCCTTTTGGGACCAGATGGCTTCTTTATAATGCTTCCTGTTGTCTTCAGGCTATGAACCCACCTCTCATCTGAGAATCGTATTCCAGCTGGAAACAGTATCATGGCATCCAAGGTTAAAGTGAATGTGAAAAAGCCGTTGTACCACTGTGTAGACTCACCACTTCACATACCATACACAAACATACAGTGTTCTTCTGTCCATTGCTTCATGGCTACTGACTTGGCATTGTAAGCAAGGTCAGTGACCACTGTCTCATCACAACAACGCTGTAGGGCACATACTAGAGATTTCAAAAGTATCACATTCCTGTTTGTTTTGGAATGATCACAAATCTGTAGCCCACCGGGTTATGGCTAGTGGAGAGGAAAGTGCCCAGTTTTGAGTTGACTTTCCCAACCAACAACTCCTGAGTCTAAATATACCTACACTACCAACCTTTTCACCCCTCATGATACTGTTAAACTTTGAACACATTGATAAAATTTTGTATTCAAGTTGTTCATTTGTATTGTTTGTGTACTTTTGTGCTATGGCAACTTGTGATTACTTTCGCTGATAAATTAACTAAATAAAGAAGTTTATTGAAAACTGTTGCAGCTAATTATGGCTGACATTATTTTAATGACAAGATGGAGCATCATTGCTTGAAAACATTCTAAAGAATGCAAGAAAAAAAACTTCCTGTTTATGGAATGAGTAATGTGAAAAACTATGCATAAAAATGTAATTCTAACTTTAATCAAAATTTTATTAAATATAAGAGTAGCTTGAAAAGAAAGGTTTGAATTCATTGGAGCCTAAAAACCTTTCAGAATTAATTAGATACAAAAGATTATTATGTTCATACCTTAGCCAAAAAAAAGCTTTTGAAATATCTTACTCTTTTATGGTTAACCCCTTTATTTTGGTTAACCAGAATTTCACTGTAATAAAAATATCTGCCTTTTTAGTAGAAATAGAAACAATGATAGTTTCATGTTTGTTTTATAGAAATTAAAACAACATTTGTTGTGTATATGGGCCATTCTGGCGGATGCAGCTGAAGTGAGCACGTAATGGGCTCAGCAATGCCACCTTAACTCTAGCTCATACTATACTCTCACTGTTCTACTCATGATACACACACATTCACTACTCTACATAGCCTGGCTAACCTTAAGGTGTAAAACAACCTGTCAGATGGAGTGAATGATACTGGCCTAATGGTGTATCAAATGGAGCCCTGGATGACTTGGCGACCTCCCAGTATACCTTTATCTTACCCATACCTGCAGGACTCTGTATGGGCGTACTTCATTTTCATAGCTACTTGTGGGTGTTGCCATAAATAAGAATGTAAGATAGTTTGAACTGGTCTCAGTTCTGGCCAAATGGAGCAGAACTTAAGTAATATAGGTCAAGAGAAGGAAAAGTTAAAAGAAAATTAGCATAGCAAGCACCTCTATAAGGAACTGGGAAGTCACCAGTTAGAAGTGGGGAGTTACCCACCTTGAATTCCCTCCAAATCGTAGAATGTATGAAGACACTAGGATTGGAGAAGGCGCTGTAACAGAGCATCTCAGGAATATAAAAAGGAGGCACAATGCATTTACAAAGGTCATAGAGCAACAGTAATCATACAAACTCATTCATTCATTCATATATGGATCACAAAAGTAAATCTTTTTGTATAACATCAATTTTTATAATACTAATGAAATTTGTTAACAGAGTGTTTCAGGGAAGCATGCAATTATTGAAGCTGAGGATTTCGAGAGTCTCTCTATTTACGACTGCAACAGCAGGAATAAAACTATATTAGGAAAGGTTAGTAGCCTTCTCAGCTATTGTTTAACATATAACGGTCCACAAATATTATAATTTAGTATCTCATTTAGTTTTGATTAGTTACATTCTTATTATAGGTCCTATATTGTAGAGAGAGTTGTGGGGGTTCTAAAAATTTTGATATTGAACTTTAATTGGTTTTGAATCCCCTGAGCCCCATACAAATATTTTTGAATTGTCTATCTGTCTGTGCCTTTGTTATGGCTGAGTGGCCACAAAACAGATCTGCGCTGAGCAGAGCAGACTACACACTCAAAACTCAACCTACTGTTTTTAATGTAAGTTATACTGAAAGTATACCAAAGCCAAATAGAATCAATTGACATTGCTGGGCTCCGTTCCGCATAGGTATGATTCTATCTAAGTTTGGTTTAGAAGCTGACTCTGATTCCTCCACTCCAATGACCATGCTTATTATTTCTTATTACCTTACCGTTGCCTAGTTTACAGGCAATAATAATTTTACTTTTATGAGATCAATTTAATTAAAACTACAAATAGTTACAGAAGAAATTGGCTGCAAGTAAATTATTTCTATATTATTTAGAATGAAATATTTGTTACAGGTAATTTAATTTTAAAGTTTTAAGCATTAAATTTATAGTAGGTACTTTGAAAATCAATATGGTAGGTAGCCTGTGTTTAAGGTTTCAAGTGAATATTTGAAATTTTTTAAAAATCTTGTGGGAGACAACAGCCCCCCCAGTCCCATTAAATGGCGCCCATGAGAGTTTAAGTTCAGTAACTACTATTGGAAAACATAAAAAAATAGATAAATTTAGGTATGTGTTTAAAAAATCTAGTATTTATATATACTATATATATATATATATATATATATATATATATATATATATATATATATATATATACATTCTATATGTTTAATGACTGTCACAATTAATTGATCATTACCAGCAAGTACTCGGAAACAGTTTCAAAAAATGTCTTTGTTTTAGGTAAAATTGAAACCTAATATTCGTTACAATATTCAAGATGGAGATGAAATTACATTTGGAGACTTTGTAGTTACTTATATAAAGGTTTGTAAAAATCTTCCAAATACTTGTTTTATGTAAAGCCAATTCCCATTATAATGGACTAATTAATTGCATTTTATGTGTTTATATGTTTTTACTTTTAAATAGAACTTGTTAATACAGTAGTTACCAACTGGTAATCACATTACATTTTAATCACATCAAGGATTATATGTTTTGAAAGTAATAAGCGGCAGATTAGGATAAGGAACACACGCTGGGGTTCTTTGGCCTTGGCTACCATCACATTTGCGACATTGTTCAGCAAAACATAAATATGCCTATAGGATTTATTCATAAAATACGTTAGATATATTTTCAATTTGTTTTTATACAATAAAATATGGTAAATACTATATTATTGTCCTTATAGTTAGAAATAGTACAATAGTGTTTACACATGTTATATAAAAATACAGTGTATATAAATGACTAATCGACCAAAAATGTTAATAACATTTACAGGTAACTCAATTATGAGCAATGATCGTCAGGATGGATTTCGCAGATAAAATTTAATTAATGTAAAATCACAGTTCATTAAATTCATCGTTTTTTTTTACATTCATGTTAATTTTTTGCTTCAAAATTTAAATTATTTCTTTTATGAGTACTGGATATTTTCAAGCAAAGTTAAAAAGTTAAGTAATTGTGGCTATACTAACTGTAATGTCTATACACAGTACATACACTGTGTTATCGGTATAATCAACACATAAACTATACCATATAGACATTAGGACATTGTGAAATGGTGTTGGTTTTATGAATTGGTTAATCACCAAACTAATGCCTTATTGACTGGTGACATGAAAGGAAAGGAAGAATAATGTGCCAAAGCAAAAAAGTATGACAGCCTGTACTATATCTGTAGCCTTACTGTACTTATCACACAACATACATTCGTAGGCATTCTCTGATAGCATAAACAAAATTATTGGTCAGCAATAAAGCAGCTGTACTGTGGGAAGATGATTTGTTTGCTTAAAAAATATGCTCATGATTGATCAATTGTATCGCCATACAATTATTCACTGAGCTATCATCTGTCCTAAAAAAACCAACTCATTTTATACATTCAGCTTTGTCCACATTCCTCATTTTCACTGAATCAGTGCAATATAGTTTTATTTTGCTTACCTACTTTACATAAATGTAATCAGTCACTACAATAATTTAATACATTATTCTGTATAAACATTATTGTACAAAAAAAAAATCCTTTTATCTTGATGCACAAAGGCAAAAAAAAGGAACATCTAACAATGTTTTGAACCTGTCTAAGCTGTGAAATCTGCCATATTGAATATAATAATTGCATAACAGTAATATAAATTTGCAAATGAAATCTGAATTTTATATTAACCAGTGAATGCAGTTTTTGGCAAATATGTACATAGAATATGTGAACAAGTTTGTATAATGGTTTTGCATTGTTAGTATTACTAATTATATAACATTTATATTTCAGGTTACAGAAAGTCATGCCAGTGTTAATGACGACAGTAGTTCTGACACAGGATCGGAGTCAATGTTTTATAGTAAGTCCTGTGTCATAATAATTAGTCTTAATTCTAATATTACTTCCTCAATATTCAGATTGTAGAAGGTAAAAGATAACACAAAACAAAATTGCATGAAAAGATGAGCAGGTATAAAATTAAATCAACACAACACAATATCCTTCCTCCACTAAATTATATTTTTCCTTAAAGATAAGTAAATGTATACATTTAACTGTTCTAAGAAGCGAAGCGCATCGAGCTATGCAAAATTGTTGTACCTAACATGCTGTATATAACAAAGGAAGTACTCCGAATTGCCTTGAAATATTAATTTAATTAAATATTGGGTATTTATGGCATTAACCACATCATGCTAAAGTAATGATTTTTGAATATTTTTTCTTCTATTATTAGATTAGGAGATATTGACTATGGAAGATTAAGTTTATTGCGATAACTTATGATTTTATGCTATTTCTAATGGAACTATGTTTGACTTCATAGCCGATGACTCTGCATCGAGGATCTGCACTTATATTTATTACCCCAAGGAAGGTGAAAGTCTAATGAGTTGTTAAAAATGTATGTGTATTTGTGTTCAAAATGCATTTGTAATTTTGATAAGGAAACATTAATGTTTCATTGCAACAGGTGTGTTTAGGTTTAACACGCACAGCCATGTTAGATTCTTCACATTCATCCGTGTTAGGTTCTTAAGTCTTTTTTTAAAAAAAGTATTGTTTTTGTTATTAATAACACTCACTTAATTGTTTTCACGGTGAAAAACATGTTAGCTCTTTCACATGATAGTGATTTTGAGGTTATGCAGGTAACTTTGATTTTTGATTTTTTTTCAGACTTTCCGTAGTTTAGGTACTTTTATAGTTTGTGTTATTAATGGGCATGCAATGCATTTTAAAAAAAAAAAAAATAAATAAATAATGAAAATTGATACAATGTGATTAATAACACATGTACCAAGTATTTTAAAATACATTGCCAGTTTCTGCATGAAGTTTTAACAAATGCATAAGTTTCCACTTACTTTAACATAAAATGTCATAGAACAAAAAAAAAAAAAAAAAAAAAAAAAAAAAAAAAAAAATGGTGACAACAACAGAAACTGTTATATATTATTTGAATTTAGGGAGATTTTTAGCATTGTTTGTGGAACTTTTTGTGTTGCAGTAATTGCAGTTGTTTTAAATAAATATTCTATAAATAACATGATTAAGTTCTCCAACTTCTTACAGTGTACTAAATAAATGAATAACTAGATTGCAGTGTACAAATTTTATTCTAAATTTTAATAACATAACACTGTAAACAATTATCTACAAAATTATATTTTTATAGTGTAATTATTTTATCTGATCCCAACCAAATAGTGAACACTTTTTTTTTAGCAAAGTCTCTGATCCTTACTATAATTAATATTATTTTATTGTAATACTGTATTCTTAAAAAGTTATTACTTAAAAGCTATTAAAGAAAGGCTCTACACAAAAACAATGAGTTGTTTTGCTGTCATTGTTGACACTGCTCTTTTTGTCTATTTACTCGACCCTTGACTTGCAACCCTCCATTTACATGGTGGTTCAGCTGCTGAGCCACACTGCATACATTCTACACTTGACTGTCCTCCTATTACTTCCTGTTTATTGCTTTTATTTTCAAAACTGTTTTCATCTGTTCTCATTTGTGGCGACTAACAGTTTGCCAGTAATTTTACAATTTTTGTTTTCATTAGTAGTTTTCACTTTCTAGCTGGTCTTATATTATTAGTTAAATACATTACTAATTTATTTTTATTTCTAACAATCTGAA
The DNA here is from genome assembly GCA_022606455.1 of Callitettix versicolor. Classification (NCBI taxonomy): domain Eukaryota; kingdom Metazoa; phylum Arthropoda; class Insecta; order Hemiptera; family Cercopidae; genus Callitettix; species Callitettix versicolor. Next base: position 42,842,940 of record CM040185.1, on the reverse strand, counting down.
TACCATTGCTCAAAGTAAGTTCTCCACAGGAGCTTTATCTGAATGCACTAAGTTTGTGCCATTCTGCACATTCTTTGTTTTTCTTAATTGTCCTTGAATGAAACGTTAAAGATCTGTCTGGGTCATCTCTGAGAGATCAACACTGGGCATGTGACAGCTGAGTAAAAGTATCACACAATTAAAAATTAAACAGTCATAACACAGTTACTCATTAAATTAGTTTTTGTTAGGAAAAATAAACTAATTATTTTAAGAACTTTATCATTGTGTTTGGCTAATGTAAAACATTGAAAGTGGAGGATAAACATTTTACATACCTGTTAAAAAAGTTTCATGTTTCCAAAGTTTCATATGTGTTTGTTTCACAGTGTACATGGAATGTTGAATTTAAAAACACTAAATTTGCATATTGAATACATTCTAAATAATTTTGTTTTAGACACTCTAGTGCCTGACACTCCAGTTGGAAGAGAAATTACACATGAGAAAATGCCAGGCATTGTAGTGGCAGAATCTCCAGTAAGTATTAAATTACTCAGATTTCTAAAATATTGTATTTAAAAATGTAATATAGTAGAGTTTTTCTAATCCAACATCTATGGGACTGAAACCCATCAAATTACAGTGAGTGTCTGGAATACCGAGGGTTAATTGAAAACATTACATTTTAGATTACATTAGATTAGATTCAAACTAGAGGAAGGCAGTCAACATACCTATTGTGCAACTAAACCTCTTGCTTACTAGTTTAACAGATTGATGTCCTTTATAAGTTTCAACAATCCACTGACTAGTTCATTCTGCTGAGATACCCTAGGGTCCTGGAAACCAAATGCCCCTAGCCTCCTACTAGAGCCTCACAATCATGGATTATGTGTTTTGCAGACTCCTCCTCTTTCCTGCATAACCTGAGCCCCATGATTTCCCGAAGTTGTGCTCCTGCCCAAGACGTCTGCCACTCCCTTTAAGAAGTACATATGGAACCTTGCTTATGAATCATTACTATGGGAAACCCCATGAAGGTTACCCCATCTTGTCTGGTGTTGCTTATTAATCAACCTATTAATAGCAGATTTGGCCAACGACAGAGAAATCCCTAAAGCTGGCTCAGGTCCGATGAACTCAGATGAAGATCTCAGTTCAGCCAGTCGGTCTGCCTCCTCATTACCCTCAACTGCCTTATGCCCTGAATTCCAGTGAAGAGTTAACCAGAGACAGAGCATTGAGGTTCTCTCGACATTCCTAGACGAGCTTAAACTGAATTGTAGGGGACCCGCAAGTGCTTTTATTGCTGCCTGACTCAGTGTGGATATGAATACAAGCCTTCTTGAAGGCCCTTTCAAGTTCTTCAGAACACAGTCATTAATGGCCATTACTTCAGCCTGGAATACTGTTCATACTGTTCGCCCTTGGGGGTCGTCTCTAAGAACAAGTCGAAGGGAGGAGGTTGTCGTTACACGCCTCCGCATTGGTCATTCGTTGTTGACACATGGTTTTTTAATGGGACACGGGGAGCCACCTATATGCCAACTTTGTGGAGAAACCATCACAGTCAAACACTTGATGTTAGACTGCGATTGCTTGAGAACCATGCGTTTAATATATGGATTAGGAAACTGTATGCAGGCGATCTTGGGGGACGATTCGGCGATCATTGATCGCGTTTTGGCCTTCCTGAGACGCTTGCATATATATCAATATATTTAATTTTTTCCTTAGTATTTATATATTCTTTATAGTTTATATTCTTGTTAACTAGTTTTAGGAAATTTTATTGTTTCAAAATATTTATTATCTTCCTGTTTAATTAGGACCCCTTTACAGTCCACCTTTATATTGTTTTGTTTTTAAGTTATTTATTCTTGTTATAAATGTTATCTAGTTTGTAAGTAATGTTACGTTTTATCGCTCTGTTGTTTCTTTTCTTTAGTAGTTGTATTTAGGCGATGATAGCCTTAATGTGCTTTTCGCCTTAAAAAAAAAAAAATGGAATACTGTTGCATATTGCCCCAGGGTAATAACTTTCTTCAACCCCAGTCTCTTGCTGTACACCCAACACCAGTGCCTGTCTTTGTTTTGGAGCCATTTGTATACCATACTATGTCTCCAGAGTTTCCCAATACACAATTTCAATCCCCAAACTTAAACTTGACATAAAAGGGTTTAGAGACCATGTGTCGTTTGACCATCTGATCAGTCCCATCATTAGAATAGAGTCACTGATCTTTTCTGTGATTCTAGCATGCGCCAAAGTCGAGGACAGCCAATCACCACCTTGATGCTGTCTACATGCTGCTGCTTTACGTGCCTCCTGTATGATGTCAGTGGAGGGGGAACCCAAGAATGATCTCCATAGCCGCTGTTGATGTCATGTTCATAAAACCGGTAATGCAAAGTCAGACCAGCCTCTCAATTTTAGAGACTCTCTGCTGTCCCCTCTGCTCGGCCTTAGTCCACCACACCACAGCACTATAGCACACCCTAGGTCTAATTATCCCAATGTAGATGTACTTCCCAGTATAGATGCCTGGTCTCAGCCATCATGTTTTTCCAACCTTTCTTCTCTACTGCCATCAGTGACTTGTTGGCTTTCCCCATGATGTACCCAAGGAGAGCATTCCAGGTTAATTTGGTGTTCAACACCAAGCCCAGGTACTTCACCTTGTTCGTAACCGATTATATTCCCAAAGAGCTTAAGTCCTTCTAAATACAGGGTGATCCTCTTGCTAGTAAAAGGAACAAGATTATTTTTTTCCTGGGGTTAACCCTTAGGTTCTGACAACACCAGGTTTCCATTAGTGATAGGGCTTTCTTCATGAGATCCACCACTGTATTACCATACCTACCCCGGATAAGCACCACCACATCATCAGCGAATCCTTGTAAAATCTATAGCCTCACTTCTTGACTTCATTACAAAGATCAGTGTGCTACCTTTATTAAAAATATAAAATTAGATGTCACGATAAAGGAGCATTCTGCATTGCTGCCCTCTCTTGTTTGTGTTATTGCTTCCCAATGCTGAATGATGTGCATTGACATCAGCACCACTTGTCCCTGCTAATGAACTTGTAGTGCTAATCAGCACCACTTGCTCAACGTCCACCACCTTCTAAAAGCTGATGGTTGGGAAGCAGTCAATATCATGTGTAGGAAGTATGCACTAATCCCTTCTGCTACTAGAACCCATACCAGTAAATTAGCACTGATTACTGTGCAATCCCTGGAACATAAAAAAAAAAAATACTAATAGCTCAATATTATTCGTTACAACTATGCATGTCCTAGGCCTAGTGACTGACCTGTCGTAAACCAACTTACCTCCACTTACACCCAGTCCTGTTATTCTTCCTCCCGTCACCCAAGATTCTTGCGCTAGAGCAATGTCAACTTCTTTCTTTCAAACATCCTCTGTAAAACATCCTCTGCCGCTTTATTGTGATGAAGATTAACTGAACTATTCTCATCCTTCTGTTGAGTGAAACATCTATCACATTACGAATGGGCTGTACAGTAATCCCACATTTTGCTACAATCCACAACTGGTGGATTCCACGGGATTTAGTACAGCCCCAATTTCCTCCTTATCCAGATTCTCACCACCCATATCCAGTTCTGCAAATTCTCTAGGGTTTTGAGTTTTATGAATTATAATTCATTTTAATGAAGGTCCCATGAATAGCTTGAAAAAGAAAAGATTCTACGCATACAGAGCCCAGCAGTATAGGTAAGGCTAAATTGAAACTGGAGGTCACCAGGTATCCAGAGTTTGCATACTAAAACCATGCAGCCCTCAGCATATGGTGCTCCTTTTTATAGGCCAGCATTAATCTGTTACAGCCTGCACCACATGGAGACATGTAACTCCGTTCGTGAATCTTAACACGTTTCCCTCTCCAACAATCCACGTAAGAAATATTTACATTTTATATTATGTTTAAACTTCAAAGAAAGTGAAGGCAAAAATACAAAATCTATTACATTACATTACAATATTGTTACAGTGGGGGAATTAAAAATGTTCCTAAGCTGGAATTAAAAATCCATTCATAAACAATCCAAAACAAACAATTGAATTGAACATCCATTAATTGAAACAATCCAAAACAAAAATTATCGTGACAAGCAGCTGTCTCACTAACATAATGGAAACGAATTTCCAAAAGTAATTTTTTGTCTACCCTACTCTTTTTAAAGCTCTGACTTCACCGTCATAAAGAGCATTAAAAACTGTGTATATTAGCATTCTGAACTTTCAAAGTGTATTGTAAAAACAAAAATGAGCAAACTCTAATCTTTGTCAAATAAAACTACTTAATTTTCTTTAAAATTTTTCTTCAATCTTTCAACAGATTTTCTTAATTTAAAATGCTAATTGAATACAACAGTTTTTAACGCTTTGTACAATGGTAAAACCATATTAAAAAAAAATTAAGACTAAAAAGTTATGAATTTTAAAGATTAGCAATTACCACCATTTTGAATCTCAAATGAACATTGATGGTAGTAAACTTGTTTAAGCTGTTACCACATTCTATTGTGCCAAGTTTTAATCAAATCACACTAAAATTGTAAACACACACACACACACACACACACACACACACACACACACATATATATATATATATATATATATATATATATATATATATATATATATATTAAATTTTAATAATTCATTAAAAAATAGTCTAGAAGTCTGGCTGACTTAAAGTATTGTATGGCATTTTTTTCAACACTAACATTTTTTAATTTTTGTTAGTTGTATGAAAATGTTAGAAATAAATGTATGAAGCATGAAAATATACAATGAAACTTCTTTTAACAAACATTTTACGAATTGGGACATTTTATGAATGTTCTAATTTCGTAGTAGTTCCAATGAATACAGAATCTATAAGAAGGACACTTCTTGCCAAAAAAAAGTCAGCACATTTTATTCGGCGACAACGCTACTTGGATTCCTCGTCAATAGGCAGCGCTGCATGTTTTTTTTTCTGAACTTGTAGCTTAAAGAGAGACAAATATAGGGCATGGCATTTTCTGTATCTCTCGCTGGCGGTCTCTCTCTCTCTCTCTCTCTCTCACACACACACACACACACACTTTTCATACCTACCCTTACACTTGAACTACGTTTGGGAAATTATGATTACAGGGTCAACTTGTGAAAGTTATATTTGCAAACAAGTGACTAACATCTTCTCGCTCGGTACCATTGGTTCTATCATTGAACAGTAGGTTGATATCGGTGTGCTTCCCTGCTTTATATTTCTTGTGCGCATAGTGTTACTTTATTAAATTCTATGTTTAAGTGTCTTATTGTATTTAAGAGTATGTAATCTAGTATCTAGTACAATAATAATGCTTGGTGTTGGGGGTACTTGTTGCTACGTGAAGTGTGAAAACAACCGAAAGAAGAATAGACATTTGTCATTGTTCAATTTTCCAACAAAAGACAAAGAAAGGTAAGACGTTTATCAGTTATATCTTTAAAACATCAAATTTAATTATTTTTTAAATAGAATGATTTTTTTATTTACTTTAAATAAAATAAATACACTAAATACAACTCAAAGAATGTTTCATATCATTGTAAATTATCAATATTAAGAGTTTTATACTACTTTATAATCAAATTAAATTAATAATAATTGATTTTCAATTGTCAGTAATTAATATAAACTAGACAAAGTATTTTTTCCCATGCAAGTTTTATCAATGAACTAAGTTAGGTATGAGTACAGTTGAGTACAGTCATTGTTCCTAACAGCCCAACTCATTTTCAAATTTCGCTTTTTGTATGTACGAGTATAAAGTAAGTTTGGTTAATATACAGGATAAGTCAAATGTTGTCGTGACTAATAATTATCTTGTTTATTTGTGGAGAAAACCCAAACTTATGAAATGTTTAGAAGACATAAAGATGTACATTTTAGTGCATGAGGCAACTTTTGTCTAGGCCTCCAGAATCTCCAATTTTGGGGCCGAGGCAAGTTGCCCTGTACATTAAAAAGTAAATCTTTATGCCTTATAAATAAACATTTCATGCATTTGTTTTTTTTGCATTAATAAACTAAAACATGTTCGGGTGTTTCGATACTTTTGCCTAACACTGTATATTATTAAACTGTATGTAAATAATAAAAGCTTTGTGACTGAATTTTTTAAAAATTTTATTACAGTGTAGTATTTATCAATTTATTCTCTGTCTAAATAAAGTATAAAAGAAGGTTTGGTGATCGTAAAAAATTGATCTTTAAATTTTGATTGTTTTTTTTTTTTTTACCAGCAGTTCAAAGGTGCGGTTTTAGTTGAATGTCTGTCCATATATATCCGTTTTGTGTCTGTGACTAATTAGCTGTTTAGATAAAATTTGCCATATAAGTTTGGTTTACCAATATCAAGTACTGGTTCAAATTGTTAATTCTCTAACAGTTTTGAACGCTGAGCTGGACAAGTAACAATGGTGATCATTAATAATTATTATTGATATTATTTGTACACATAATATTATAGAACAATTTTGTACAAAGTATATTTAACTGTTAATGTTCTAACATTTTCTGCCAGTTTAGCTGGTATGTAGTATAAAAGCATTAATTATAATTTAAATATTTCAATATAGGGCCTTATTTATATACATTAAAGAACAATGTTGTACAACAAAGTATTATATGAGCACATAGGCAAAGCATTATATGTGCACATAGGTATATTTATTTAACTGTAAAAGCTCTATCAATTTTGTAGTGGATGAACTGATATATAGTATAATGGCGTTAATTTTTATTGTATTGTATACATACAATTATTACATTGTATACATAATGCATTAAAATAAAACTTAAATTTACTATGCAATATATATATTTAACTGTAATTGCTCTAAACAATTTTATGGTAGATGGGCCGGTATCTGGTATAATGGCATTGATTATAATTAATTACAATGTATATTACTCATACACATAATTTTATACAAATACACATTAATATTAAAAAAGTTAAAATCAGTAGCATGTTTTTAAACCAAGTGCTTTAGTTTCATAAGCAGAAAACCGCGTAATAATTTTTATTTGATGCGAGTTAAAAGTATTTTCTCCATTAAAGTAAACATGTATCACGTTTTAGGGCTGGTTTGTGATGGATTTTGCGCGTCGCGTGATGTGAGTACAAATTTATATTGATATATAATAGTGTATTTTGCGTGTTGTAAATCGAATATTAAATTGATAACAATAAGACATGAAAATAAAGACAATAAAATGAATATTACTGAAATTGTATAAAAAATAACAAATAATATTGTAAAAAGTGTTATTATTTGATAAAATACAGTACACATAATTATAATTATTAAGAAAAAAATATCAAATCCGTGAGCAAGTTCTTAACTACAAATTTCTGTTATTGAACAAAAAATAAAAATCATGTGTCATATTTTCGAACAAATTATCATAATTAAAGTAAAAAGAATGGAAGAAACATGATACATGATTTTAATTTTTGGTTCAAAACAGAAATTTTTTTGTCAGAAGCTCTGAAAGTGTTCGGTACGAAAAACGATTTTTGAAATCTTTTTTGAGAAAAATGTTCAAAATCAGATTTTTCAAAAATCAGCTAAATGATTTTTCATAAAAATATAATTGATATAATACATAACTACTCAAACAAAACATATGAGTCATTACAGCTCAAAAATCAGGTTCAGGATCTTTAAGAAAACTGCTCATCAAATTTCGTAGGCTAATAACTGAAGCCAATGAGCAAATTTTAAGTAAACAAATTAAATCTGGTTCCGAATTAAACCAGAAAAAAATGAAAAATAAACCTAATTTATGGAAAAATAATTTACGAAAAATAAACCTAAAAATCTAATTTATGCAAATTTTAATTCCAATTTTTATTTTTTCTTTAGAAAATTTTACAGACAGACCACAAAATCAGAAAAAGAAAATATTTTCATAAATATGATTACTGAACGATTTTTTATTTTATGTTAAAAATTTTAAAATAATATTTTTATAGACTTTGTAACAACGTGGCATGTATTACAATTAACTAGACTTAATTTCATTATAACTTCAATAACTTCAAATAAAAAAAAAACATTTCTTTCTATTATATATATATATATATATATATATATATTTAATACTCTACCACCCTTTTCTTAATAAGACTGCATTACTTAAAATATATTAGGAATTATAGGTATATATGTGATGAAATAAAGAATGTAGTAATTGATCCAAACTAGGCTATTTTATAATTTTTAAAATTTTAATAATTTTAAATGTTTATAATTCACGTGCATTCATTAAATTTCTATTAAATATTACTGTTAAATTTATCAAATAGTACTAAATCAAATGTAACCTATAGTTCAATATTCAGAAAATCGTGATGTCGTTCCCTCGTTGCAGTTGAACTGGTGGTCTAGGAAAGGAATAGGCCTGGTCATGTATTAAATAGACAAGCTCACTGCCGTAATGAAAACGAAAGTTAAGGGGAGTTGACCTGTGACGTCACACACAACAATGTTTTTTTCAACCTCTCAGCTGTTGGCAGAAAGAGAGAGACAGAATACCAACGACCTTATATCTGTCTCTCTCTGAGCTATAAGTTCAGAAAAAAACATGCAGCACTGCCTATCGACGGGGGATCCAAGTAGCATTCTCAGCCGAATAAAATGTGCTTACTATTTCAGGCAAGAAGTATCCTTCTTATAGATTCTGTATTCATTGGTAGTTCTGACTAGCATTGCCCGTCGCGACTTCACCCATGAAACTTAAACTGTTTTAGTAACATAATAATTTAGAAACATAAGAAAATATATCATCATCTAAACTCATGATTATTTTTCAGTGAATATTAACAAATATTATAACCTGAATATGTTTATTTTATTGTCTTCAAACATGTTCCATTCAAATTTATGGATATCTGGTAAAAAATATTTTTCTTGAATATAAACATTTATCCCTCTTTTATATTTTTGTCCTTTTTGGGGATGAATTCGGGTGGGGGAAATACTGATTACATGTATCATAATTTGTGTTTTAGAATATATTGTTTACTTTTAAGAAAATCTGATGAAAAATAATTTTCTCCAAAGCAAACACTCTTTTTTCTCCAATATACATCTTTTTTACATTTTTATTCTTTTAGGGAATGTATTCGGAAAAATGTTGAAATATGAGTTTCATTAGTTATGTTTCATAACATATTTCTAGAATATATGATAAAAAAAAAAAATGGAGTCTCTAGCTATAATAGTCTCGGCTGTACGTTGATTATTAAATTTGGACTGGGTAAGTAGTTTAATGGTGTCAAAATCAAATTTTTGCAAAATCCTTTCTTAGTGTACCTCAACATTGTTGTAAGAAGGTACCCTGAAAATTTCAAGTCTTTAGATATAATAGCATGCAAAATCCTTCCTTAGTGCATGCTATATGATAACATAAATATGTACCCTGAAAATTCCAAGTCGCTAGCTAAAATGGCTCTGCATTGATTATGAATCAGTCAGTCAGGACTTCTTTTTTATATATTAAGATTTTTAACTTCTTAATTTGAGTTGAGAGATTGATTTCTATTTGCTGGTAACAAGTCAGGTCTATCACAAAATGATTTGAGTCATCTATTTTTTCAGAAACATTAAAACTAAATGGGTATAATATTTATCAATATCTAATAATTAGTCATTTTTGGTAGTGTGTAAGAAGTGAAACCTTTTTTTTTTGTATTTGTTTCAGAATACATCAATAGAATCTGAAATAACTGGTATAGAGGACAAAGATATTTTTGCTTCTTTTTGTAATTTAGAAACGCCTAAAGTTTATAGAAACATTAATGAGAAACATTTTTTAGAAAAACAAAATTTGTCTAAATGTTTAAATGAAAATGAAGGTTTGTCTCGAACAAGAACTCAAATGAGTGATAAGTTTTTCACTGAATTTGAGTCAAGAATCATAATTTCTAAGCCAAAAGTGCAGGAAGTTGATAACAGTTCTGATGATGAAATCATACCAGCAACTCAAGGTAAATTAGGAAACAATGAATCTTTTTCTGATTCAAAAGTAATAAAAGAAGCAGAAATACAACATGATGGAACAGGCTTGCCAACTTCTGAAGCAATTTCTGAAATATTATCTTTCAGTGAAGAATGTTTAAGTAGCAAAGAAACTCAGAATTCAGCGCATACAAGTAAACAAGAAGTTGTTGATAATAGTGCTGCAAAAAGTGATATTTTGGAAGGTAAAAAGGGAAGTAGTAAGATATCAAAACTTTTTTCATGGCAGAAAAACATTGATTTCAATTTAAAACAAAGTAGTGAGCAAACTGAAATTGAAGAATGTAACAAAAGTAGTGATCCTGAAGGATTGACTCAGGTTAACTTAAAAATAAATTATACTGAAGATGAGAAAACTGGGGGGAATAAGAGTGACCAAAGCAATAGTTGTAAAGTTGAAGAAGAATGTAACAAAAGTTTAAGTAATCCTGAAGGATTGACTCAGGTTAATTTAAAAATAAATAACACTGAAGATGAGAAAACTGAGGGGAATAAGAGTGATCAAAGCAATAGTTGTAAAGTTGAAGAAGAACGTAACAAAAGTGTATGTGATCCTGAAGACTTGACTCAGGTTAATTTTAAAATAAATAACACTGAAGGTGAGAAAACTGGGGAAAATATCAGTGAACAAAGTAGTAGTTGTAAATTTGAAGAATATAACAAAAACATTATTGATCCAGAAGTATTGATTCAGGTTAATTTAAAAACAAGTAACACTGAAGGTGAGAAGACTGGGGTGAATAAGAGTGAACAAAACAATAGTTGTAGAGTTGAAGAAGAACATAACAAAAACACTATTGATTCAGAAGCATTGACTCAGGTTAATTTTAAAATAAATAGCACTGAAGATGAGAAAACTGGGGGGAATAAGAGTGAACAAAGCAATAGTTGTAGAGTTGAAGAAGAATATAACAAAAGTGTAATTGAGCCTGAAGGATTGACTCAAATGAATTTAAAAATAAACAGTGCTAAAATTGAGAAAATTGGGATAAATAAGAGTGAACAAAGCAATAGTTGTATAGTTGAAGATCATAACAAAACTATTGCTGATCCACTTTTGGTCCAGCTTAATATGAATACCCAAGTACCAATAACAGGTACTGACAAATTTAATAATGTTGATACAATATCACAGGATCCTGTGTTTAATATGAATACTCAAGTACTAATAACCGATACTTTCAAATTTAACAATGCTGGTACAATATCACATGATCCTGTGTTTAATATGAATACCCAAGTTCTAATAACCAGTACTGACAAATTTAACAGTGCTGATACAATATCACAGGATGCTGTGTTTAATATGGATACCCAAATACAAATAACCGATACAAACAAATTTAACAGTGCTGATATAGTATCACAGGATCCTACATTTAATATGAATACTCAAGTTCCAATAACTGATACTGAAAAATTTAACATCGCTGATACAGTATCACAAGATCCTATTTTTAATATGGTTACTCAAGTACCAGTACTTGATAGTGTTAACACTTCAGAAGCTTCTGAAGATTCTAAATTTAGTGTGGACACTCAGATACCAATACAAGATATTAAAGATATTAACATACATTTTTTGAATGATTTTAATAAAATAAAGTTAAGTAAAATAATTGAGCCAAAGAAAAAACAGCAAGTAAATACATCGGTGGTAAATGCCAGTTTAAGTAGTTCATCGTCTCAAGAAACAAAATATATTCCTGAAGTTTGCATACAAAAAAATAATGTATTGAATAGCTTTGAGAATGTTATTTTTAAACAATGTAGTAAAAATAAATGTGAGGTGCAATTCGGGGACAATAATATCGTTACAAATAGCGGTACTGGTAAAGTATTAGCACAAACTGATGTTAACTCTAAAAACGTTAATGGTATCAATCATGGAAATAATAAAGTAGAAGATTCCTGTGTTACTGAGACATTGACACAAGTAAGTTTACAGAAAGAAAACAGAACAGATATAAACATTGAAGACCTGGATGACGATAGTACAGATATTGATGAAGACCTTGCAAAAAATAAAAGTTTACCAGTAGTAACTCTAAAAACATCAGAGGTTAGTGTAAATACTATTTACTTAAGTGAGGAAAATAACCAATCGGAATCATTAAAAATTGTTTCAGAAGGTATAGATGAGAATGCTGAAGAAGAAAATATTTTTGATGGTACAAAAAGTATTATTTGTAAACACAGCCCATGCAAAGCATCGAAAAAAGGTAACGATTCAACTAAACATTCTGAACCAGGAACTTCATTCAGTTTAGCACACAGTTCTAACAATAATGGGAATAAAGATGAAACTGAATTTAGTCTAGCATCTACTTGTGCTTTCGAAGAAGCAGTCATTCCATTTGAAGCAACATATACACTGAGAAAAGATGCTTCGTATTCTGATGAGGAAACTGAGATTAAAGACAAGGACAAAACTGTAAATTCATCGCAGGTTGGAAAAAGTCGCTTAAGTAAGTCAACAAAAAAGGTTTCGGAATGTTTAGAAAGTACTATTCAAAGTATGTTTGAAAATAATATATCAAATAGAAAAATAACCAAAGATTTTGAAAAGGCTAAGGAAGTAATTAAATTTGCAGACCAAAATAAAACTCCACTTTTAAAATTAAAACAAATACCTCCACAAGAAATTAAATTCAGTAAGAATAACAGTGCTTCAAAAAATAAGATTGTAATACAAAAAAATGATGTGATTAATTTAAAAAACGAACAAAAAGAGAAAAATCAAACAATTGGTTGTGATGCAGAAAATGAAATTAACTTAAACATGAGTGATGCAAATTTATTAAAGCCAGAGGAAACAGATGTATTAGAAAAAACTTCAGTGGATGAAAAACAAGATTATAATAAGGGAATTGAGCCCAAGGCATGTACAAAACAAATGACTCCTGTCAAAAAATTTGTTGGAGATAGTAAACATCATATTGCCATAAGTACTGTTAAGAAATTTAAGAATGTTAATGAAAATATAAGTGGTGTTAACAATAGCACAATCACTAAAACTATACCATCAAACTCTGACTTTATTACAAGTGGAATACCTGAAAAAGAAGAATTAAATATTAAGAAGTCCTTGAGAAGTACAAGAAGTAAGGCTGAAGGAAATTGTGCTATACCCAAAGAGACTATCAACAAAGAAGCTAATAAAAGCAGAAGACAAATTGAAAAGCTAAATAATATATTAGAAAAAGATACTTTAAAAACAAAATGTAATGCAGCAGAGGATGAAAACCATTGTTCCGATAAGAAGAAGAATATTTTGGAAGCTGAAGACGATGATAATAAAGTTTCACCATCAAAAAAACCCAAAAAGAGTGTTAGAAGAAAGAATAATAACACCAAAGTATGTGATAATGGAAGTGTTCAAATTACAAAATCTAACAAAAATATTGAAATGGACCACTTTAATTTAAAAATTACTTCTGAAATTATACCTTGTGTAGTAAAAAAGGAAAATTGTTCTGAAGAATCCCATTTTGATCAAAACTTGTGTATCAATAATTCTTTAAAGAATGAAAAACAGATCGAATTTGGTACAGAAAAGTTAAATATTAAAAAAGGTAAGCAACTGGTAATACAACATTCTGCAGTAGAGTTGGAAAATGTAGAAACAAAAGATAACACTGCTTCATCAAATAAGACCTCTATAAACCATTCAAAAAGTTCTACTAAGATTAAAGTAACTTCAGAAAAAAATATGCCAAGCAAAATGATATTGAGAAAAAGAAACCCTAAAGAATCAATGAAAACTGATGATAAAGATTCAACTATTAAAAGAATAACAGATGTTTGTGAAGAACATTTAAGAAAAAGAAATAATCATTCTGCTATCTCTGATAAATTTAAGACATCAGCTGAAAGTGATTGTATAAAAACAGAAAAATCATATATTGAATCAAGGCCAACTAAAAAAAAACATAATCAGAATTCAAAAGATAAAACAGCTGATGTCAGACACACCACTTTGGTAAGAAGTAATGATCAAAGTAATATATGCGATACTGCTAACAAAAAGAACTATAAAACTGGAGCAGAAAATGATTTAAATGAAATTATTCCTGTGAAAAAATCTAAACGAATTGCAACAAGAAATAAAATTATCACGGCTACAGTTCTTGATGTAAAACAACAAATAACAAACCCAGATCACATTGATTCGACTTTTTTAAATCAAGATATACAAAACTCAGTGTTAAGTTGCAAAGGAGAAAATTCTACAACAAATCTAAGAAAACGTGGAAGACAAAACAAGGAAGATAATCATAAACAACCTAATAAAAGAGTGAAAAATCAGCATTTCGAACAGTTAGATTCAAATGTGACTAATCAAGATTCTTCTCTTGTATATGATTCGAATTACATGAACCACTCCACTAATCGTACTTCTGATAAAATAAATATTACTACCACCTCTGATTCATTAATAATGGAATGTTCATCATCTAAAAGTTCATTTAAGGATGTGGCAAATTCGGAAATTAAAAAAATAGACAAAGTGTTCATCAGAAACACTAGTAAACAAAGGAGGACACGATTGCAGAGAAAGTGCAAAGATTCAGAGGTTATGTTATCTACTGAAAATACAAACTTAGACAGGTTGAGTACAGATTCAGGATTTGAAGGTTCTACAGTCTTTAACAGTGGAGACAAAAATGGAAAATCAAACAATTGGTCTTCAATACCTTCACCTCAGGTAAAAATATTAGATATTTTATAATTTTCAAACACAATGACATTAACTAGAGAAGCTTTTACAGAAAGTGAATTATTATTTCAGAGTTATTTTCTTATCTATCCTTTTAGTTATTATTTCAAAATAAACCCATATTTTTAAAGGGTGGATATATTTTGTGGTTTAAAAAGAAATCTTTATCTGAAAGAAAGGAAAGTATGTTCATTGGACCATACAGTAACTGCCTTCTCTCACAGCCGTTCAAATGAAAAAAAAAGTTGGAAATATACATTCTTTCTGGTATGTTATTTTCTAAAATGCTAGTAAAAAATTGGCTTTCTTAATTCATATCATTTTTAGTTATGTTGTATTAATTTTTTACTTTTTTCATTATGATAACATAAATTACTTCAGAGTGTAACACACTCAAAACAGTGTTACAACATACAGTGCCTATTTGGTTCAATCGTGTTATAATATTGCTTGAATATTGAGTGTTCAATTGGGTGTAAAAACCAAATGAAATTTTGTCATTATTGTAGTTAAATATGTCTTGTTCATGTTGAAATGTTGTAACAGTATAATGTCTCTTTTCCTTTTTGTCTTACAAAACCAAATGAATATTTGGGCTTCCTAACACTAAATCTAGAGATTAACAACATGACTAGATGACAGCTTGTATTTGAATAAAGGAAGTTGGAGAATTTTGACATTTAGTTTCTCTGTGCCATCTTTTTATGTATGTAATATTTTCAATTACAAAGAACTGACTTTAGAAATGCTGATATTAAAGGGAAGGTTTACTAAAAACTATGTAACGAGTTAATATTTGAATATTATATATGTATGTATTTCTTATTAATCTCCTGTGCTTGTTCATTTCGTTCTCCCAAAACCTGTTTTTGAAATTGAATTCTTATTTTAAGTGGGAAAAACATTGGGTTTTAAATATAATTTTTTTTTTTTTTAATATTTTGCACTTTTTCAGAATTGTAAAATGTTGGTTAGAAGACAAGAACAAGTTCTGTTTACCACAGGATTGGCTGATCAACATCGTGAGGCAAAAGTTAGGAAACTTGGTATGTCCTGTTTTAAAACAATATATTTTTATGTAAATGCTTTAAATTTATTTCTAAAGGTAAAGATAAAATATTTGTAAAGGATTTAATAAGTAATAGCAATTACTTATTAAAAAAACGAGATATTTTGCTAATAAGGAAAAAATAAGATATTTTTTCCATATAATAAAACTGGGTTCTGAAATAAAATGAAAAGACAAAAAAATGCTTACCAAGGAAGAACTATAAATGCTAGCAAACTATGGTTTGTTTATATAATATGTCACTGGTAAGTATTGGTTTACATTAGACTGACAGTAGTGTGGACATGATAGGGTGTGTATAATCTATAATAAACCTCAACTTCAAGGCCAAATACACAGTTATTTCACTTACTGTTGTTATAATATATTGCCCATATGTGTCGGAGTAACCACTGTAGATCTCTCAAACATAAATAAATGGTAATAATAAATTATGAGAAAATCAAAAAAATAAATGTATGACAGTATCATGAATAGCACAATCCTTTGTCATAAACCTTAGTGACAAGAGTAGGGTAACTAGTGAGAAGGGTATGTATAAAAGTGCTATGATAAATACCCAAAATGAGGGTATTTTTAGTTTTTGAGCTTTGTATAACACTTTTGATTGTTTGATGAAGTGTTTGTTGGCAATAAGAAACTGAAACTCAGTCATTTAAAAACTTTAAAAAAATATTTAAAGCTTATCTGGGAATTTATGGGATTTTATAATTTTTTGCACTACTATTGTCTTTTGATAATATGGAGTTTTTTATAAAATTAAGTTAAAATATTAGTAAAAAACATTGAAAAAAATTTTTGCTGACATTTTGTAAATGGGTTGGCAACATTTTATAAAAATGTACTTATTAGAAGAGAAAGGAAGTGCACTGGTATGTAGTGAGTAGGCTACTTGTATTCACAAAAAATTAACCTTAACAAAAATTACAGTTTAATTTTTTTAAACTAATAATAGGGAGGGTGTTTGCAATCTTTACAATAATATATAATAGTAATGTATATAAAGCAATCAAAATAAGTAATAAAAAGGAATGAAATAAAAAGCATAAAACATAGTATATAACAAACCTGACAGCTTTTGGTTTATTTGAATGTTGGAGGATAAAGGGACATTTATTTTTTTGTCCTTCTAAGAGTCAAGATGCATGACAGCATGCATGAGTGGTATTAGCAACACTGCTCATCCGACCCACAAGGCAACTGGCACTGTATTTCCCTCCATTAGAAAATAATCTATAACGTGCTGCAAACATGTACACTAAACATAGGCGAGGTCTAGGCACTTTTATAGATTTGTATTTCTTAAGAGTTTTCTCTGAGTTTTCCTTGTTTACCAGGTTTGTAGCAAGCCTGAAAAAATGAGAACACAAAATTTAACTTTACAATAAATTTCACAAAATTTAACTTACTGTGAATTGTGATTTTCTTTAAATTCAAAAATACCTGGAAATTTATGAGCTCTGGATATTTATTCTGAGTATTTTCCCTGAGTTATAAATACCCGGGTATTTTGCATCACTAATGACTGTATTGATTAAAGTGTTACAAATTTTGTTTCAATGTAAACTACTGGTAGTTTGTATGTTCGGAAGAGAAGGTACAATTTTTCATTACAGTAGAATTAATGTGTAAAGATATCTATTATTTCAGGTTGTAAAGTTGTTGAGAGCCCTCAGTCTTGTACCGTGCTCGTAACTGACAGAATCCGTCGTACTTTTAAACTTCTTTGTTGCATAGGACGAGGCACACCTATAGTTTCACCTGACTGGATCGAGGCATCGAACAATATTGGAAAGTTACAAGGTAATTGTACAATTAATTAAATTCTTATTTGTCACTATTATCTTGCTTAGTTTCCTGCCAGTTTAATTTGTTTTGTATATTCTGTTACTTGTAATACTTTTCCATACAAACTTCCTACTTAGAATATAGCCTGAGGAAATAAATTTATAGTAAGTATCTTGAACGTCCCTACTTATTTATGTTGTACAGTAAACTTTCGATTATCAACAGTAATGACAGGCGTAATGTTTGTAGATAATCCACCAATATTGAAGAAAATTTGTAGTGAAAATGTGTATCTTTAACCTTTTAATTGGTATGATTCAAGGCAGTAATAATGTGCTTATGTGGTGGGTTAAAAAATCTGTAAATGCTTTTAAATTTACTTCTAAAGGATAAATATTAAAAAAATAATTAGATTTAAAGAACATTTTAAATTATTTTAGCAAATATTTGTAAAAAAACTAAAAATCTTTTGCAAATAAGGGAAAAATAAAATATTTCTTGAGTTTATGAAAAAACATTAAATAAAAAGGAGCAAAAATAATAAATAAATAAATGAATGCTAATCAACTAAGAACTAAAATACAGTAAAACACTATTGTTTGTTTATATGATTCATAAATGTTTACTTTCCTTATAATCAATTGCCCATATGCCACAGTACAGTGTAGATCTGACACGCATAAATTAACAGTCATACCAAATGACCAGGAAAGCCAAAACGTAAATATATGATGGTACCATACCTGAAAAAACTTTCCTGGTCTTAAATATATAGTCACTGGATTTGAAGGGTTAATATGTATGTCTTATTTTAATTTTGATAGAATTTTGTTAAATTTAAACTTTAATAAGTATAAGAGAACATTAGAAATGAGAGTTAAACTAAGTTAAATAGTGAAAAATATATGACTGAATAGTTACAGTACCTTATTTTAAAAAAATCAATTTTATAAAAACAAAAAAAACGTTTTTTAAACTTATTTAAAATAATATATTGTTTCAAATACATAAGAGAAGGGAAGAGACTAAGCCTAGTTGTACAATACACATGCTTTCATGTATTCCAAATAGGTCTATTTCATAGCTGGTGGGCAAACAGTAAAACCCACTATCATTATGTAAAATGTTATACTGTAATGTACAGTTCCTGTATTGCAGCTTGTTTAAAAATCACCAAATGACCTAGTCATTTATCTGAATATCAGCAGATTGGATTAAGAGCATGACTGGCCCATATCAGTTTTTTTTCTTCATAGGATTGTTTTACACCCTTCGACACATCAGCTATAAGCTTTTTGTGTTCCCCTTATACTTCACCTTAAACCGACTGCAGTGCCCTTGAAAATCTTGTACAGGATGACCTTGTCTAACTCCTGATCTGATTGCTGAAGTCCAAAGAGTCTCCTTCTTTTGGACTCCAGAGCCTCACACTTAAAGAGTATGTCCTGAGGTTTCAGGTTCCTGCCCACACAGATAACAATCAGGTGAGATTTGTGGTAATCTCACTTTATGCTGGTGACTTTGGATGTGGCCATGTCCAGTGATTGCAACGATGACCTATCTCAGTGACCTTCTGTTAAACTGAATAAGTGTCCTTAGGTAACAAGTTACCCATCCCAAGCACACCATGATAGCATTTGACAGGACATAGAGGGAGCAAGAGGAATCTCATAGCAATTTGGATGAGGTTTCTATAGAGCATTTATTACCATGTGGCTATCTGAAAGTATTAGAATGTCCTTACCTGTAAGTTCTTCTAATGCTCGATGTACACATTGCTGAGATTGCACAAATCAGCTGGGAATACTGTGTAATACCTTCTAGGCTAGTTTGAAACATTGTCTCAGTGGTTTTGGGATTGCTACTGAGGTTCTAATGGCATCCGACAAGTTAGCTATAAGCTTGTTGTATTCCACTATACTTCAGCTTGACCAGATTCCAGTGCCTCTAACAAGCTGCAGATTCTTGCGTAGAGTGTTTTTGTGAAAATCCTTAGCTGTTTGCTAAAATCTGGACAGTCCTTCTTTTGGACTCCAGGGCATTGCACTTGAAAATATATGTTCTGTAGTTTCTGGTTTCTGTTTGTACAAATGACAGGCGAGATGTGTGATAATTCCACCTTATTGAGGTGACTCCGAATGTGGGCATGTCCGGTGATCATAGAAACGATGTGTTTCAAAAACCAGGGACTTTTGAATAGAACAAGTGTCCTTGTCAGTGTAAAATCTGGCCCGAAAGAAGACATTTTCATAGTCTCTAGCCAGGAAATTGCCTCCATCATTTGACCTGTAAGCTCATTTTCTTACTGCACTTCTTGCCTTTGTGTGATTGATCCTATCTACAGGTTTCAGTCCCACAAGGTGAGCAGTGGCTCCTTTTTTTGGCCAACAGGTTCACTCTCACATTTCCCTCAATGTCCAGGAATCTATTCTAAGCACAAGTGTAGAATAGATTTCTATAGAACTGAGAGCCTTTATTCCACTTGGCTATCTGAAAATATTAGAATCTCCTTACCTGTAAGTCCTTCTAATGCTCGATGTACACATGCCGGTATTGCACAAATCTAAGTTTGGAATCTTTCTAGGCTAGCTTGAAAATTTCCACAGTGGTTTGGCAGTATCTTTTGTACCCAGACTGATGATTGTGCAGTGATCCGCCTGTATAACAGACAATCTGACCTGGATGTACTGGTAGCTTACTAGCTTTATATTCTCTTGGGAATGAAGAAGAATTGTGAGTGAAAAGTGTAGTAAAGACATACTCAGTGTGCAAGCTATCATGGATAGCAAGTCTAACAGAACATTTTTGGCAATTGGAAAAGCACCTCATACATGCTCTCTCTCTATTCATCATGGTTATGAAGCCTATAGGCAGCCTGACTCACTTCAGACATTATGAATATGTCTAGAGGCAGTACATTTAATAAAACCTCTACAGCAGCTGTAGAAGTGCTCTTAAAAGCACCAGTAACCAGCATCCTTCACTTCCAAGTCATGCAAGCTTGCTAGTTTGCTACCTGCTGTAGCTAGTGTTGCTTTTGGCTACCATACCGTAGCATCATACATTATTTGAGGTCAGATAAAGTCGTGTATATCTAGAGGGCAAGACATGACTTTAATCCCTATTCGTATACAATAAGGAATCTTGTCAACATTAGTGATGATTTTGCCTTTTGAATAGCTTGGTTCAGATTAGCATTACACCACCGACTTGCTATCCAGGATCATGCCCAGATATTTCACAGTCTCAGAAAAACTCAATCTGAACACTTCTAGCATTTAATTTTCCTTTTTCGTGGCTCTTTTATTAGTAAATGGCAGATATTTTTTATTTAGTAATGATCAAATGCTGCAAAGAGCATGGAAAATAAGAAAGAGTATAAAATGGCAAATGAAACCAAATCCTCTATAATGAGTTACCAAGAAATATAGTGATTATATATTATGTTGAGGGAATATTTGTCTCAATAACACTATGATTTGGTGCATTTTTTTCTTCAAAATAAAGTCACATGTGCATTTCTTCTGCAAAAAATAGTTTCACTAATCTAGCAGCCAATATTTTCTCTCACCAAACGGATTAGATTTTTGTGTATGAAATGTTCATTTGTTTGATGTTATCAAACAATGATAGTTTTGGTGAATTTGTTCCCATCTCATCAACAAGACAACTTCAATTAATGTTCAATCAATGTTGCAATTATTTCTTAATAGATGTTCATTTTTTTTTTTAGCTAATTTATAAAAAATTCATAGATACAAAGTTATTTCAAAATTTAGTGAATATGAAATATAATTGAAACCTATTGAATTGCTTTAAATGATTCCAGATCCTTGGAAGTATCTAATTGTTGATAAGGAAGCGGAAAATAAGTTTTCATTTTGCTTAGAGAAAAGTTTAAATCTTGCAAGGAAGAAGCTCTTCCTGACCAAGCATACTGTGCATGCTACTCCATCTGTAAAACCACCACCTTCTGAATTAAAAGGTATATATATATATATGTATATATATATACAATTTAGCTTATTTATAATTGTTAATATATAAAGACATTCCTTACATAATTGAATTTGAATCCTTAGATTAACTATTTGTTTCATGTCTATTCTTAAGTAGGCTTACATACTCAGGACAGATGAAAAGTGACTACTCCAACTTGGCAGTTTTTTCACATTAATTAGCAGTGAATGAACAGTCCAAAATGGTGTTCCACAAGGCTCAATTCAAGGGATTTTTAATTAAACTTAGAAATAGAAGACTTTGAACGGATAAGTGGATCGAGAAATAAAACCTTTTAGGGCTGTGATGACAAGACTGATGGAAAATCATACTAATGATTGGAGGTCTGTTAATAAATTGAGAGAGGGATACTCTATGTGGACTTGAAGGGGACAGAAGGGTGTATAGGGCAATTCTGAAGAACCACGGAACATATTACAGGGCACTGTGGTTTGAGTGTGCGTGTGAGCAATTGAACCATTGAGTCCAAGGAATGTATACCAAAAGAAAGTGTGAATTACCTGTGCAGGATAGACAAAGAATTGTATGTCACATAATCTATAAATGTGAGGTTCTTGTTAGCAGGAAATGAAGGGTGTTTGTCTTTCAGAATCCTGAGGCCTCCAGCTGAATGAGCTACTCAGTGAACTGCTCAAATTCATTGAGAGAACCAATCTACCTAACTAGCGTCTAATAATCTTAGTTGCACAATAAACACTTTGTGCCAGGGGGTATCAAACCCCAAAGCTCTAAATATCTATTTATTCATCTACCTAATATATTCACTGCTGAGTTCTTGAAGCAGTGTAATTTGTTATTATATAAATAGTTTTGTACAGACCATTATTTCAAAGAAGAGTAAACTACCTTTTGCTTATAATACGAGGGTTGTTTGTAAAGTAAAGAATGTTTTAATCTGATCCACTTAGTTCCCCCCCACTGCTGCCATTGAGTCATTGACCTTCCCACTCTTTCATAGCAGTCTGATGCTAAAAGGTAGCCACTACAGTCACTTACTATTTATTTGTGTAACAAAATTAATAATCTTGCCAAGTGTGGCGTAATAGTGTTCGTAGTGTAATAAGGTTTGTGTGCAATAAAGGTCTGCACTATCAAAATTTACAGACAGATAACCAAGGTGTATAGTAATTCGAATGCCAGTCAATGGAATGGTATCATTCCTGTCCCTATAAAAAAAAAAAATCAAACAAATTCTGAGCAACAAAAAGGTTATGGCTACAATGTTTTTGGAATTAAAGATTTCCTGCTCATTGACTACACATGTATAGAGGAGACTGTAAGTGCAGCTTCACTGACTATCCATCATCATTCAAAACAACAATGGACATATGATTGCTGCAAAATTGAAAATATTGAAGATTTATTTAATAGCGAAATATTGGGAAAGGATTCTTCTACAAATAATTAATAATTTTGCAACATTATGTAGTGATGGTTAAATATGGGGTAGTACCAAGTTACAAGTTGAGAAAATCACTTTTTAATTGAATTTAATTCAGATGAGTTTTGACAAATAAATTGATAATTCCTTAATCTATCTTCTTTTCCTAACATGTGTTAACTGTAAGTAACAACCCATCATTACTTTCCAGTTCTTTGAGTTTCCTACTCACGCTCTTAACTTTTTGCTAGAATTTTAAATTTAAATTTATGAGTTGCAAATAAAATTCATAAATAAAAAATGTATCAGGTAAACATTTTCATCTTACTTTACAAGGTGCAAATTATTGATACAAAAGTTGAAAATTAAAACTGTTTTATAATTCTTAAAAATAAAGCCTATTATTATTCTTAATAAGATATCAAATCAAAGACAGTTATATATGATTGATGTTTCCGCAATGAATTAATGGTGTTCTCTTCTCTGACTGGTCAAAACTTCATGCTCATTTAACCTACTAATATTTCTCCTAGAATGTTGATTTGGTACCAAGATTTCAAAACAAATTTTTTCTGAGTTTCACTCTGGTGGTCACACACAGATGATACATTGATATTATACTAATACATACATTTTAAATCATGTTAGTAAGTTTATTATTTCAATATTGTTTCTTTAAATACGTTATAATACCAGTACTAAACATTAAGGCCAGGTGGCCACCAAGTGCAGAGCAGAGCATACTATACATTCAAAATTTAACATGTTGTTTTTAATGTAAGTGCAGCCACTGAAAGTAAAATGGAGCTGAGCGGAATCAAACAGCATTGCATGGCTCTGCTTCACTTTCAGTGGCCAGACTTAATGTTAAAAATAATAGGTTAGGTTTTGAATACATAGTCCACTCAGCTCCACATTTGGTGGCCATCTGACGTAATAGATTGTGTGACCAATCAAAACCTATATAAATAAATTTGTAGTATGTTTACTGTTTTTACAATCAAATTAATTGTAATTTAATAATTATTTATAGGGATTGTAGAGTCATGTGGAGGTGAATATTTTGAAGAAAACATGTTATGGCCAGAAAATACTATAATAATATCGTGCAGTGAAGACAAAAGCTTATGGCAGAAATTGAAGAAAAAAAGTAAAACATCAATTATTGTAACGGCAGAAGCAATACTGTCAGGTATACTGCAGCAATGTTTGGATATTAAATCATATAAACTTAGTTAGTCTTGCAACAACCAGGTATATTTCGTCTCATAAGATATATTTTGTATTTGTATAAATTAAGCAAACTATTTTATATAATTGATTATAAAGAGTCACTGGCTGTAATTTAAAAGTAAAAAAAGAGTTAAATTCAAAGGTTCTTAACCCTTTCCAAGTACACTCAATTCTAACTTACTTTTTTGTGTGGAAAGCCTTATTCCAAACCTGGATACTTGAATCTGTCAGCCAGCGGTGTTCATCAAACACAGCAAGAGCCTTCTTGTCATTAACAAGGTATATCACACAACCGGGCGCACCGCAGCAATTTGGCCGCAATGCCTAATTCTGCTTTTGTACCCATGTAAAATAATTTTAAGTGTACATATTATTATTAAGTGAAATGCATTATTTTTATTATAGTTTGTTTCTAATTGATTTATTTTAATTTTCAGTTTTTTAACATTTAAAACATAGACAATAGTTAAAGAATACAAACACTTATCTGAAAAAGGATTTCATTTTATACAAGAAACATGACAAATATTACGAAATTCTTAGTGGTCACACTTATCAAAAAACTAAATTTATAAACAAAAATTAAAAAATTAATATTTACAAATTTAATCTGAATTAACGTATATTGCTTCAGCTTCTTGCAAACAGCGGTCATCTGGCTGTGATTCTTAAAACATTCTTTGCAAACAATTTTGGTTCTGTTATTTTTGTGTGATCCACAAATATGACAAATAGGTCTACCTGTTGGTACTTGAGCCTGTTGATTTTCCAATAATTTATATAAGATCTCCAAAAAAAACTTGAAGATCTTTTGGAGACTTAGAATTGTCGCTCTAGCTTTCAAGTGTCCACTCATGTAATTAAGTGCCAATTTTTTCAAAAAGTTTCGTCTTCACTCACTGTAATCCAGATGGTTGAATTTGTAAATTATATTTGGATTTATTCTGGAAATGTCTAAATGCAGATAAAAAAGGGCCATTGTCCAACGTCTCATGCTTCGGGATGTCAAGTAACTGGCACACATTTGATCGACAGTGTCAACGCTGTCCAAATTTACAATAGACTTTTTGGAATCTTCGTCAATAGAACAGAAAACATTTCTCCATTGATACCTACCATAAGATGCGAAAATAAAAGATTGCAGCCAATTTGCCGCTAGCACGCCCACTTGGGTTAAAATATTTTAAATTTTCACTTCTGTTCTTAAGACATCCCTAGCTGGTATGAAGTATTCTCTCTCTCACACACACACACACGTTGTTTCATTGCCTCAGTTTTAAGGTAAAAAATGAAACAAATTAAATATTAATTTTTCTTCACTTGATGTTACACATACACACTATAGGACACATCTGAGGCTTATATGGAAGAAAACATGTTCTCTTGGACATATTTTAAGCCTATGGAACATACTTAACGATTGACCAAGCGAAGCGAGTTGTCTGCTTCAATTCGACTGTTCAGCATTTGGTTTGTGTTTATTTTGTATATAGTTTTGGCCAAATGTATTGGCTGTTTTGAAATTTGGTATGAAGGTATTTTGTATAAAGCCCGAACGGCATATGTTATATGTTTAAAGTCTGTTCGTCATATAGTTTTATTCTTTTAAACTTCACACTCAAAAATAATGTTCTCTTCAATGCTGCTATAGAGATTTTACTGTATTATAAAAAAAATACTTTTTTGTAAACCACACACATATCGTATGATTTATTTATAACAAATTCAGAAGACAGGACATACCAGACCCATAGTATAGCCAGCAATGATTGTAAGAAAATGAATAATTAAATCCCTTCTTTCATAATTTTTTATTTTGTTATATTTTTCATTTTTTTAAACTGTTTATTCCTTTCCTGTAATATTTTGTACACAATAATATTTAGTTTTATAATTGTTATGACTTATAGCTTCTTTTATATTCTGTTTATTTTTGACGTTTAAGAACAATTTTATTAAAATTAATAACAATTGAAGTATTTTTTAATAAATTTAGTGCCTTGGAACTATACCTATATCATTGATTTTAACATTACATTAATGATATACATTAACATGTAATATGTATTCACAACATATGCTACCTGCTGCAGTATGAGTTTCAATGTAACTTTAAGATACTACTATATATAATAAAAAGTTCAGTTTTTGAATATTTGTATAGGCCTAATTTAGGAAAGAATTTAAGAAATAAGGTTCTAGGTACAATATTACAAAGAAAGAATACACATAAAATTATCAACATAAGTCTTGTTTACTTCAAAAGATCAACAAAACATTTGTACACAATTCTACAATATTATATATTAAACATCATTATAACATTCTATAATAAAATATTATGTATACAATTTACAATTCTTTATATACAGATATTTTCCTATTATTTGTTTACATGAATATAATGTAGTTTAACAAATATGTAAAAATGACACTTGATGTTTACTCTGTTCTGTACATTATCAATGTCCAAATAATGTTACTGTATTTCCTCATTACCTAAGCTTAAACAAAAAGCTAGCACATAAAACCTTACTATGGGTAAACAAATCACAGATTTTTTATGTTCATCTATTAATGTTAGTTTGATTAATAAACCAACAGCCAGACTTAAATCAAATATTCTTGATTTACATTATAAATTACACTCATAAAATAATTATATCACCTTACTATGGGTAAGATTTTCATATGTTCATCTATTTTCTTAATATTAGTTTGACTAATAAACCCAAGCTTGAACTAAATATTCTTGATTTACAGTATAAATGCATATTCATAAATAAAATGATATTATATATCATTACTTTTTTCATATTATTTTATTACACCATTTGAATTTTAACATAAATAATAAATTTGACATTAACATACAAATAAGGCTAGCCTACTTAAATTTACTTTTTATTAATAAAAAAAAATTAAATAATAATACTAATGAGATGTGAGGAAATACAGCATTAAATTTGTTAAATGGATAAAGAAATTAAATAAGCATTTGAAAAGTAAGAAAAAGGGTAATTTCAATATGAGATTTTTTTTCAAAAATAATTATATAAATAAAACAAACGTTCTTAATTTACAAATATACATGGAATGTGATTTTTAAATAACAGTACTATACACCAAGGAAAACTAATGATGTTTATTTTATTGCAGTTGTATACATAAAGTAGACTAACTGTAAATTAGCATAGCTCAGTATCACGTTTACATAGGAAAATTAACTATTTGATTGGATCACTGGGACACGATGGTTAAAATTAAAAATAATGGCACACAACCGTCTTGCAGAAGTGGATTTTTCAAAACTAACAACATTATATAAACGAAAAATTTTATATCTAAAAATATTCATACTTTACAGTTAAAAAATCTAACTTAACTTTGCCATAAATTTTATTGAAATGCAAAAACCACTGTCAAAAGCATTTTCATATTTAAAAAAAAGCAATATAAAAAGTTAATTTAAACCCACAATTTTCAAACATTTAAGTGAATTTCTCTGGATAACTAATTTGTCTAAGCTACTACCAAAATCATTTTTTGTGCCTAGTATAAATTGAATTGGGCCAAAATACAAACGCTAATATTAACACAAAAATTTTAATGACACCCTCAACATTCTAGGGATCATGCTCAGTATTCACTTCATGGTCTAGGATCTAAGTCTTACTATGAAGACCAATACAAAAGCTCAATTTTAAATAAAAATTCACAAAAAATTAACTATGGCATTTTCTTAAGTTAGTAAAGTCAAACATTTTTCACACTGATTAACAAATTTTTTGATCTAAAAATATTAATTGGCAGCAATTAAAACCGTAGTTACTTCTACATTAAAGTAAAATTCCCCAAAAAATTTGTTTTTCAATAAACTACTTTACTTATTATTTCTTATAACATTTTTCTTCTAATTAATGCATCTGACAGAAGAACATAAGTGTTATAGTGAAGAATGCAAAATTTTCTTGAAATTTCCCAAACATTAAACTTTAATCCTCTCCACTGTTTCGTCAAGTGGGTTTTTGAGCTTACACACTATGAATGTAAGTTCATAAGTTTAGTAGTATCACCCTATGTTTGGTTTTCCATTTAAGTTATTACTTTAATAAATTACTTTGTTTCTTTAAACAGAATGCATTAGTTTAATCTCATGACTGGGTAATAACATATATACTGTTTTATAAATACTAATAGCAAATAAATATAAAATTTAAATATAAATTTAAATTAACTTTATAAAAATTAAAATAAATATAAACTTTTCGCAACTCTTACAAGATTTTATATTGATTAAAATTTACACATTAAAAATATTTAACTGTATTATTAATAACGATTCTCTGAAAAAAAAATTATGGGTACATTTTGCTATCACTACTATCATCATCTTTCTGTCAGTTTTGACGAATTCTATTTATAAAAAATAAAGTTATAAGTTCAGCCTCAATAAGTTCAGTTGGAATTTGAGCCAAATGAAGATAAATAAAATTGGAGTTAATCAGAGACACAAAGTTATAGAAAGTAAGGCTATTATAGAAAATAAAAACTTAAAACATTTACAGATTACATGATCACATGTAACAAACACACGCTTAGCACTAATTACTTCTAGTAAAAGTAACTAGTTAGCTTTTTCTAAATCAGTTGGTGTACTGAGAGCAAACGGTCACTAGTGGTATGACCACATAATCTACAAATGTTTTCATGCCACTCAAGTTATATAATAAAAAACATTGTACATGCAAAACAGAGGCATGTTTTGTAATACTTTATAATTTCCTACAAGAATACACTTTTAAAAAATATTTATTTTTATGTTTTAACTCCCAGACATCCAAGGTTTTTGCATTTCCATATTGTTATTGAGAATTTTTCTAATTGCTGTTAAATTGGTTTGTCTAGAAATCCAAGTTAAAAGAGGTAGACTTAATAAGTTTCTGCTGTACTCCGAAACATTTCGAAAAGATGAAAAGAAAGTGCTAGGACTGATAACAAAATGTAACAAATAAATGTCCTGAATAATGAATTCTAAAATTCTTTAAACTATTTTGAAAAGATTTTAATCATTTAAAAATACTACAAATGTTTTCTTGCATAAAGAGTTTTTTTGGTGATAATGCAATGTACCCAACATAAACAGCCAGCTGTAAAATGTGAACTTACTACACTACACCATTACAATTTTCTGCGAATGGACTCGTGCAACATAACTATCATAACAATGGCTACTAACCGTAGTTCAAATTAAGTATGAAACTGTAATTAGAAAATATTACTAAAGCAGTGATAACATACAGCAGGTTTGAGCAAAACATAATACACGATGATGGTTTTTAAATTAACCCGTCGGCTTTGCTAATTTGATTGTTTCAATTACCACACTTCTTATTTGTGGTACTTCAGCAAAACCTGTGACAATAATGCTATACTACTAACCTGAGCATGACAAGTATGTACCCTCAAGAGTGGGCTACAGAAAATAAACAATGCATTAATACTCAATACAAACTAAGAAAATGAAATTGAAATTAACTTTTCCTCCTACCAAATTGGTTTAGAATTGGCTGGACAGTTCATACTGCTGAATGTGTCACAGAAAATTTTATGCCATTTGGCTTTACTTTAGAAATAGCAATAACAAATCAACTATTAGGCGTGTTCATACCCTTAAGGTATTTAACATATTATAATACCAAATAATAAAATACTTTGCTTATTTATGTAAGTATACCTACACATATTATAGTGATGACAGATGGGTTATGATTTAGAACACTGTATTATCAACAAACAAAAATCTACTTACTGGCTTTAAAAATGTTTGCGGAAACAATTCAAGCTTATCCACATTATCCGTACAGCAAAAGCTTACACAGTTCACCATACATCTGAAATGTCCTGTATTTGTATAATCAAATGCGTAAACTATAAGAACTGTAAATAAAACGCCTCTGTCTTCTATTAACAAATATATGTAGAAAGGGGTGGGCCACTGCCAAAACAACTGCTTTAAAACGTTGCAACTTACGTTAACAGACATCAATATGGTATATAAAGGCAACAAAATGGGCATGAGATTAAACAAAGTAAAACTAAATAACAATAAAAATTAAAACAAAGAAAAGAAACAATAAAAATAGTTGTTCTATATTTAAATAAAAATAGCATTTCCTAGTTAACTAAATTTTAAAATAATGATTATTAGTTTTGGTTCTTATACATATATTTCTAAACTTATCGGTTATGATCGGAAATGATTGTAGTCTTTTCTTTACCTGTTTTAGAATTGTTTATAATACAACTATTATACATAAAATACTGTGCATATACAGTACAGATGAGCCAACAGCCCCTGCATCTTGTACTAGAAGGTATGTTCCATGTCCTAATCACATCTGAAAGACATTTACAAAATGTTTTAATTTAAAAAACAAATATAACAGAACCTTAATAATCTGAACTTATTGGGACTGGAAATACTTTGGATTATTAAATCGTTCAGATATTCAAACATAAACATAAATGTGGCTAACAGGTTAATTGTAACAAAGTAAAGGGAGATTTAAATTTCCTTCCGAATCGCATGTATGTCAGCACTGATTATTCTACTATAACTCACAACATTTATCAGCTGTTCACTGAAAGTATTATTTCATTGTTTGTTAGCTAACTGTGATTGTGTTGAAAAGACTGTGTTAATGAGTTCTCCTTTGTCTGATTGCACCGAGGAAGAAATGTGAGCAGTGATTATTCATCGAATGCAGCAGCAATATGGAGAGAATTGTTTGATTTTTTTTTATTTTAAGGCGAAAAGCACATTGAGGCTATTATTGCCTCCTTAAATGTAAGTGTTAAAGTTGTAAGTGTAAATGTTTGTTAGACTCGGATACCACGAGGGATGTCTACATCCTCTCAATAGGTGCAGATAATCTGCATCCCCGTGTGGGAGAGTTGTTTGAGTGGAAGCAAGATCTACAAATGGATTGGTCGCTTTAAAAGTGGTAGGATTTCTGTGTGAAGAACAACGGCCTGGTAAACCTTCCATGTCAAAAACTAATGAAAATACTGAAGCGATTAAACAAATGATTCTCAATAATAAACAAATTAAATTGATAATATTACAAATGGGTTGAAAGTAAGCCATGGCTCAGCATATTCAATCATCCGCCCCGTAGAGGGGTGCAGACTAGCTGCACCTATTGAGAGGATTTTAGACGTCCCTCGTGGTAGCCGAGTCTTAACACACACTTACACTTAAACAACACTACACTTGTGACTTTAACACTTTACACTCACACTTACATTTAAGGAGGCAATAATAGCCTTAAAGTGCTTTTCACCTTAAAATAACAATAACAAAATTCAATCATCCATGATTCTTTAAATTTTCAAAAAGTCTGTGCTCCCTGGGTTCCACATCCACCGACCAGCATCCACAAAGACGACTGTTTCAAAATTTCCCAGAAGCATTTGGAACATTATGGAGAAGAAGGAGACTCATTTCTTAAGCGAATAATAACCATTGATGAGACATAGTTCGATCATTTTGAACCAGACAGTAAGTAACAAAGTTTGATGTGGAAATATCCTTCATCAAAGCAAAAACATTCAATCTATCCAAACAAAAAAGTTCAAAACTCAGCTGTATGAAGGAAAGGTTATGATAATGATATTCTGGGATATGGAAGGTCTAATTTTGGTTGACTTCAAACTGATAGGTCAAACTAAATAGTGACAGCTACTGTGAGGTACTGCATTTATTGAAGTCAAAATCAAATCCAAAAGCTTTTAAAATGCACGATTTTGCTTCAGGATAACACATTTGACCTCATACAGCTAAAAACATAGTCCTATGCCTTCATATTCTTGGTTTTCAGCTGCTGGACCACTCTATAGTCCAGACTTGGCTTTAAACGATTTTGATCTTTTCAGACCATTAAAAGAACAGTTGCAAATGAATCATTATTGATCTGATGAAGAAGCCATATCAGTAGTGCAAAATTTTCTGAAAACCAGGCTAAAAAACCTTCGTCCAGGAAGGAATTCAAACGCTGGTTAAAAGATGGGCTAAGTGCATAGCCCATAGAAGGGGATTATGTTGAAAAGTAATGCTAGTATCATTTATGTAAGTAAAATAAATACAGATTTAAAAAATTTTACTTTACTTAATGACTTACTCTTTGATCATCAAACAAAGTAAATGGGGTAATATTTACAGAATACTACTGTGGGTTTTATTGTACTGGTTAAACGTTAGCATAATGTGACACTGTAGTCAGTTAGAAACAACAGTTTTTTCCATTCACCATTTTACCTAAACAAAAATTATGGGTCTCCCAAAAAAACCAAGTTTATAACCTATTAAAACCTGGAAAATTGACATAATTCATCAAAATCAATTCATCGAAATGTGCTCAAATTTTGGTTATAAATTGAAGAATTATAACTTCAATGTAGAAATTGAGTCAATGTAGAAAATTAAAAAAAAAAAAAATAATACTCGCTTGATGAAAATATGAACCCTGATCACTATATGTATTTGTTATATTATTTCAATTTATTCTCAAACTTAAATCTTCTTTTATTTCAAATGACTTTAGTTTTGAATGTACAGCAGGATCATTCATTCTTGGCACTTGGAAAAACGTTATGAACTTGATTTTTACTCCTCTCCAAAAATGACACAGAGCTCATGGATTCATAAAATAGGACTCTGCAAATGTCTGTAACCTCTAGCAAGGTACAGTTTGTCCAAGTAATGTAAGCGTAGTTTTAGTGCATGAAGGAGAAGGAGGGAGGGTAAAGTGGTTTGGAGACGGCATGCGCTAGCAGAGGGGGAATGTGCAGTGTTACTCCTTTGCCTATTATGCATGCTGACTTTGGTGGAGGCATATTGTAACAATGAATGGCACGCACTTCAAATTGACACTTTGCTGTCAAAGGTTTTGAACAGACTGACACGTAAAAGTGGAAGGGGTATAACAGTTAGTCACACGATGAATTGCCACGCCTATGTAACACAAAAATGATTTTCTGTGCATCTATAAACTACGCTAACATAACTTAAACAAACTGTACTATGCTGATATGGAACAGTGTGTAAATCTTAAGTGATAACAACAGTTAATCCAAGTGCGTGTATTAGTTAGGTGTTTAATTTTTTTTTTTTTTTTTTTTTTTTTTTTTTTTTTAACGTCAGACTATTGTGCACACTTGGGCTAATACAGACGATGGGATGATTTATAGCGTATGAAAATGCCAAGCCCTTGCCGGGAATCGAACCCGGTTCCTCGGGGTGAAAGCCTAGTACGCTATCCACTAGGCCACCGAGGAGGTGTTTAAGTGTTTCATTTAGGCTATATCTCTTTTGTATGCCATATAACTATAACTGTGAAATTAAATCTTTCATAGCTTACATTTTTCATAACTTACATTTTCACTCACCTATTTACCATTGACCTTCGTCTCGACAGGAGAAGTTTTTGTTTCTGTTGTGTCCCTGGATTGATAAAACAATATATATCCCGTTTCTGAAGACTTTTGTATGTCTGACGTTAGCCCATAAAAGTCTTCTATTGCCGATTGATCTATTTTAAAAAAAAAAAAAAAAAAAAAAAAAACAAATAGTTAATTTTAATTTATTTCAATAATGTTTTGATATTTCTTATGTTTACACTTGGTGAATATAGAAATGCTACAATTTAAAAAAAATTATAGTTCAACTATCCTTTACGATGTAATCCTAATCCTAATTGAATCCTAACCCTTTAGGATTTAAAAATGTAATATTTTTTTAAAATTACGTAACTATATTAATACTGATATAATTTTTTGTTTATAAGATTCATATTAGGAGTTGCTTAACGTACATAAGTTGTTTTATAACAAGATTTATAAAATAAACATATGATGAGGACAAGCTACAATCATAAATAAACATAAGTGGCAAGGGTTAAGCAACACGAGTAACTGCATCTTGAACCCATAACCTTGATATGCACAATTCAGAGGTGCAACAGACTGATCGGTGCCTTAGACACATCCACCAAAGAGCATAATAGAACTATTAAACAGCTGCCTGTAAAGATTAATAAAAGTTTAAAAAATTTATGACTTGTGCAGGTAGGTAATCCCAAAAATAGCTATTACTGGCTTACAATGACAGGCTGTGTACATTTGTTCCATTAACTCTTGAAAGTGAGATAAACAACTACCTTGAGCATGTGACTGACAACTTTTGTCCTAACACTATGGAGTCAAATGCTTATAAACTGCAGATGATTTATAAAGGAAAATCGTGCACTGCACTAAATTTAATCAAAAGTACATTTAGACATATCTTGTTTTGTTACATGGTCAGATAAAATGTAATAGATGATGTAATTTCATTGAGAAATTACAAACCTGACTTAAGACTACCATTCTAATTATTATTTTATCCATCTAAAATTATATACAGTAGAGTCTCTAATCTGACACCTTTGGGACTAGGATCCTGTCATATTACAGCCAGTGTTAAGGCTACTGGATATCAATAGAAAAACATAAATTGTACATTACTATATTTGAACATTACTGAAAATTAAGACAAAAATTCTAAATATATTACATTTTAATATTGTATACAGTAATCCCTCACCAACCTAACATGACTTTTTTTTTGCTAATTCCAATAATAAGTATGAAAGCAAGCTCCATAAACATGAACAAGGAATTTATTTGTATAAACAATCTGTAATCCAGACAATTAAATGCAACAATTACCTCTTATGCTTATAATTGGTTAAAGAAATTTGTATTGACATTTCTATTTAAACATAAATAATACTTTCCCTAGAAGCTTACTCCTATTTGAATACAAACATTTCTACCATTTCTTTCTAACTATAGATTAAGACGAGTATAAAAAGTCCTTCTTTATAATGTCCAACTTGACAGATGATAAAGGTACAAATTATGTTTAGAAGCTACAGATTTTGTTTGACCATAATAACTCTCCACTGTTGACCAAGCTAACAATTTACACCACACATTACAGTTAACCATCAATATACCATTGTATTAATTGCATTGATGCAGTCAACAAATTCTTACAGATACAAGAACCATCAATTACAGTAGTGTGAAAACTAAAAAAAAACACAAGTAAGTCAAATAGTGGTAATGCGAGTAAAGTAAGTCATATGATGACTCATCGCTGAGTCTAAATATTGGTATGCTGGATTACCGACAGTGACGAAGTGGCAAGTTTTCAGTTTAATGGGACTGTACCTTACATCTATCTATCTATATCTATATATTATATATATATATATATATATATATATATATATATATATATATATATATATATATATATATATATATATCTATATATATATATAGTGTTACTTAATATTTCTTTTAAAATAAAATACAAACATTATTTACATCTGTATCACTATTTTCAGTTATGTAACTTGCAATTTTTCACTGATTCTTCATGAAAATGTCTAAACTTCATTGAATTGTTGATTTTTGTAATTTGTGAATGTAAAAAAGTGTTTTTTTTATTATTCTTGTGTATCTCAATATAACAGACTTTCATTACAATGAACATCATTGTTACCCTGTTAATCTGTTACAAAGAGAATCAACTATGACTATTGCATAAAATAACATCATTCTTTCATAATCCAACATACAAGATGCAGATCAAAAACCAATTATCAGAATTCAAGATTAAACATGTAAATGCAGCCAGGTCTGTTCTAAGGGCCTACCTATACTTACTTGATTCATCGCACCGCTAGCCTGAGTGTAGTTGAAGTTCGCTTTGTTCAACGCAATAGTACATTTTCTTTTCTCTCTACATCTTAAATAAATCCGACAACCAGTTCGGTGCTAATTAAAACACTTTTCCTTTACCAGTCCATTCTAAGAGTTTCCATCAGTCAAAGTCTCTAGTTTAGTGGCAGTGACCTTCCTGACCGCAGCGATTGATCACCAGCTACTACAGTGTACAAGGACATCCCGGACATCTTGCCAGGTAGGTCGGCTAGTCTATAGCATTTTGACTGATCAAAATTAATGTCTGTCCTACCAGACTGGTCCTCCATAGAGGGTGTAGCCTAAGTAATAGATAGTTTTCAGAACTGATTTCACTATTTGGACTAAAACCTACTTTACACAACAATGACTATGAGATGAGAAGGTTTTCTGGTACTTCTGAACAAGTCATTTTTGTATGAAACGAAAATTATGTTTACAAATTAAGTTTACTTCTACACATTTCAAAAGTGTACATTTACTTACATCTACCATGTCATCATCAAATAACAGCCAAAAATCATGACTTTTGACGATGCTGATGTAATGACCCCTGTTTGGCCCGCTTCCACAGTGGATCACGACAGCAACTAGGTTATACATGCGATCAGGATTCACAGCGTCATCTGACTAAAAATATAATTCATTAGCTATATTATTTACAAAATGATTAATTGTCAGATTTATTCTATCAAACAATCAACATTATTGTTGGTGGCTTCTTAATGTTGAAAAGAATTGTGCATTGTCGAACAGCATTGTGATAAAGGAGATCAAAGGGCTAGCACCACAGAATATGGTGAGATAAAAGGATTTTACAAGAAGAATAAAATTATGGCTTTTTTTAATATAAAGTTACAAAAATTGATTTTCAACAAAATGTTTTCTGAAAATTGGGATAAAATAAATAGTACTTGATACTGACAATTCCATTACAAAAGAAAACATTTACATTACGTTATTATTATTTTTTTTAAGGTTTGGTTTTTGTAGTCTTTACAAACATCAAATAATTGCTTTTCACATTTTTATATTTTTTAAGCTTATATTTTTTTAAATCTTCAAATCTACGAGGGGTACCCAAAAGTAACTGGAACAGCATTGCCACGGGCAGAGTTGTGTAGTACACATTTCTGCTGCTAAGCATGTATAGCGCAACTAATTTCCAGGCCAATACCGCTTATGTCATCGACTTGGCTTTTTCTGTTCATCTGCAGTGACTGTTCTTGCTATTGCTGTTTTGTTCTTGTTTCGTTTTTTGTAAAAGTGCCACTGAAATGGTTTTAATGTTGAAAACAGCTTACAAGGATGACACTATGGGAAAAACTCAAGTTTACAAGTGGTTTGCTCGGTTTAAAAGTAGTAACATGTTGATTGATGACAAATCTCATTCTGGACATCTATCAACTGCCCAAACCAACAAGAATGTTAACAAAATTCGAGAGCTTATGCTCACAGACCATCAACAAACAACTGATCAACTGCCAGATATTAGTGGGTTATTTTGGAGCGAACTTTAACTGAAGATTTGAGAATGAAAAGAGTTGCTGCCCAGTTTGTTCCTCAGGCTCTGACTGGCAATCAAAAAGAACATCGGCCCCGCAAAGGGATGCAGACTAGCTGCACCTATTGAGAGGATTTAGACGTCCCTCGCAGTACTCGACTTTAATTCACACTTATACTTACATACTACACTTACAACTTTAACACTTAACACTCACACTTACATTTAGGGAGGCAATAATAGCCTCACTGTGCTTTTCACCTTAAAAAAAAAAACATCGAGTTGAAACATCGTGTTTTGAAACAACAGCTTGAAACTGATCCAGATTTTGTATTAAAGATCATTTACTGGTGCTATGGTTACAAACCAGAAGCAAGCAACAGTCAAGCCAAAAGAAGATGTCATTGTCACACAGTCCACAAAAATGCTGTCACATCAAATCAAACATCAAAACAATGCTGATTTGCTTTTTTGATGCCAAGGTTTAATTCAGAGTTTGTTCCCTCAAGTCAGTCAATCAAACCTTTTATTTGAGTCTTACAAAAAACTGTGCAGTTTATTATTGTTTATTGCAATTTATCGGTGTTCATAAAAAAATACCCGATTTGTGGCAGAGAGGAGACTGGTTCTTCCACCACAACAATGCACCTTCACACACAGCCATCTCTGTTAGCCAGTTTTTGGCTAAAAATGGCATGGTTCTGCTGCCCCATGTACCTTACTTACTTGACCTGGCTCCGTACGTTTTTTCTTATTTCCACGCATGAAAAAGGATATAAAATGACACCAATTTAACAACACTGAAGAAGTCAAGAAAAAAAGGAGGAGGAACTGTCAGCCATTTCTAATGACGAGTACAAAAAATGTTTTGAACAGTGGAAGCACTGCTGGGACAAATGTATTAGTTGTAATGGAGAGTACTTTGAAGGGGATTAGGTTATGTAGAAAATTTGAAAGTATATAACTTTTAAAAAATAATTCCAGTTTCTTTTGGGTACTCCCTCATATGATGAAGTTGCCTGTCAAATGGTGGGAGGCGGAAGTGCACACTGATGATAGTCCAGTTCTGCTATAGCCAGTGTCATTTTATAACACCACTTTGAACAAAGTTGCAGACGCATAAACATGGCCAATATAATATATTATTTTCCTGCCAAGTGAAGACTGAAGAGTTTTCGTTTTCTTCAAGCAAGAGAATAAAGCAGCAAAAATTCATCACAGAATGAGCTGAGTATACGGTGAAAACTTCATGACTGATAGTGTTGTGCAAGAACGGTACATGTAAACTCCTCAAATAAACACAAAAAAAACTTTTTCAGCAACAGAAATTCATGGATATAATTTCTGTTGGCTACAAAAAGTTTTCTGTTGGCTAATAGGAAGGTTTTGCCTACATAAAGACATGTTTGAACGAGGAGCATGACATGTTTGAATCAATGGAAATTCATATTGTCAGACATTATGTCGACTTTGGAGAGCCATTCAGAAAAAAAGAAGAGAACTGCCAGTCTTCTGGAATTGTTTTGATTCATGACAACCTACGACCACATTCCAATGCTCTAACCCAACAGCTTCTTGCACAACTCCCATGGGAAGTTTTTGACAGTCACCCCGTACAGTTCAGATCTTGCAACAAGTGATTTTCATATACTCTGCTCATTCTGTGATGCATTTCGTTGTGTTATTCCCTTCTAGCTGAAGAAAACACTTTAAGGCATTTGGCAGTAGAATCCATAGATATGACCAATGTTTACAATTCTGTAACTCAGCTCAAAACGGTGTTAAGCAATATTAATGGGAGAAATGCATTATCATCCAGTGTGTAGATCTGTCTATTACCACTCATGACCACTTCACAAGTCCGCCTCTTATGGTAGATTCGGCCACTTCATGGTAGATCCAGAGCTTGAAAAAATAGCCACTCTACATTTTATTTTTAAAGCTTTCAAGAGACAAATTTTCTATATACTTATTCTGTCTCCTTTATTCCTATTACTTACTGTGTTGAATAGCCTGAGCTCTAAAGGAAATACTACTCGGTGGGAGACTTTGATATGCCTGTTGTATTGTTCCATATACTTAAACCTCTTTAAATGTAACGCAAGGATCATGGGCAACTTTTTCACCCTCATACGTTTCTGTAACCATAAAAACACAAAGATAACAGTTTTGTACAAATTACTTTGACGCAATTCAAGTACTATGTAAATAAAAATATTCCTGAAATTATTATGCAACATGTCGTTCTGACATATTATGAGATTCAATATTGACACGGCACATTTCTAAACAAATGATAAAAATGTTTACAGTAAAAGTTTCTAACCTTAGAGCTTGGTAATTTTTATATCCAATTATGAATCAAACACTAGAGTGCTAACACATATAAACATTTTTAATCACCATCAAAATGTATTCTACAGGTCATCATCAGTGCACATTCACATTCTAGGGTCTAGATTTCATAGTGTTGGTTGCTACAACAACTCATTTTACAACTGAAATTCACTAATAAGACATTTTCAAAATTTTGCAATTTTTTGTTGCTTAATGTCTGTACTATATGCCAGATAAAATAATAAAGACAAGGATCAGCATTACTGACAATTAAAAAGCTTACAGGAACTCCAGTCTCAAACCTACGACCTTGAGGTACAAATTCAGGAACGAAGCAGACTGATTCATTAACCATTTCAAAAAGTTTTTATAAATATTTCAATGTCCTGAGAGATTATTTAAACATATTTAGTAAATTTAAAACTTTAATAAAATGATTTGATTAAATTTTCTTACAATAATCTGGTATGTTTAGTATTCCGTCATACTCTATAAAGCAAATGCTAATAAACTGTGCCATCAACAACCTTCAGTCACTGCTGATGACATCAATAACAAGCTTGTTGGAGATGATGAAACTTACCAAATTATGACTGATGACAAAATAATTAAATGATATATATAACAGTGACAACTCAAAAACAAACAACAACAATGAGCCTGAAAAACATATGTATCTATCTCGACACAATGAAGAATTAAGTGCATTTAACACATGTATAAAATGGGTAGAAGAGAACAACATTGCAGTACACGTTTTAGTTGTTAAAAAAAATGAAAGAAAAAGCGCCAAGAAGTTCATTTAGAGCTACAAAATTATAAATAACAAAATATAAGTTATCTTTTTTAACCGGTAATATGTACTGCATATTATAATGTACACAGAAATGTTTTTCTGTTTTTTTAAAATAATTATTCCATTGTAAACTCAGTTATTAAAATGTGTTTGTATTGTACTCTAATTACTTTTTCTCAATTTATGTACCAATTTACTAACATACCGATTTACTATCATTTTTCTTCCTTTCTAATAATCCATTATTTTCGATAATCTGGCAATAACAAAGCCCAATATGTGCTGAATTACCGCAAGTCTACTATATGAACAGAACTCCGATCATTACAAATATAAACCTATAATTTTTTTGAAGAAATACTAAATAATATATTACATATGCTTACCGTAGCTTCTTGGTAACTAGTACAATGGTCACATTTAAACTTGTTGTCATTGCTAAGAGTTTCTACATTACTAAAGCAACGTAAACAATGTGTTATTGACGTATTCTGATCTATGTCCACTTGGAGGTCGAAGAAATCTTCATCTTTACTGCTTACCTAAAATTAACGAACAATACATTAAAGATATGCAAATAAATTAACAAACACAGATTGCATGCAGTTTGTAATTACAAGCTATTGTGTCATTATTGATAAGTAAATGTTAGAAGAGCTACATTGCAATGTGCGTTAGATAATTCATTACAAGAAGCAAATGCCAAGTTATATTATCAATGCATGTACAGTTGAACAATCTATGAACGTTCGTCACCTCAGCATAACTGACCATCTGCCATATGATCCATTTTTAGAAAATGCACATCTAGCTTACCAAATGCATATTTTTTACAAATTTGGTTCATATGTGCTCTCTAGTGAAACATAATTATGAAACGATTCTTCACTAACAGTATTTATTTTGGGAAATAAAATCAAGACCATTAGGTCTGTAACCCAAAATCGTGCATAATTTGTTTTCAGTCTGTTTCTTCACAGTTCATAATGTTTTAATGGTTTTCAGTTTATCAATTTTGTGTTTTAATTATGAAAATATATTAATTACTTAAACTGAAAATTATATGTTTATAAATTTCAGATCTAAAAGTGTTATTTCTATAGTGACCCAAAATAGGCCTATAAATATTTTACCACATTTATCATAATTTTATTGTTACAGTTAGTGAATCAAGCAATAACAAGCAATAGGACTAATTTAATTCTAAATTCTATTAAAATTCAAAATAGATAAAAATCTTTAAAATTTATATGAATATTAATTTCATAAAAGTAACACAATAATAAGTATAAAAAAAGTATAAAAATATATGTGTAAACAACTAAATGAAATTGATAATATCACTGTTTTTTACTGCTAACTCAAATATTACATAAACATATTATTTGTATAATAATAATGCATACCATCAGTCTTGTTTTACAGATATTGTATGCAACAACAAAAACATGTCTCAGTTGTTTTGAAATAAAATTTACAAGCTATAACTTCACCAGTAAATATTTTCAGGCTAAATAAAATACAAGTGGATAGGGTTAAAAGCAGTGCAACCATTGTGAGAGGAATGGGTTAAGATTGGGTGCTCCAATTTTAACTAAATTTTTAAAAACAAATGTTTTTCATATTAAAAACCTTTATTGTAATTTTTAAAATGTTAGAATTTATGGATTAGGCCTATTTACTGCTTCTGAATTAAGAAGTGTGCAAAAAAAAAAAAAAAAATTCCTAGTAGGAAAATTGATCAATCAGGACCATTGACATAATGTACTATGTCTGTTTATTAAAAGTCAAACTTCTTTCTAAAATTTGTATTGGCCATGTTTCATAACAGGTCTACAAAGTAGGTTTTGAGAAATAAAAACATATTTACTTTCAATACAACCATTCCATCCTATTTGTTTGATTGAATAATATATTGTTCCATTTAAATGTTTAGCTAATTTTATTATTAAAATTTATTCCTTGCACTGTCTGTTTTGATTATACAGATCAGCTGTTTTCATATTTTGTTATAAGCAAAGAGACTTTTCATTAACTCAATATATGTTCTGCAAAAGTTGTGTTCTCAATTAACCATCCAATATACTCACAGTTTCGCAATTCAAACAACGAGTCTCACTAGTTAGAATGCCTTGAAATATTTCATGCACCCAAGTAGGTTCTTGTTGCGGGCTTGGTGAGTCACCGTCTCCTGTCCTCTTGTTGCTTTGAGGTCTCTCAGCTGCAAAAACAAACGTTATTGTCAAAATTATATAGGACAAATGTACAAAACTTGTTGAAAATTCTAATGCTGTATTGAAATAAAGTGGTTATTGAATGCTAAAAAAAAAAATTGGTTACATATACTTTTTGACAAAACTGTAGTATAAAGCTAAACTTAGTATTTTCACATTAAACATTCATTTCTATAAATACCATTTTATGTTTAGAATTTAAAAAACACAAAATTCTAAAAAAAGATATTCCATATTGTTTCTAAAATATGTTATAAATTATATAAGTGAAACTTTTTCAGAACATATGGATTCAAAATGGTACAGGGAATTTAATTTAATTTCACCAATTACTTCATGCTCTAATCTCTTGTACTTTGGATTTGTCTGAAATTCTAAATACGTAATATTCATAATAAGATATTTGTTCCTTTTAATAAAATACCACATTCAGTAAGCTTTTGTTATCCACAGGAGTTCCTGCGGATAACACAACTATGAGGCAATACAAAAACATGGGTTTAGGCCATTGTTACTCATTTCTACAGGATAGTAGACTAACACAATACAGATAAGATCCCAGTACAGTACACACTTAAAATATTTCCATACAAAAACATTAATATCGTATAGTAAACTACACAAAGCAGTTGAAAAACTATGTTATTGAATTCTGATTCCGCTTCTGGTCTTTATGAACTTTTTTCTTCAGGCTACCATAAACTTTGAATCCTTCTGATCAAGATATGTTCTTGAGAACAAGTTTTTCATTTAAAAAATATTTATTGTAATTTTTAAAATGTTACACTCAATGTTTAGGCGTTACTGATCCCTCGCCCTCGTTAGTCTGACATAAAGTATGGATGTTAAAAAAATATATTTATTAGTTCTGAAAATAGGAGATCTGACTTGAGGAGTGTGCAGAATTAATGATACTGAACTGTACAACATTTCAATATTTTTTTATATTTTAGAATACTGATACATACTTTAGGAAAAATGTCTCAGAAGCACATAGCCACAACAGATACTTTCATTCAAAATTATAAGTTATATTTTTAGTCTACACCTACTATTTTAAAACTTCTATCCTCTTTCCACTGAAGGATACAATTCATGAACACAATCACTCAATTGTTTGACGAGGAAAAAATGTAATTTAAATTTTTTATTCAAAAATATTGCTTTAAAGTTTCCACTTCTACTCCATTCTGCAAAAACGGCTCTTTAATAAGGATTGTGATAATATCTTCTAGCTCCTTCAGTATTAACTACTGAAAATCGTTTGACAAGACCATT
Source organism: Callitettix versicolor (assembly GCA_022606455.1). Lineage (NCBI taxonomy): Eukaryota > Metazoa > Arthropoda > Insecta > Hemiptera > Cercopidae > Callitettix > Callitettix versicolor. The sequence goes on along the minus strand of CM040185.1, from coordinate 42,798,685 downwards.
TCTTCTGTGTCACTTTCATTTATTGTATCAATATCTCCTTCTACATTCTGTATTATTTATAGAATGCTAGCTATAATAGTGCTTATGTCGTTATTCTGCCATTAGTTATAATTTCCAGCCATAATTTGCGATAACAAACATTTATTGTTTTGCTGTCAAGTTGCGTGGCTATGTGTGTTGTAATGATTTTATTCTATACAATACTTAGTTTTACACATTTAATTATAATTAATAGGTTTTTCACCTTTAAACAAAAAAGGAGCTTTTGCAGATAATTAAAATCATTTACTGTAAGCAATTACTGTAAAACATAATTTCTAAAATTTTTTACTAACCCCTTCTTTACCATGAAATAAAACCCAATGGCAGTTAAAATTATGTTTTTCAAAATTTTCTTTATATCTGTAATTTGCTTTTATTAAAACTTTTATACACTAGGTTGAATTACAATTCTATATAAATAATTAAAACTTAAATAAAATCTGCCTAATCGATTTTGGACAAATAGCCAATTTCTTCATTTTTGGGCATACATTAATATTGGTCCTATTACTACTGTAGGGACTATCCCTAAGTCCCTTCAGGATGCATTGAAACCAAATTTAATCAAAAATCATTAAGTCTATTTCTCATAAATCCCTAAGAGGATTCAGAAACATTTGCTAAAGTTTTAAAATCTGAACAACGTAGGAGTAGTAGTTTTTGCTCTAAGATGAATAACATTCACATATAAATTTATTTAGCATCTATGGGACATGAAATGTGTGGATATATTACATTTTTTCAGATGATTGCACATTTTTTCTATAAACAACATTGTTTAAGTTCTTGGAGTAACTTACCTAAGATAATTTCATTAATATGGTTAATAAGGAAATTAAGGAACTCATGAGCATCTTGTTGCATATAGTTATCAAATTCCTCTGAAACATAAAATATAAATTGTATTAAAGGACATATAAAGATTGTAGTTTCAATAAAAAACAAGGACATTCAGAACTACCAATTTATGCCAGTTACAATGAAATGGGGCTCAAACTTCAAGTAAATGTATGGAAAAAGGTAATGTTAATAAGAATTGATCCTGTCCAACTCTCATACTAACCTAAACAATCCAACTGAGATATGCTCCTTCCATTCAAAGAATGAAGAATTTAAATAACCCTTTGCATGCCACTGAAGTCAATTCCCCCAAATGCAACACTGTTCAAAATACAATGTTTCTATAGGTGTTCATTTAAACGTACTATATAATTGATCAAAAAAGAGGCCGAAGTTTCCAGATTGTGAAAAAAATCCTTTTTTTACAGAATAGTGGCATGTAATAAGGCAAATACTCGAATAAATTATAATACTAACATAAATATTCTACCAGTGAGTAACAATTTTAAAAAAAGAAGAAATATTCCTCAACAATTTTTCTGCTTTAATTCTTCCTTTTTTCAATCAGAATATAAATGCTGCATATTACTACCAGCTCCTGAGTAATGCAAAAGCCACCTGCAGGATCAAAAGATGCATCACAGCCAATCAGAGATGTGATTTTGTCGTATGACAACTCTACTCCTCAAACAGCCGAACATTCCTCGAGATAACCAAAAGAACCAAATCCACAGAATACCCTCATTACAGCCCAGACTTACCCTCAACTCAAAATTTTAAACCACTAAAGAAAACACTAGGCTGGTATATTTTTCACAGTGATGAAGAAGTAGAGTTGTTAATGCACAGCTGGATAAAGCTTCAAAAATTTTATGAAATTGGGATTCATAAGCTCACCACTTGTCATATACTGGGTAAGCCCAGTAATGACTTCTAAAAACATTTAGAGAGATCAATAAAACTATACATTAAATCTTTTGTCCAAAAATTTATTTCAGGATTCATTTTTAATAAAATTTAAAATGCAAATTAAGGCGATTATTTGAAAATGGATGCTGACTATGAATCATTTCCAAGGTACATCTGACAACACTGCTTACAGTTTGGATAAAACTAACAGGAAATGGATAGAATTTATGTTTAAATACAGAATTGTTCAAAAAGTCTATATAAAACTTATTATTCAATAAGTTTTTTTTCATTATTTTTAGGTAAAAAGCACATTAAGGCTATTATCGCCTCCCTAAATGTAAGTGTGAGTGTAAAGTGTTAAAGTCATAAGTGTAGTGTTGTAAGTGTAAGTGTGTATTAGACTCGGGTACCACGAGGGACATCTAAATCCTCTCAACAGATTTAGACGTCTGCACCCACCTACGGGGTTATTCAAAAAGTATAAGACTTTGCTCCACAATTAGAGTCTCTACTGCACATCATAGTAGTAGGTACATTAATTACCTTAACTACTAAGATTCTTCACTCAGGGTTATACAGATGACATTGCAACACTAACACGAGGAAAATTCATGTAAGACTATTGTGGCTTTAAAAGATATACACACTTGGTATCCTAAAGAATGTCTAACTGTTAATCCAGGAAATACAATCATTCACAAGGACCTTACTACTAGACTATACTTACTTAATTCTAGAAAGCATAAAAATAAAAATCAGATGAAATGAGACATCGAAAAAAAAACAAATATTGAATGAATATTTGACAAAAGGCTTACTTGGAACAAACATGTAGATTGGAAAATACAAAAATCTATCAGATCTCGAATGACTTATAAGCACATTTTGGAGAAAAATATGTAACTTCATCTGAATATGAGTCGATGACAGTATGAGGTGGTGATTAACCCTTCAGTGTACAAGTTATTTTATGCACTACTATACTTTCCTGTGGAAGTTTTTTTCAACACACAATTTTTTTTTTTTTTTAAATATTAAAAATACCATAACTCAGTTAATAATACTTTTATTTTAATAATTTGTTACCACTTTACAGCAAATAAGTTAAAGTGTCATTAAATAGAAAAAAAACATCCATTTTCAAATAAATGCCTAAATTTGCATTTTAAATTTTATTAAAAATGAACTCTGAAATCTATTTTTGGACAAAAGATTTAATGTATAATTTTATTAATCTTTCTAAATGTGTTCTAGAAGTCATGATCAATGAACATTTCATGATTCTGAATCGAAGTTGTACCTTCACGGATACCTCTTTGCATTCCATAAAAATTCATTAATACCATTAAATAATTTTTACAAAATCTACAACTTTATTGTATCAATTTGTATTTAAAATGTTTTACACTGAAAGTTTTTTAAAAAGTACAATTATAAGCAAGAATTTTTAAACAAGCAAGAATATTTACAAACTTCATAGTTTACCCTTTTCTTTGCGTAGTCGAGCAATGAACTTCTTTGGAGCTATAGAGCCCACCTTCTTTTTCTGCGTAGCAATACTATGAAACAAATCGGCAAGACAAGATAATAAAGTTTCCTTTGTACGTTTGTTGCGGGCTTTGTATTCCAAGACTCTTTCTCTAAATGGTTTGCAAAAATAAAGTGCTTGCAATACTGAATTACTGTAGCAAGTGTTTCCAAACTGTAACAAGTAAGGTTTTCGCACATGATTTAACACTACTATGCCAATACAGTTTAGAAATAGAACAGTAGTGAAATGATTTTCTGAAGAATTTAATACAATGAAAAACAAGAGGTACGCTATTTTAACCACAAAATTACCAAAAGTTGTTAATTGATATTTAAAATATTTGGTTTTTAAAATATTGATTGCATTAATGTTAAATCTACAGTAATAAATGGTTAAGTAGGATAAATCGTATGTATCAGTTATTATATAATCCCTTACCCTTAAAAAGCTGATAGAAAGATTCAGTGATTATGTCAGCTGCTTTTCACAAATAGATTAAAACAGTTGGTAAATGTTATCTTTATGTTACTTTGTTTAATGACTTGGATGCAACTATTTTTTTTTCATAATTTGCATCTTGATTCCTTGATCTGTTATGTTTTAACAAATATTTAATACTTTACTAGTAAGCTTAAATTATAAAGAAATACATTGTATGTAATTATATGCTAGGCTAAGCCTGTTTTACAAAATTTGTGTTTTATTTTGTTAAATATCTAATAGGCCTATTTAGGCTATTGTTTTCTAAATTTACCTTGAAAACAATTTACCTTTTATTTTATTCATTTATTTGGGTTTTTTATAATCGATGTGCTGATTGTTTTTTTTTCTAGATATAAAATATCATTGAATTTTGTTCTGTTTCATTTTTTAAACAGCTCACTTCCTCTTAAGTTAACTCAACTTTCAGTAAGTGATTATTTAAATCAATTTAATAATTGATTGACTATTCTTAATCAATTGAAATTTGTTGGTATTGTTCATGCTATCTTTATAAAAATTATTTTAGATTTTTAATGGAAAAAAATAATTTATTTTATGGGTAAAATTACCTAATTTTACCATTTATTTATATCCATTATGCCTAATGTTTATTCTATTATCCTAACAAAGGTGCCAACGGAAAAACAATCTTAAAAAATAAAAACCCTGCTATTTATCTTGAACTTATCATAAACACACAATTAATTGATTTTTTGTTTTTGTTTTTGGCTTTTAAAATTCTTTATTTAAAAACAAAAAGTTAGCCTATTTCCATTGTTAGGTAAAGATACAAATATTGGCAAATAAATAATAAAGAGAATTAGTAAAACAGTCTCAAGAGGCAACTAAAAATATCAATCCTTCAGTCTAATAATAGATACAATATTAGTTAAACAATTCTTAACAGCTGATAAGCAAAGATAAGAGTCATGTTCTAAGTCAAATCTTCATTTAGCTAGTTAACTGATAACAAAATTTCAATGCCACCAAACAAAGTTTTTTATGAATTAGTCTTAAAAGACATCATTAAATTTGTATAATACTGATAATAATTTTTAAGTCTATATTGGGTTTAAAGCATGTTTTCGATTAGAAACTCATCATAATTATTATTGGAAAAAAATAATAAAGTTGTCTACATAATTGTGATTTATCTTATGAATCACTGGATTCATTTTAAGCACAAATTTGGTCCTTTTGCGACAAAGACTTCAGTTTCTTACTGAACACAGTATACAAGCCTGTAAAGCCATACAACAACCATAAGAAGACATTAAACATTTTTAATTAGATATCTAATTATAATAAAATCTTTTGTTAGAAATACTTAAGGCCTGTATTACTACAAAAGTGCTATGTCCAAGATTGTTTGTCAAAGTTTTTATCACTGAGAGCATTTGACAAAAGAAGTTTAATTCATAACTTTAATCCAATACTACCTATTACACCATCATATATTTGATACTTTTTTTTTGATAGTATAGTTAACACAGATCTAAAGAAATAATATTTATTATTCCTAATTTGTTAATACTTACATTAACCAGGCCAAAGTAATGTTCATTTGGAGGAAATTGATCTGCCCCAATATCTCTTTCCAACTGGGAGATGTTTGCACCCTACAAGGCAGAAAATTATAAAGTATTTACATTTGTTTGTTAATTTTTCAATAAATAAACCTAAAAGTAATGTTCACTTCAGAAAAAAAACCAATTCTTCTCAACTATTTAGTTGTTTCACAGAAAGTTAACTAGGACTTATAGGCAAGCTTATATTTAGGCATGTGGTAATTTTTGTTCGATTACAAGACGGTACAGTTTCAGATTTTATAAGATTCGCGATACAGTTTCAGATTTTATAAAGTGATTTTATTTATAATGTAATTAAACCATTTCTGGTGATGAATAATATTTTTGACAATTATTTTTTTATCACCAATAGTTATAACAGTTTGACAACTATAAAAATAATTTCCAATGTAAGCTAATTGCAACAACTTTTAAAATCAAATATTCAATGCTATTTTTGTAGATTGTTGCCGGCAGTATACAGAGTTTGAAAAACAAACATTCTATTCCTGTGTCACTTGATTAGTAATCTACAAATGAGTAGTAAAAATAATGCCAAAAATACTGCCTATATTTTAATCCCCTATACAATTACATATTACAATGATTAAATATTCTACTCATTCAAGAGACTAAATGAAAATGGGATTAAACATTAATGTTTAAACATTAAACCAAGTAGTATAAAAACAATTCTTTATTTAAAATAAGAGTAAAAAGTTATTTGTTGTGTTGACAGTTTAGGTCACATTAAAGCACTTTAAGTGTTGTCTACTTTTATCATAATTCATAAATAAACATTTCACAACCAAAGAAAAGTGAGATAAAAAACATTATGAAACAAATTTATTCTTAAATTATTATAACCTATTTATAATAAATATTTAAATTTAAACAAAAATAAAATATTCCTGGGTGCATTTACTCTACATTAAGATGTATTTAGCTAGGACAATACCCCTTGTCCACTGATTCCCCTATACATTTAGTTCCTATCCCTTTGCTCATCTTTGCTATCTGTGCAGAAAGGTTAATAATTTCTTGTAATAATTGTAATCATACAATAATTTCACTGTAAAATTTAAGAAATTCAGTCATAACTCAAGTGAAATTATTAAATATGACTTTACTGAATGGTTAAGAATAAAAAAAAATGCATTTTTGGTAGACAGTACAATACACCCTACCTGAATAAATTTATACATCAATATTGAGAGAAACACACCATTTAAAATTATGTTATGCTGTAACTTGTACTATCATAAATGCTAGCCTACAACAATACTGTAGTCATTTCTTTATGATTATTTGTTGTAATGTACTTTGTATAATGAGCCAGTAAAATCATAACTTGTTTCCTTGTACAAGACATAAGTTTGTTCAATTGATTGTGGGGGGTAGCAAATTATTTATAGCACAATATCTAAATAAGGATCTGCATATAGGTGGTAATGACCTTTAGAGTTGTGGCTAATTTTCGATCTTTTTAGAAAAGAAAATATACTATAATAAAACTTTAAAACATTAAAAAGAATTATATTTCTGAAATATATAACAACCTACAAATAAATTCTCCGCAACACAATGCTGTACCTTATTAGTCACTATTGAACTAAGTTATACCTGACCTGCAATATAAACTACCTGAATTAGATCCAAGTCATATCTGATACTCAATACAGACTATCTCACAAGATTTCAATAAAATTGGCATGGAACAGTTCAATTTATTCATGTATAAACTAATTAAGCATGACCTACTGGTTTGGCCATTTCAGGACCGGAATCCAGGCCAACAACATAAAAATCTTCTGCAGGTGAGTATCTCGTAATTGATTAATAAACTACTTAATAAAAGAAAAAATCATTAATTTTATAAAAAAGTTGTTATCTTGCTGGAGCATAAATACCGAAAATAAATACTTCTATAGTACAGGCCTAGAGCCAAAATTTAATACTTAATTTCAGATTAATTCAAAACTGGAAAATATTTTAATCTTGTTATTTGTTTACAATCTGCTGGTCTAAATATAAATTCAACAGAGCAGATTAATGACAGCTGTGGGAGAAAATTGTAGGTACAAAGTTGTTTTTTAGAAAATTGAAGTAGGCTTAGGACTACACAGCTACTGTTTATTTTGACTGCTGAATTAACATAATTTAGAGGCTTTATATACTAGTCTTATTACCTTACATAAGCCTCTCAATTATGTTAATTCAGCAGTCAAAATCAACAGTTAATGAAAACAGAACTGGCTAGTCTTTACAACAATTATAATAATTGCCACTTTAATGAAAATTATTTACAAATAAATTATACTAGTTTATTACTTTACAATAAATTATTTCACATAATAAAACTAATTTACAGAAAATTTCTTAGCTTATTAGGTTAGATAATTTATATCTTTCTGGAATTTGGTTTTTAAGAACAAAACATCTTCGTTATTAACTGTAAAAAAGTAAGAATATATAAATATAGGTACAAATTATCTTGGTTTTGTTATTACCATTGCGGCTTGTAAGAAAATAACAAGCACTTTAAAAACAAAATTTACATTTTTACACACTTCACAAAATCACTACATCAACTAAAAACCACCATACTTTCCGCTGCCTAACGAATTGCATTATTGTATTGACGATCAAAATAGAGATTAAATCAGAGACATAGATAAGTTATAATATAACTGCCTAAGTAGCTGAAGAACATGTTATACCTGTTATATACTTTGTATGATTTTTCTCGTCAGTATAAAAAAAACTACTTAAATTTGGTAACGGTAAATTGTGCATTATATTTAATAAAAATAAATTTAATATGACTGTTGAAATCTTTGATAAAAATAAAGTCAAGTATAATTAAATAAACTCATTAATATTTCTTTTGCAATTAAGTAGTTTATCTATGGTACTGTTGGTACTTGTTAGAAAATATACAGTATTAAACTACAACTTGGCAATAATGAATAAATCATAATGTCAAGGCTTACATGGTCATACTCAATAATGAAAGCATTGAGCTCATGGTCATTCAACAGCTGTTTATATTTGCTATATACAAATGAACGACATCTACAGAGAACAGACGACGATCAGTTTGCATTCAAAATAATCAAAATTTAGTATAAATGTGTTATTTAGTGAAAACGTTTTTTAATCTTTTAACTTTGTGTTTCTGTATTAAAGAAATACATTCTATTAATACTCATCCATTGCTTCTTGTTGTATCTTTTGATGGGTTTCGATATAATTATTTCGAAAGGAATTTAACCCCAGAGATGGTCAAATTAAGACCCAATGGCACATATTCTGAATATATGACAAGTGTCTTTCCCTCTAAAACATTTTCTAATCACTTTTCAATCGGTACAGGGATGTATGTAGATGTGCATGGTGTTTTAGATAATAAAGTTTTTGATTCTAAACTAAATGTGGAATTAAATTATGGTTATGATTTATTTCATTACAATGAAAAAATCGTTCCTATATGGGTAAGTACAATAGCAGGAAATGTTAATTTTTTTAACAATTCATATATGGTGGCGTATTTTATACTTAGTAAACACGTTTAACATGGCATGTTTTATTTTGTCTTTTCTTATAACTTTAAAAGATTTGTAAGTAATGAAATAAGTTTGTAGTTTGCAAACTATTATTCTAACTTTATGTAAACAATATTTAAAGGGATCTTGTCTACAAACAATATTTTTAGACGAATATCTAAAAGTTATAAAAAAATATTCCCTTCTTAAAATATCTAGCATGCTTCATTGATGTGGAAGGAGAAGATGGCACTTACATAAACTAAATGTCAGGAGTCAAAATGAAGGGTTTTTTTCTTTTTGAACCATAATAATTATTGTTAGTAACTGAAAATGTGTGGGACATTAAAAAGTTTGTAAAGGATTCAATACTGTTATGTTAGCTTGTCAATAATACTCTTCAAAACAGGCTGTGTTAATTCTTATAATAAAAAAAAGACAATGTAATTACTGATGCGACTCAAATAGGAAACCTTTAAAGACACTTGTCCCAGTGCAGTGATAATACTTGTTGCGCTCATTATTATACCATGTTTTGAGTTTTAACTTGTCTGATTCAAGAGTAGTATATTTTTGTTATTTTTCTGTGAAAATGTTTACATTATTCCTAAACACTTTCCAGGTCATGTTATAATCTTAAAGTATGCATCATATTCATGTTTACCAATTCCAATTCATGTTTATGTCCACATGTTGTTCTGTTAAACTGTACATCTGATGTACTTCTTATACTACCCAGTTTGGCAATCATTCCAGGACCAGTGCTTATGTTGTATCGACTCTCTGTAGAAGGGACTTCATATTCTTGTTTCTAACAACCCATTCATAAAAAAATTATAAATTTATTCATTTATAAATAACCGATTGTAAATTATAGGATTATAATAAAATGAATTGGTTATTACTATTATAAAATCCTTTTTATTTGCCATAAATAATATATTATATATATATATATATATATATATATATATATATATATATATATATATATATATATATATATATATATATATGTTTTTCATTTAAAGACTATGGGCCTACTAACGTAATGGAAGTTATGAGATGGGTTCATTAAAACTAAGTATATTTTCACAAACCATCAAATGAAAAGTTACTACTGTACCAGTAATGTTACTTGCTTTATTTTCAATACCAGCTCCTAAAGATTTAGAAGGAAGAATTTTTTTCAAAGGCACCTTCTTGATCATTATTGTTTTTAGTTTTACTATAACCTTTTCTACAAAGTTTTTCTACTTAACTTAATAAGTTAAATTAATTGTATTAACTAGGATTAAATTTTTCTGTATTTTTTAAATAATTTTAATAAATTATATTACTACCTGAATGTCTAATGTGTTTGAGATAGTATAAATAATTACTACATTTTTAATTCCAGAGAGAAGGAGAAAAAAGTAGTATAAATAATTTCTGTACTTTTAATTCTAGAGGGAAGGGGTAAAAATAATTCTACATTTCTAATTCCAGAAGGAAGGAGAAAAAATTAGTAGAAATAATTTCTGTACTTTTAATTCCAGAAGAAAGGATAAATAAAAGCAGTATTAATAATTTCTACACTTTTAATTCCCCTTTTTTTATGTTGTTTAACGTTCGACTATTGTGCACACTTGGGCTAATGCAGACGATCCCAGCTTGAAGGAGAAAAAGTAGTATAAATAATTTCTACATTTTAATTAGGTAAAGGAAAGGAGTAGCCAACTGGTTTCAGAAAAAATAACACAAATAATAGCATCTATGGAACTAAGTAAAAAAAAATTTTTTTTAGTCTTCTATTCTTAATTAAAACTTCTTACAATGAAACGTTTCTTGGTCTCCTTAGTTTGATTCATACAACGAAATTCATTCTGTACACAAAACATTTTGTACGTAAATTATAAATATTTTTATATTTATACACTTTTTATTAAATTTATTTGATGTATAATATTCAAATAAAATAGCTGCAATATGTGAATAAACATAGTGCTGACAACGCACAATTTATATTACATGCTTAAGTTAAGATTAAGTCTTTGTATACAGCATTGAGTGTAGTTGTCGCCAAACATGTACATGTGACTTTACGTTATGACAGTGAGGACGGAGCAGGACATGTGTTGTCCTTGCACTAATCACTTTAAGTTTCCAGAGTGATTAGTATGATTATGGCTGTTCCTACAAGCTATTGGTGACAACTGCATGTTTGGGGAGTTGTCTAAGAGATAGAGTAACAGCTGTGCGAATAATAGGTCAGCACTGTTTACTCTTGATTCCTTGCATTTCTTGAATTGGTTATTTTGTTTTTCAGACCACTTTATTACTTGACTGTTTGTCTGTATTAATTAAGTGTAATGAGTATTATGATTAAAGTGTTAACCTTCTTTATGAAACATACATAACTCCAAAGTCTACTATTTTTAACTTTATATTTATTCAGAAAGTTTTTTTTTCATAAATTTCCAATGCCAACATTGGAATATCTGATGTATTAAAAATCAATGAATATTTGTTGAACATTATAAAAACATGTAGGCCTACAAACAAAATTTTTAAAATTATAGAAACTACTTTAAATCTATAATTCTATCTTTTATTATTATATTACGATAAAGAAATTATACAGGCTACAACAAATGTATTCTAGGTAACATCTTTTTACTCTTGAAGAATCAGGGCTTTTTAAACATATTGCTTATGTTTAGTTTACTTCTATGTATACTTTTATTATATGAACCATTTTTATATGTCTGCAGATACTGAACGAAAATTATGATGGCCACCACTCTGGATGTATGATGTGGCCAGGTTCTGATTTCAAATACCAAGGCACTTTGCCAAAGTTTTTTCAAACATTTAACAAAACAATACCTTGGGAGATGAGAGTGGACACAATGATATCATGGTTTGTTGATGGAAATAACCCAATAAATCTGGGAATGATGTACTTTGAAGAACCTGACTATACCATGCATTCGTATGGGCCTGATTCTCCTCAGGTAAATGAAAAATTACAGCAAGTGAATTCAATCGTAAAGTACTTAATGGATAAGATCAAGGAAGCAGAGCTGTTGGGGAAGCTGAACGTAATAATGCTGAGTGACCACGGTGCTCAAGCGGTTCCTTACACACATATAATCGACTTAAATAATTATTTGAACAACCTTACTTATTCAATGTATGGCGTATCACCTAATCTGCAAATATATCCAAAACCAGGTATGCTTAAAGCCATTCAAATAACAATGTTGTTACTTAACAACATTTAAGTTATTATTTTTTAAAGGAAATTAAGTATTATGAATGTCAGGAAAGAAAAATCTTGGCAAAGAACTATTTCAAGATGAAAGCAAATTTTCTAAAATGTTTAATATATACTTTTTTGAAAATCTTATTTCACAGTCATAATCAGCATTAAAATCTGCATATCTGTATTTCATTGATTCTAGAACACATTTTTTTTCCATTGTGATACTTAAAAAAACGAGGTGTATCTTAGAATCAATAGTGTTTTAAATTTGATGTGGTACTTGGTTATCCAAAAAAAATTTTATTTTCATATTCCACAAAATGAACCATTGTAACTGACAATAAAACAAAGCCCACAGATTCAAGATCATTTGCTACGATAGCCCCTCCCAACCGATAGAATGGGTTTCAGCTGTATGGAATAAAATGTCAGTGGATTTAGTGCAACAATTATGCATGAGCTGTTGCATAACTATGCATTGGGTACTTCAGAAAATGACATTTTATGGGGAAATTCTGATAATGACTGCTTTAGGTAGTGATGAATCTTCTTACTCTGAAAGTGGTAAAAAAGTGGTCTGAAAATGATTAAAAGTATCTTCTGGCTTCTATGAACTCTGGTTCATAAAAACTTCCCTGACTTGTTCCCAATTGTATCACAAAAAACTGTCTTGCTTAGCTAAATCCCTTGTTAGCTCATTCACCTACTGCTCCTATTATGTTAACAATTTTTATCTAGCTGACCCAACAGCACTGTGTCATCAGACAGTGACTTATTGAAACTGACCATAATCTCCTTTTTGTTTTTGTATGTATTAAGTATGTAGTTAGATACAAATCTTGTTTCTCGAAACAACATTAGTATTTTAAAATAATTGTAAAATTATTATTTATTACTAGGTAGCATTTGCTTTCCAGGTTTTCGTTCAGGTACTATGTTATCACTGTTCTTTTTTCTTTATACTATATAAAGAAACCTGTACTTTGTAATGGTGCTATATGTCCTTTATGTGTATAAAATTTATTTATTTATTATTATAAAAAAAGGCAATTTTATTAATAAATAAATAAACATATATGAACAATAAAACCTAATCATAGTTTAATGGTTTTATGATTGGGTTGGGCAAATGGTCTTTTGGCTGCTGGCCTGTCTACAGCTATATAATACAACTATAACTTTATATTTTAAAATATTTACTACTTATTTTTAAAATCTGAAAAACCATTTGTATTACAGATTTTTTTTTTTTGTGTGTTTAATGTCCGACTATTGTGCACACTTGGGCTAATGCAGACGATGGGATGATTTATAGCGTATGAAAATGCCAAGCCCTCGCCGGGAATCGAACCCGGGTTCTCGGGGTGAAAGCCTAGTACGCTATCCACTAGGCCACCGAGGCGGCTATTACAGATAATATGTAGTATTTATTGGTATAGTAATTTTTCATTTCAATCAAATTTTGAAGGTAAAAAATTTCAATCAAATTTTGTTTCAGTCAAAAACATGAAGTTTTTATTTTTTGATTGAACAAATAAGTTTTAAAACATTAAGTCGGAAATACAGTAAACAACTATTTTATTGAATTTCCTGATTTGACTGGTATAGTTGTATTCTCTGGTAAATCATGAGCAATTTCGCTTATCATAATATTTTTATTAATTACATCATCCTCAACACTAAATACAAAAACATTACGATTGCCAGCCATTTTAACTACCCAGTAAACAAAACTTTAAGGACAAGGTTACGTTACAGCTCTTGTAATTTCATTTCTGTAACTCCAAAAAATGTGAAAGTGGCAGAAAAGTGAACTAAAATGAGCAGTTAATTGAAAAATGTAGACTTAGGCACCATTTTTTGCTCAAAAATGATAAATATCAGACCTCAAGTTTTGAGGAAACGTAATGTAACTTTTGAGTAACGAATTAAAACATATTGATCTCCTCAAAAATTCTGTTTCGGAAGCTAACAAAAAAAATCTGCAACATAGGAAAGTTGAATTTTTCAAATAGAGTGGTCAAACTAACATTTTTTAAACATAATAACTCAAATCTGTTTGTATAATTTTAAATAAAAATAAATTATAATGTAGTAATAAAAAGTAAATAAGCAAAATGAACTGTGTCAGTATAGTTTGAATGTTTCACCAGCCATGAAACATTTGTTTTTCAAGGCTTACACATCAGTACATAAAAAAAACAAAAAATTATCATTGTTCTAATCACTGCACTCTACGTGCAAACGATGTTAACCACGTGAAACCAGCAGTGATAAATAAAGCTGTTTGTTTAATCCTAATCTTCTACTTAACACAATCTCCAGCTTCAAGTTATTACTTACAATAAGTAGGCCTAAAGACATTTTTTTTAAATATTCTCTTACTGTTTGTATTGCATAGAGAAAAATATATGCAATGAATCAGACAAATTTAATATGGAGCATTAAGAGGATATATCCTGGAGTATTAAGTGGATATATCTTGTAGTATTTAGTGGATGTATCCATGTAAAGGTTTTTTTTTGAGTAAATGGTTTTTTTATTTATGTTTGCTCATTCACCTAAAAGTCTAAACAACTGGACTAATTTGGTTCAAATGTAAATTTGTTCATACATTTGTTTAACATTTTTTAAATTTAAAATTAATCCTTTCTGATTAAAGTTAAGATTATTAAATTAGAGTTATTAAAATCTGTAAAGCCAGGTTTTATAAATATGCTACTCACATGAATAAATATAGCTGCTACCATTTAAGTGATAGGCAATCTTAGTTTTGTGATTTGGATGTGTATTCAGACCCTGTTACATGTATCCATTGAACATATAAACTGTTTGTTATCTGTAATGGCAGGAAATGATAGAATTAGGTATATGCCACTGAGGGCTGCAATCCTGCACACTTTTAGTGGTAATTAATAACACTTTTGGTATTTCGATAACAGTATATTTTAGTCTCTTGTACACATTCATTCCTAATTTTAGTGATCTGTGTGGCTTTTGAGGGTTGCAACCCCATTTCATCCCCTTATTGTTTGATAACCCTTATGAAAATGCTTCATTTTTTCCATCTAAGGCATGAAACATACAGGTACCAAATTTCAGATTGTCAGATATAGATAATTAATGTTGAGTGTGTGAGTGAGTGGTTTTATTTTTTATAAATGTAGATCACTTTACACAAGTGAAAACCTTAATTGTGATTAAATTTTATTGCCTTCTTTTTGTATCTCTCTGTAGTCACTATTCTGTATACTAATTTATTCATTGCTAGAACTGTGTTTAATAAGTATAGAAAAATAGCAACTGAGGAAAAAAGCGTTATGACATTTTATCTACTAAAAATAGGCCTATGTAATGATAACAAAACCTTATCTTTCTGATAGTTTTATTGTGGCTTCAAACAGGAAATTTTTGGCATGTTTTAAAAAAGAGCATATCCTCTGACTGTGAGCACTGCCTTACTGATTTGCTAGAAATAATATTTACAATATTATTAGCATTGTGTTAGTAGTATTGAATAAGATTGTATAAATATTTTTTAAATATATTGGAAAATACAAATATGAGCTCTATATTATCCAGCATTAACTAGCAAAATTTATCCATCTGCTTCAAAATGGCAGACATTTAAAATTATAACTTTCTTAATCTTATACTTTTTAAAATTTCATTTCATTTTTGTAATCAGTGTTAAAATTGCATAAATGAGCATTTTACAATGATACAAGAAATATTTAACTTAAGTTACAGTTTCTTTAAGGTGTTCAATGGCTGCCAATTTCAAACGATTGAACAGTTTTTGCTGGGCAAGTTAGAAAAATTACTAACTAAATAAATTTTTAAGCCTAGCGTGATTTTTGCATATCGAGATGTTAGTTTAAATCAATGGCAGATCTGGTGAGAGGTGGATAGGACAATATGATGACTGAAAGAATTTAGTATTTTTAAAATTTTTTTTTGGCTAGTAAAATATTAAGTCGTTAAAATGCTACTGTAAAATATTTCATAACTTGTTGTCTAAAAACGTCAAGCTGAATAATTACAAATAAAAAATATTTTTGTAAATACAGTATGTTTATTTAACTGATTTCTTTTTAACCTACAAGCAAAATTTTAAGTAGCGTACGTTTTTATGGATTATAGTGATATTGTTCAAGTTAAAGGAATGATCAGATTCCAATAAATAATCTGCAAAATTTGAGTCTTTTTTTATACTTCCAACAATTGAAATGTTCTTTAAAACAAGTATTTATAGCTCTTACAGATTGTCCTATGTATTCACAAAGGCAACTTCACAGACAACTTTATACACACTACTGTTTAGTAAAAGATCCTTATTGTTGACAATGTGTTTTCCTAAGTTCGATGTACAGTAAAAAGCTGGCTTATATATAATTAGTTTTATCTAAGATTAAATTTCTAATTTCATAACTTATGTTGATATTGTAATTAATATATTAATTAATAATAAATTTTGTATAGGTCAAGAAGAAGAGGTGTTATCAAAGCTAAAGAAAGCGTCAAAAGAAACTGGTACTTTTCTAGCACTTACCAAGGATGAGATACTGGAAAAATGGCACTACAAAAATAATGGCCGATGCCCTCCAATATTACTGGTAGCTAATGCTAGTTACGTTTTTAATGATCTGAAAAAATATGATAATATCATGAAAACTCTTTATAACAAAACAGGTTAGAGTTAATTTTTTTATATATTTTAATTACACAGATGGAGTTTTTACCATCTGACGTAAAAGAACCATGGCTGAATTGGATTATATGGAATATTAACTGAATGCCTGTGTATTTTTAATACACTGTTCACTAAGGAACTTTTTCCATACTCAGATGCATTCCTTTTTTTTGCTTGCTAATGACAGATGACATGTGTAAAAAGTTGGAAAAATACAAAAGGGTGAAAATAGTACTTTATTTTCATGCATACCAAGTTAGGTCATGGTCTTAATAACATAACTAAACTAATATTTTATGCATGAAAATGAAATTTTGCATCCTTTTTGTGCTTCAAACTAAGCAAAAATGTATGATAAATTCAGTCAGGGGATCTACAAAGGGATATTTCTGATTACTGTACCTGAGCACTGTAATGCCTCGTGTTCATCTGTTCAGTGTTTTTGCCAGAAGATGCTGTGCTTATATCTTTATCATTCTTTTGTTAATCTGACTTTAAACATTTCAATCAATTAGCAAGCAAAAATAAACAATGCTTCTCAGTACGGAAAAAGTTGCCAGTAGCTGTTAATTAGTAAACAGTTACTGTGTATATTTATTGCTTTTAAATATATTATACTATGACATTTTAATTTATAAAAATTACTGTTTGCTGCCAAGGTCATGCTATAGCATTTTAATACATTGATTGGTTTGAACTTGCTAATCTTTACAACAGTGTTGTGTGTGCATTTAATAATATGAAGCTGATGTGATTACAGAAAATTTCCAAAAGTATTTTTCTTTATCTTACTCATTTTGAAATTCTGATTTCATCATAATAATTAGCATTAAAATTTGCATATATTAGCATTTTAAAATTTCAAATTGCATTGAAAATAAGAAAATAAACCCTGATTGCTATAACAAAATTTCTTAATTTCAATGGATTTTGAAAATTTAAAATGGTAGTTTATGCAGTTTTTAATGCTGGCTACAGTGGTTAATTCAGATTTTCAAATTAAGACAAGTTTTGATTTTTTTTTAAAGATTTGTAATTATCGTGATTTTGAAACTGTGGAATGAATTTTGCTGATTAACAAATTTATTTAAGCTATTTGCAAAATCGATAGACCAGGTGGCCACCAAATGCAAAGCAGAGTTGCACTAAGCGGAGCAGTCACGCATTTAAAACCTAACCTATGGTTTTTAGTATAAGTGCGGTCACTAAAAGCGTAACGAGCTGAGTGGAGTGAAGCAACATCGCTGTGCTTTATTCCGTGTAACTTCAACTCTATCCAAGCTTGGTTTTGAAGCTGACTACACTTTCCCCATGATGCTGACTATGCTTCCAAACTTATTATTTATAGTTTTCAATGCGTTTGAAACAGTAATGACCTAAGTTACTGTTGTCTAGGTTACGGTTTTTAAACATGGTTGTTCCTAGAATCCATTACATTATTAGGCCTAAATATTTAAAAGATTAAAACATGTTTTTAAACTAACTGAACTAAACTTCTGGTTGTCGTTCATCTTCATTCCTCTCCACTTATCTCAGTTCAGCACAGCTCTGCTCACATTTGGTGGCCGCCTGGCCTTAGCATTTACTAAAGAATGCTTCAGTCCAGGATACATGACACTGATCACCTGGTATTCACATGACTTGAGATGTTTAATATGACTCTGCGACTTCTTAAACACTTTTAATTAACATTACTCAAAACAAATGGTGCAAAAATATTGCACAAACTTTCTCATGTAGCCCTTAAGCACTTACTCATATAGGTCATTTTCCAATAAAATCCAGTTGAAGGATCCTTCCAATAAAAATCCAATAAATTGGATAATTGAAACCAAGGGAATAAGAAGCATAATTTTCAAAATCAGTTTAATTATTAGATTTTGCAAATGAAATTTTGAAATATAAAGATCATTAACTGCAAACAATGTATCAAGTTTGAATTAAATGAAATTTACAGTTAGAGATTAAAATGAATTTTTTGCATTTTAAAAATTGATGCCTTATTGATTTTTCAAAAATAAATTTTTTATGTACAGTGGAACTTGATTATAACGAGCTTGCTTGTAGCAAGAACTTGGTAGTAATGAGCAAAATACTGAGCTTTGATGTTGTATTTCAGTAATGATAAATTAACTCACTTTTAGTGAGGTAACAATAATAGCACCTTAGACTTGGTTATAAAGAGCACTTTCATTTTTTTTTTAATATACAAAATATGTATGTTAATTTTTAAAATATATATATATTTATATATATATATATATATATATATATATATATATATATATATATATATATATATATATATATATATATATATATATATATATATAATATATATATATATATATATATGTTATATATATATATATATATATATATATATATTATATATATATAATGTCTGTTCACTGGGGAAATCTCATTTTCATTTATGAAACATACAGTTCATGTGTAGACTATCACAAACAATTCATCATTGGTTTGTTCAGGTGTTCAGTTCTGAAGTGTGAACAAAAGATTTTTTACAGCACATGTAGTTTCACTGTTACAAGTGCTGTTAAAGTTATTAATACTGAGGGTTTTTGTTTGCAAAATTCTAAGAACACCTCCCATCCCCTAACAACAATGATCCTTCAAACCTGCCCTAATAGTTCTGTTTTTCAACTAACTCCTAACAACCACCCTAGCAGGTTCAGTAGTCGTAAGTTTATATTCTTCGATTGGGTCCAATGTTGCCAGATAATTACCTTATTGGCAGATAATTACCAGATTTTCAGGTAATTTTGAGGCTTGAAGGTAGTCATGAGGATAATGACAGAAAAGAGGATAATTTTGGTCTCACTGAGATATACAAAAATTATCAAGAAAAGTTACTTTATCACATTCCTCTTTTAATTCCATTATAAGTGATGATTTTTTTACTCTATATCATTTTGTATTCAGAGTAATCTTTATATGTAATCCAGGCTCGGTTTGTTTTTTTCTGTTCCTCAGTTACCTCATTTTTAGATTAACTTTATTTTTTTAAATATTATTTTACTGCTTGTTTTCAGGCACAGCATAGGTTTTATTGCAAATTATCCATGGGTATTGTATTGCTTATATCTAATAGAAATTTTTATTACAATTTACATTGATAATATGAAAAAATACTTTATCAAATTTCAACAAAATTAAATTTGTACAGCTGTGAGTAAGTGTTTGAAGATCACGAGTCTCTATGGAGAAATTTTAGGTTTTGAAAAGACCAAACATATTGCTAAAGATTTACAAGCAAATATATATTTTTTCGCTTTTATGATGAAACTGAAATGAGAAAAATAGCGATTTTGATATATGGGAGGTTGTGAAAGGTCTGCCACTTCCATAGTATTGTCTTGAGAATCTTAAACCCTAAGCAATCTCTGTGTGAATATCCCAAAAGATACAAAAATTTATTTGAAGAAGAAACATAAACAAACTTTTATCTTTATATATACATATATAATTGACTTTGGTAAATTGCGGGTAATTTTATATGTGACTGTTGGTAATTATTACGGTTAAGATCGGCAGCACTGATTATGTCAGTGAAACACAGTGCACCATCCTCTGCATAATAAATACATGGTAGTATGTGTCTGTTATGTAGTTTAGTATATTTTTATTTTGGTGTTTCATGCTACAAAACTGCATTTTTACAAAGCAGTGTAATTTTTAAACCTGGGTTCATAAAAGAAAACAAGTATCAGTGATTGATAAAGTCAAAATTACCCAAGAACTGGGATGAGAAATATAAAATTCAGATTTTTGTAAAACACAAAAACTTTCTTCACCAAAAAATAGTCTAGAAGAATCGTGAGAAGATAAACAAACGTGTAATTTTGTATCGTAGATGTACTTGTTCTAGTGTATAATCCAAACACATTAATATTTTACTATGTGAAAAAGCTTTTTTAGTGATTAAAAGTGACACTTTAAATGGTTTAGAAAAGAAATATTGTATCTTTATATAATTAGAAATCATCTCAAACTCATAATCCTTGTGGTCATAGATGTAATCCTTTTAATTAAATTTTTTTTTAAATAATTATATTTTTGCAGATTTAACCAATGTAACATTTGGAACACATGGTTATGATCCACTTTTAAAGAACATGAGAGCATTTTTCATGGCTTTTGGACCTTTAATTAAACGCAATCATACTATAAGTCCATTTGTGAATGTAGACTTGTTTCCACTTTTTGCGTACATGTTAGATCTGGAAACGTTAGAGATGAAACCTAATGGAACATTAACATTTGTCAAAGACATTATTAGAGATAAAACTCTGGTAACAGACAATAGGATTTATGTTTATATAGGTAAGTGATGTAACTTTAAGTAAAGGCAATGTATGCATCTTGAATAGATGACTAAGAATAGTATGACCTAGAGTGGATTGTAAACCCAATAGCTACCTCCACCAGATAGATAAAAAAAAAAAAAAATTTCAGTAGATGTCTTTATATTTTATGTACAAAATAGTCTAGAAATTTTATTTTTCAAAACTTATTACAACATTTTGTTAAGATATTGGTTTATTTCTTTTCAGATAAAGTGTAAAATGTTTCCTTTATGTTCATATTTGTGAACTTCCAACATACCTTTTCCTGTATTCCTGCAATTTTCATTGTACTTACAAGCTTACAAGAAGTTAAAACTTTACCAGAATTTGTTGAACTAGGTTACTTTTTATAATGTATGTATACATAATTCAGTCCTCACGAGACAAAGCAAAATTATTGTGTTAGCACAAAAGAGAGAGAATGAGTCGAGAATAGTGCTGCAATGTTTCCTAATACAATAGGTTTATTTAGAAGATTAATTTTTCATGTCAAAATTGGAAAGAAGTAAAAAAAGAAATTTCCAATAACACATATATTTTTACTTACTTTTTACATTTGGTACATTGGTAAACATAAAAAAGTTTTGAATATTAAAAATAATAATTGCAGCCCATGGGTGTCTTGCTGTAAATTTCCAATTCAACTACTGTAATAAAAATTAAAATCTATTTAAAATAGATTTTTTAATTTTCAAACTTTGTTAAAATTTCAAAAATATTATTAAGATTTACCTCCAGGATTATTAACTTGTCAATCTTAAAGCCGGGCAGCTACCAAATGCGGAGCAGAGTTACACTCAGCTGAGCAGACTGTGTGAGTGTGGCCACGAAAGTGTAATGGAGTTTAGTGGAGTCAAGCAGCATTGTTAAGCTCACTTTGCTTCCTCCGTCGTACTGAACAACATGCCTCCAAACTTATTATTTTTCATTGCATAGGTTACGTTTTTTAAACATATTACTTTTCTAGAATACTTTGCAGTAAACCTAAATATTTAGATTTAAAAGATACAAACATGTTCTTTAAACTGACTGTTTAAACTCCACTTCCAGTTGCTCTTCATCTTCATTCCGCTTAGCCCACTCTTCTCAGTTCAGCTCAGTGCAGCTCATTTCTGCATTTGATCGCCTGACATAAAACTTATAAAAAATGTAGAGCTCATATATAAATGTACATTTACTTATACAAATGTAACTTAACATACGAAAAATGTAAAAATAGAAAAGTAATAACTGATCATCCCATCATTTCTAATGTTGCTTCTAAATCCATTCATAGGCGTTATATATATATATTATAAGAAATTTAAAAATTGTAATTTTAAACATTAGTTTTAAATATTTAAAAATATTGAACACTATTTAAAAGACACATAAAATTATGAAACTGCTGTTCTACATACCTTGTCACAGCAGGCAAAGAATGAACACTTTATTTAAAAAGACAAATAAATTACAATTTTTAAATTCCTTACTCTGTATGTGTACATGTGTGTGTGTGTGTGTGTGTGTGTGTGTGTGTGTGTGTGTGTGTGTGTGTGTGTGTGTGTGTGTGTGTGTGTGTGTGTGTGTGTGTGTGTGTGTGTGTGTGTGTGTGTGTGTGTGTGTGTGTGTGTGTGTGTGTGTGTGTGTGTGTGTGTGTGTGTGTGTGTGTGTGTGTGTGTGTGTGTGTGTGTGTGTGTGTGTGTGTGTGTGTGTGTGTGTGTGTGTGTGTGTGTGTGTGTGTGTGTGTGCGCGCGCGTGTGTGTGTGTGTGTGCGTGTGTGTGTGAGATTAACAAAACGGTACATTTACTGTAATCTAGTAAAAATATAACACCTGATTTTTTTTTAGTGAATTCTTGTTTGTGAAAATTGTGTTTCTAAAGTTACTGTTACAATATTTTGTTAAGGAGATGAAGAAAATGATACAGTGTATAAGGCTTTTTTTACCATGACTTTTCTCTTGCTCTTCAAAAAAAAGATGAATAGAATTGCTACTAAGGACTTGTAGTAGAGGTTTCTTCGTGCCTGACTGAGTCAGCTAACAATAAATAGATTTACAAGTAATATTATGAATGATTTAGATGACCTTAGATGACATTCCCATACTAATCATGTTTAAAAAAAAGATCCTCTAATTAGATCTTCTGGAGAGTAGGGATCCTGGATAGAGAGTAAAAAAACCATGGAACTCATTATGATGCATTGTAGTCTGAAGATGCATCTGAACAGGATAGGAATTACCACGGAGAAACCGCTTGTAGGCTATATCAAACAGATGAAGAAACTGCAGGTCACATAATCTAAGATGATCAAGGCTCTTGCCAGAAAACCAAGGGCATTTAATGTCCAGGATCCTGATGACCTCCAGCTGAATGAGTTAGTGAATGTAAACTTACTCATAGAACTGATCTCATTGATAGTACTGATCTCATTGATGGAAACAATCTTCAAAACTGGTACCCAAGAGGTTTAGTTGCACATAGACACTTACATTATAATATCAACTGGGGAACTGCAGCACCCCAATGTCACTTGATATCATCGATAACATTTAATATGAATCCTTTTTTCTTTAATTCTTTCTTTGAAATAGTACCATTATATGAGGGCTATTTTTTTTTCAAGGTCCAATCGGTCGCAAAATAAAAACCACAGTAAAAATCAAAAATTATTTATTTGTAACAAGTACTTACATAATTACGCTATTTTTCTACATAGTCGCCACTCAGATTTAGACATTTATCATAGCGTGATACCAACTTCCCAATACCCTCGTAGAACGTAGCCGCCTGTGTTTTCAGCAGTGTTTGTACACTGGACTGCAGCTCAATGTCTGTGCCAAAATGTTGTCTTCCTAACCAGCGTTTCATGTGAAACAGGTGAAAATCGAATGGAGCCAAGTCCAGGCTGTATGGTAGATGACCAAACACTTCCCATTGAAAAGACTGTAGGAGCGTCTTTGTTGAAGCTGCAGTGCGCAACCGAGCATTGTCATGGAGAAGGACAATGCCTGATGACAACATTCCTCTCCGCTTATTCTGAATTGCCCTTTGTAGACGTTGAAGAGTCACGCTGTATGAGGCTGCTGTAATGGTTGTGCCACGTTCATGAATTCCACCAAGAGAACTCCATTTCGGTCCCAGAACACAGTAGCCATGCACTTTCTGTTGGAGAAAGTTCGCTTGAACTTCTTTGGTTTACTGGGAGAGTGAGAATGAATTCATTGTTTGGATTGTTTTTTTTGTTTCTTCAGTTTCGTAATGGACCCATGTCTCGTCCCCTGTGACAGTTTTGTTCAAGAAAGTTTCTCCTTCATTGTGGTAACGCTGGAGAAACGTTAGGGAGGCTTCCATTCTCTGTATTTTGTAATGGTCGGACAGCATCTTGGGAACCCATCTCGCGCAAAGTTTGTGGTACTGAAGTTTCTCGCTCACAATAGTGTAGAGAGCTGACCTTGAAATTACAGGAAATGAATCGCTCAATTCAGAAATTGTGAACCGACGATTTTCTCGAATTGCCTCATCCACTCGCTGAACGAGATCATTGGTTGACACTGACTTCCTTCCCTGACCGCCTGTTTCATGAACATCTGTACGTCCTGCTTTAAAGTTTCTGCACCATTGTCGCACTTTGCTTTCACTCATTGAAGTTTCACCGTACACAGTACTTATTCGTCGATGAATTTCGGCTTCATTACACCCTCAGCCTGAAGAAATCGAATTACCGCATGAACTTCACACTTGGCGGGAGATGCTATTGTTGTAGACATGTTTATGTCCTACCTACGTGAACACAACTAAACGGAAGTGACACAACACAATTGACAGCCATACTAGAGACGCTGTGCAACACATCTGCGCACAGGTTCATCCGATTTTTATGGGAGTTTTTATTTCGCGACCGATCGGACCTTGAAAAAAAAAATAGCCCTCATACAATCCGTAAGCTTAATGCCAGTTGCCATCTCCAAATTTATGAAAATAACATAAAAATCTTTGTATGGATCTGTGCAATTCACAGTTCCAGTCATGAGGTGTTAGACTGTTGTGCGTATACACACATAGGAAGCTACATGCAAGACTGCAAGAGAGAGAGAGAGAGAGAGAGAGAGAGAGAGAGAGAGAGAGAGAGAGAGAGAGAGAGAGAGAGAGAGAGAATGAGTTTTTTTGCTCCATATGTGTTGTAAACCATTTACCAAAATCTTGAATTTGATAAAGTGTAGAATTAGATTAATAACCTATTTGATTAATTTTTTCTAAAAAAATAATAATAAATATTTTAAGAAGGTCTATGAATTTTGAAAGACTAAATGCGCTTTCATTGCTTTTAATATAGAAAAATTTCCTCAGTTGTCATCCAGAGGAATAGTAGAAAATTATTAATCTTTTTGAAAAATTATAACAAGAGGAATGGATTTCATTTTTAAATGAATAGATTAGTCTTGAACCGTAACAATTTAGATTAAAGTAAGTAAAAATGTTTGATTTTGTTCTTTTAGGATTTTATCAAGGTTCTGAATAAATTTCTTTTTTATACATCTTTGTTTCCTTTTACATAATTTTAAAACAAAGGCTGAACATTTTATTGATCATCATTTCCACTTATTTTAGGTATGAGCTGCTACTGGGAAACAGTAAGAATAACTGTTATTGTTATACATTTTAAAATGTTACCATAAAAGTGCTCTTCTACTATTATAGGAGAAGTTCTCAGTTTATAAATATTCCAGTTTTAAGATTTTAATATTAAACATTTTCTTGGGTAAGGCCTTTGGGTAAATGAACTGCAATGAACTTTCTGTTTTTAGCAGTAAAAAATGATGTCCTGGTTGTGGAATGTTGTTACAGTTGCTGGAGCGTTAATCAGTGGCTTGTGCCTCACTGTTGTAGTCAGCATCGTTGTTGTTTACTGTAGAAGATTGAAAAATCAGGACGACCGCAAGTCTTCTTTAACATCTTACAGGTTAGTAATAGTGTGAGCCTAAACTTAATCATATTAAAAACTTGGATAACAGTAATAATTTAACACAAATCTTTCAATAACTGTAAACATTTTGAATTTTCTAATTCAAATTTAGAGAACTATAACTTTTTGTTAACTCATAATAACTTCTATAACCTTTCATTTACTTTATAACTTCTACTAACAAACTCATAATAATGAATCATTGGTGAAATATTTGTTTATTAATTGATTATTCAAAAAATATGAGGGCATATCAAAAGTAACACTATTTTTTTTAAATCCACGTTGTAGGCAGGAAAAATCTGGGAGTCGCAGAGAACTTTCGTTTGGGTGTAGTAGCAGCACTGAAAAACTTTTATACATCTACCTTCACCACTGGGACAGCCATGTGCCAGCAACCATGGAGACTTCAGTTGCTCTTACCTCTGAATGTGAACTTTGTAAAGTTATTTGCTTAAAAAAAAAAAAAAATACAAACAACTGAAATTCATTGTAAGTTGTGGAGACATGTATTATGTCAAGGCCAATGGTTTCTCATTGGCATCAATCATTAATTGAAGTGAGAACAAAACAAAACAAAAGGTGGGAAAAGTTGAAGAAAACAGTTTTTTTTGTTCCATTATAATGCTCGCCCACATGCTACTCGTGACACTCAAGCTCTACTTTTGGTTATCTAGCTTATTCTCCTGCCTGTGCATCAAGTGACTTAATATTTGAGCATCATTGGCAGTGTGTGGGCAAGTGTTATTGTGGAACAAAAAAAACTGTTTTGCTCAACTTTCGCTGCCTTTTGTTTTTTTTTTTTTTTACCCTGTAATGTTGTTCTTTCTTCAATGAACTATTGACATTGAAAAACCATTGTCCTTGATATAGTGTCTTCACCATATACACTTCACAACTCACAATTAATTTCAGTTGCACTTTTTTATTTTTATTGTGAAAAACAAATAACATTACAAACTTCACAATCAGTGGTAGGAGCAAGTGGAATCTCCATGTTTGCTGGCATCTGAGTGGTGAAGGAAGACATATAAAACTAATTTACTGCTGCACTACACTCAAACAAAAGTTTCCTGTAGCTCCCAGACTTTTCCTGTATACTACGCAGATTTAAAAAAATGGTGTAACTTACTTTTGAAGGGCCTCTCATACTATAACAACATAGTTCACTTCCATTGGTATAAGTATTGTGAATTGTACAGGTGAACAAAAGGGTAAATTACTAATACTAATACTTAATGACTATTAATCAAAATTCACCTTCATGTGTCTTTATTTTTTTACTGTTTCTATATATATCATAAATATTTGTAATATTTTATCTCTTATTACGTCATTTACGTAAAATTATTAATTTTAAGTGAACCATAAAAAATGTTTTGTAATTTTCTAAAACATGTATTGACTAAATTCCCTTATAAATTTAGTACATTTTAATTTTATTTAACATTTTTTGTTATTTTAATGGTACAATTAATTGTTTCTCTTAAAGACTTTGTTTTATTTAAAGACATTATGTTATTTTATCTTTCTCAGATTTTACTTAAGCTAGTAAAATCTATCATTTTATCATATACCAAAATGACAAGCATATTAATTTATTGTTTGTACTAATAATAACACAACAGAGCAGTATTAATTGTTTAAAACATAATCAATTGTTTTGTTACAACAAGTTAATTTACATAGTGGAAAGCATTATTGGCTGAATTATGGGATAGCTGTCAACTCTGACCTATACACAGGTTTGATTTATTACAATTGGTTTTTTTCTGTGTTAGTGCCAATCTCTCATCTTTATTAATCTAATTTTTGTAAAGTAAAAAGGGGATAAACTATAAAAAAACAATAACAAAATTATATAGTAGATTTTTGTTCTGGCGAAAATCCAATAAGGTTACCATCGCTGTACTTTTTACAACTATTACATAGTAGAAACTATTCAAAATAAAATATAAGTCTGGTTTATAAGTTTAAAGAAACTTTTTGAATTTTTTTGATCAAATTGAAAGAATCTATAGGATATAATTATTTATGATATCACAACATTTGTTTTTATATGTCATTAGAAAGTATAAATAGTTACTGTCTATGCAAATATTGAAACAGTGTGCCAATTGTTCAAACATATTTCAGTGTGACGATAACTATACAATATACCGCTGCAAATTTTGCATTAAAAAGTTACCATTTTTAAAGTATTTTATTTCTGTATTTTGGGTATAAAAGATTATTGAAATTTATAAAAAGATCATAAAGTTTGCAATTGGTGCACCTAGTTACGAACATACTTATACTTCACTGACATTTTGTAAAAAATTTCTGAATTTGTGAATGTTAGTGTTATTTGATATTTTAATGTTTATTTCAACATGTGATCTTTCATTTTATTTTAGACATATAATATACTATCAGCATTTTTGTGTATTTTGGAAATTTTTCACTGAAATATAAAGTGCCTTTTTTTCTTGATATATGAAGTGAGGCTGTTTTGTACAAGTGCCATCTAGCAAATAACCTCCATTTTGAAATAAAAATTTCAGTAGTATAGATACAACTATTTTATTATATACAACTTAAAACTACACATTTTTTTTATTTTTCCACATAGTTCCAAACAAATTCAAGCACATACCATTCCACCATTTTTTAAATACTCTCTACATAAAAATCTGCTGCCTAGGAATGTAGCGAACCTGTCTTCATCATCGGCAAAGCAATGGAATCTATTCATGCATGTGAATAGATAACAAAACTGTAGGATCCAAGTCCAGGTTGTATGGTGGGTGGTTAAAAACGTGTATTTAAATTCTGCCAAAAGTTCATTTTTTCATCGAGCTGTGAGGACAAGTGTTGTTGTGTACAAACACAACACCAGATGTCAGAAGACCACAACACTTATTTAGGATTGCTCTTCTTAGTCTTTTCAAAGTTTCACAGTAGTTTGCAGAAGGAGTCATACTACATTCCATAAAATCATCCATCAAGATGCTCTTAGCATTGTAAAACACAGTAGTGTTTTTACTTGAAGACTTTCATATTCTTTGCGGACAAAGTTTGACAGGCTTTGAGAAGCGGAATGTCCCCATGTCATTGAATGTTGTTTTGCCTGAGTGTTCATGTATGCTAGCCATGTCTCATCACCAGTAACAATCCTGTTCATAAATTCTTCTTCACAGTCATACTGCAAAAGAAAGTCTATAGCAGAACTCATTTGTTTCGTTTTGTGGATGTAAGTTAGCAGTTTTGGTACCCAATGAGCACAAAACTTTTTATAGCCTACTTTTTCGGTGATTATCTCAAGTAAGAGACTCTGAGAAACATTAAGAAATTGATCAGAAAGTTAAAAATTGTGAACTTACAGTTCTTACGAACATTTTCATCAACTTTCCCTGTGAGGTCATCACTGACAAGGGAAGGTATCCACTTCTGTTATCATTGTGAAATTTTCTTCCGTTTTTTAAAAAATCATATCCACTGACCATAATACCTTTACTCATAATGTTTGGGCCATAAACTGCACACAATTCACAATGGATTTTGGCTGCAGAGTATCCTTTTGCCCAGAAAAATCTTATACCACACACTTCATATTTGGTGTGTTTTTTTATCGTGATTCTCATGTTTTTAAGGTTATAATTCTGCAGTGTAATTCTCTGCTTTACACATCTAGATACACACTGAAACACTGTTCATGCTGATAAAAGAATGGCAGCACTCCTCTACTTTTTGCACTAGGCAACAACGGAGGTTATTTCCTGGATGGCTCTTGTATATATGTCTTTATAAATTTGTCTTTCATTAACTCCAGTGTTATCTTTCTGATGTTTGATTTAAATAGGGTTTCTATAAATGCTCACTAATAATTTGTTCAGAAATTTAAATAAAACAAAATAAATATTTGAGTGGTTCACTTAAAGTTGTTTATCTCATTATCGTGTCATTGTCACTCATCTTCACATCAAATTTTTTTTTAACCAGGGTATTAGCAAGCTCTGAAGAGGGCTCTCATGTCGCTGAAGGCAGTAAGTTACTACTCACTTCAGAATTTGAGGACGATTCACCATCATAGTAAAACTTGGACCGTAGTAGTTTGAGGTTATGTTTCTAATTTTTGTTAAGTATTACAAAGCATAAATAAACTTTCAAAATCAAATTTTGCAAGTTTGTTTATAACACTCTTTTGTCATTTGATGTTTATAGATTGTTAAAACTATACAGTTGTGAAACAATAGTTTTAAAGTAGGAGAACTGTAGTGTATTGTGTCAGTGTAGAGTTTTGTTAAATTAAGCAGTTAAGCAATTGTAAGTTTTTGAAAAAAATACCATTGTTAACTCTCTTTTGGATAAAAAAAGAAATTTAACAAAAATTTATATTTATAATTCAAAACAGTAAACATATTTTTAAATCAAATGGAATGCTTATACCACTGAGTGATCCCTTCAATTTTTGTGATTTGATACACACTGATTCAAAGATATGCTCTTAACCCATTCTAACCCTCCCTATTAGATACATTCTTTATATTTGGAGATATGCTGTTTTGGTTTGTTTATTAGCCATGAAGGCAGTAGAACATCAACACTGTGAGCTTGTCAATACGTGGTCAAGGCTAGAGATAGAATTTAGTTTTGTTATAAGAGGTTAAGGGGTTTAGGAGCTCCTAGCACCATGATCAAAAGACCTATTGTGCAACAAAGCCTAATTCAGCAGACTGGTGCCCTCAGTGTGTTTCAGCAATTCCCTGATTAACTTATATTGCTGAAGGTGTCAGGGTCCTTGAAGCCAAACACGTATTGCTTCCTGCTGGCAAGAGTTTCACAGTCATAGATTATGTGGTCAGCAATATTGTCTTCCTTCCTGCATAACATACACTGTGGTATATTTTTCACTGTGGTATATTCTTATTCTGTTAATATGTACTCTCAGGCCACAGTGCCCTGTAATAAGTCTCATGGTGTCCTCAGTTGTCCTTTACCCAGGATCTTGATGTGGTAGAAGTTCTCTCAGGGATTTTGGGATCCAGACCATCACCTTTACAATCTGGAACGTATCTAGGCTCTTTATCAATGCAATATGAAAGACTTTGCTCTGAAGCCACGTCTTAGTTCTGTCATCTGCACAAGTGATCAGGAGCCCCCATTCGTATAAGGCTCCTCTAAAGCTATTTCAGAGGTAGCAAAATATGTACTAGATGCATTTTTTTTGTGGAAATTATCACTAAAACACAGATCACCCCAATCCATCAGGCTGTCATAGAATTTTAAACATTTAATCTTCAGAACTATTTTTATTGTTCAGTATTTATCTTGAAAATCTTTAATTTAAAAAAAATGTGCAGTAGGCCATTTTTGTAAAAAAAGTACACATTTTTTAATTTCACATATATTGTACAATTCACTTAGTACTGCATTTGAACATTATCAGTACCAAGAAAATAAATCGGCTGTTTTTCAGAATTACACCATCCTCTCTCTGGTTGTGGCTATAATTTTTCACTTACTCCATTCACTGATCTTGGGTTTGGCTCAACAAAGTTAACATTTTCCATTTAAAATTTTGAGTTTTTTTATTGTGTCTGAAAGCTTGAAATAATTTGCCAGTTTGTGTTAGTAAGTGGCATGTTTAGCTTTGTCTGTGTAACACACAGTAGGTTATGTCAAATTAATTATTTAGTTGTAGCCAAATTTCACTTTTTTTAACAACACCAGGGGCGAATCTTACGGGAAGAACAAACCCTCTTTAGCCTTAGCATGTCATGGGCAGGTATTTTTCCTTTTAAAAATATAAAAGAGCTTCAGTTATTCTGGGTAAAAAGAGGGAAGACTATGAACTATGCAAGACACAGTTGATAATACAATAATGTTCAGATTAACAGG
The DNA here is from genome assembly GCA_022606455.1 of Callitettix versicolor. NCBI lineage: Eukaryota > Metazoa > Arthropoda > Insecta > Hemiptera > Cercopidae > Callitettix > Callitettix versicolor. The sequence goes on along the minus strand of CM040185.1, from coordinate 42,766,629 downwards.
TAATAATAATTAGTAAAAAAACACATTTAATGCAGAGTGTACTAAAAATAGTGTGTTTGTTTTTTTGTTCAGAAAATTTACACATTCATCACTCTCCAAATAAAAGGTGAGCACTTGCAGAATAGTTTTAAGTAAAAAAGATAGAATTTAAATGTTGATTAAGGAGAAGCACCAGTGCTTTTAATTCCGAGTGATGAATACATAAATTACTTTTTAATAAAATTTGCATTAAATATAAGTATGATTTTTTAAAAAGTATTTTATACTAATTTTTATTTTCTACTTTAATCGCTTCCATAGTTCATAAATATATTTGATAAATTTTATTTGTCCCTTGTTATCTAATTTTGATTAGACAATGAGAAGTGAGTTAAATATCGAGTGTGTTAAAACCTTTTAGAAAATAAACAGTTGGTTTATTGTGTAATCATATCCCCAAAATAATACCCAATTATTGGTTAGTATAAAATTTGATTTTTTCATTCTATGGCCGATTTGTTCGAGATGGCTAAGTCACTGTTCAGTCTGCTATGTCTCTGAACTTGCGAATCTCATGGTCACAGGTTTGAGACTACAGTTACAGCCCTTTCTATTAACGCCGAACCCTTATTCTCATTAGTATAACTGGTTAAAATATGTACTTAAAGCAAACATTTTCTTTTAAAAAAATCTTCCACTCTTCCATTCACTCAGTTTTCATACTCTATTATTTCCATCTTTTGATCAGTCATTATCGTTTCACTGTATTTTTTTTTTTTTTTATCACTATTTAGAAAATTTAAATGTAATATTTTTCTTCATGGCATGACTTACTGATGCCCATTGTGATCATTCTTAAAATTAATTTAAAACCTGTCATACTTCCCAACTTATGTTATAATTATTTCAACTTCTGTTTATTAATTATAATGTAGTAATACAGTAGTCACTCGATAATTCACACTTATATAATTGTAGGAGATGCTAGACTTGTTGAAAAACTCTCAATAATTCACATGAAAACAATGTATTTTGGTACTTTCCTTATTTTGATTTGAGCAAACTTGATGGTTGCTCTATAATTCATACTCGGCCCAGCCTTTGCCTCTATAAATCGTACTAACTGGGTTATACTGGTAGGTGCAACATTTTTATTTTTTGGATCATAAATCTGTACTGTAATCAATGATTGTATTACCCACTCATTTCAAACTCATTTTCATACTGATAAAATATGGTTTGTCTGCCATTATTGGAAAAGCAATGTCTTGAGCATGTCAGATGACAGCACCACAAAGCTGATGCACAAATAAACTGTACTACTAAGGAGAAACGACATTGTATTTGGCCACACAGACCAAACAGAGTGACAGTAAATGTTTAGATAAATGATTTTAGAGGCCTATTTATTGGACAGTGTCTGGTGTCAGTTGTTATAAAACTGTTATCATTCATTTTTTTCTTGATTGTGATAAAGTTTGTCAAATGAGTGCATCTCTTTCTCTAGCGGATTAAAAACATGTTATACATATCCACTGTACTGTAAATTGTTGTTAAAGAATTACACACTTGATTTTTTAAATTTTAATTTTATCAACCTCATTTTTAAATCTATACATTTTGCTACCCTCGATGATTTTTCCCTGATCTCTTCAAGTATGAAATATCGAGTGGCGACTGTACAGTCAAAATTATGTGTAAGCTTGAATTGAAAGGGATGGAATGCATTTTTTTACTGTGGTGAGGGCTTTAACTAATCAGCTTCTTATATAAATTTGGTGTTGGTATGTTAAATTGTATTTCTGTTGTTTGATAAAATATTGAGTAATGACATTTTTTTCAGACTGAATTTGGTGTGATTATCCCAGAAAGAATTAGTGTTTTTTAGTTGATGATGATGGTTGTGTGTTTGCATAATAAAAGCAAATATTTTATTTGTTTTTGTTTTTTTGTGTATGTAATAAAGAAGTGCATGCAAAACCAAATGTATAAATTTAATTCTCATTCTGCAGAGCATGTGCCATACATATTAGCATGAGAGTTTATTCTATATTTTAATTTGCCTGTTTATTTGTTTTTTAACAATTATTATTTCAAGAATTTATTTGAATTGTTGAAGATTTGTATTCACTCCATTATTATAATGTATTTTATTTAACTATGTAATTGTTTGTAGATTAGTAGAGTGGACACAACATCTGTTTAACATGGATGTTCTCCTCCAATACAGTGATTATATTTTTAAGAATATTTGTCCTATATATATATATGATTACATGACTGTAATTTTTTAGATCATTGAACATTTATTATAAAGTCAGTAAAATTTTTATAATGTACAAATAGCAGTGATTTTGATAAGTAACAGGCAAATTTTTTTTAATATTTATGACTTTTTTTTTAAATCAACCAGATTCTTTTTTTTTTTTTTTTTTAAAAAATCATTTTCACAAATACTAATACTATTTTAATTACACTCAAAAAATTCTTTAATTTTTAACAATAAATGATTTATTTCTTGATTCAGATAATACTTACTTGAATTAAATCAATATCTGCCAAATATATTTTGTAAGATGGTAAAAATTAAATCCATTACTAGTGGTTATCAAAATGGTTGTAAAATAAAAAAAAGTAAATGTCAATAGCGCTGGTCACTCACTTGTATCAGTTGTAAATTTAAAACAAAGTTATCTGCATATTTGTGTCCACTCTACAAATTATAAGTGCACATATCCTGTACTGTGGTTTAGTATGTTTATCTGCGATTTCATCTGATCAGAAGTAAATGTTTAGCGGATATTAGCGATATGGTTACTATAAAAAGAGAAGTCGTTTAAAAACAGTTTATAATTTTGTATTTACCTTTTTTTAAAAAAGCATTTGTAATTCAGAAAACAAAAATCAAATGAGAATTTATTTACAAAATTATTTACACTGAGATTAAAAGTAAATGCAGAGTCTAAATAAGTATCAACTTGTGTTAAAAAATAAGATTATTATTTTTTGTCTATAAATTATTTTGAGTAACAGGGTTAAAGTTATAACAGGGTATTATGAATTTACATTCAAATGTTCAACTTTTTTTTCTCACTGACACTGCTTTGATAATTCTGCTGTTCTAGTCCTATGGTACAATAATTATATTACATTATACGTATGATGCATTTTTATTTTTGAGGCAAATAATTACTGTTTTTTTTAATTTTGAATTGTAAATGTTATATGTATATCAATCAAACATTGTTTATAGTGTCTGTAGTTTTTAAGCTGCAAAAGCAGCCACTTGTATGTTACTTTGCCATACTTAGACAAGTCCCACATTTAACTGAAGTGGAAACAGTTTAATAACCACAAATAACTTATTAGTTTTTTAGTTAACATTTGTGTAAAAGGAGTTTTGAAGATGTTTCTGTATTGGATCAAAAATTATTGTGTTGAGTTTTAAAATAAATCTGAAAATGAATCAAGTTGTCATGAGGGTCTGTGTAAATCATATTTACTGAGGAGTTGACAATGACTGGATTTCTGAAAGATGTGTCAGTATTTAAGGGTATGAGAATATTACTGTTCAAAGATTAAAGCATTATAAATGGCAAGGGTAAACTTAAATCTTTCAAAAAACTGCAGTTACTGTTATTAAATGTTAACAGTGTGATAAAAGGAACTTCATTTTAAAAAATGTCCAGTACATTTAACAGTGATATATATATGTTTTGTTATTTTTTTCATGTCTGTTCCATTTATCATAATTGGCTCGCAGCTAGATAAGCCTGTATAAATGTACTAGACTTTTTCCACTTTTTTAAGAATTAAAATGTTTTCCAAAAAGTAAGGTGTAATCAATAAATTATCTTAGCTACAGTGGAATGTCAAAAATGTGGAACGGCAAGTCATAGCATTAAAATGTTGGAAGTTGAAGGTTTATTCATTTTTGTCTGCATAACTAACAGTTAGATATAAAGAAAAATTAATCAAGATAGCTGTTAAAGAAGGTTTTTGCAAAACAGTATGTACTATGATGATGAAACCAGCATTCACTTTTGTGTAAATCCCTCTTCTCGTATCAAGAAACATCTGCCCCAGATTGTAAAGGATGCGATAACAAATCTGGTTGCAATAACATTCTTAATAAATATTGGTAATCATGAATATTACCTTATGTTTTTGTGTCTAAACTGTTTTTGTGTCATACTCATTTGTCTTAATAAAGTTCATGGATGACATCAAATAATTTTTTACAGTAGTTTAAAAATGAATTTATTGCAAATGTCAAGAAACCCAGGAAAGAAAAAATTGAAATGGTGCATAGAGACTAAGCGAATTCGAAGTAAATACTTCTTAATGACCGTATTTACTCCAGTATCCAGGATTGACTTTAAATGTGGTTGATGAATTGGACATGCCCCTTGTTTGTCAATTTTTCGTTATGTTATGCTTGTTATATTACTCTCAGTTCAATTTCACTGCACCACAAAATTTTCTGTACTGGCTGTAAAGAAGTTTTCACTTCAAAAATGTAGTTCCATGTCAGTTTTGAGGTCAGCAATCTTTGTACTCTTATTGCCGAGTACAACACTTGTATGTATTTATAGTTTCTATTATTATTACCAGAATTTTAAATAATATTTCACTTATTTTATTCTTTTTAATATTTTTAACTTCTAATTCTACCATTATTTTATTTTTAATATTTATTCCATGCCTTTCTTGGCGAATTTTAATACTTTGAGTTTCGAACTAAGTATGTGCACTCAAGTTGCTTGATTTTGTAATATTATTGTTATTCATTGACCGGCATCTCTGTGATTATGAGCTGTTTCATGAATTTTTCACTGTTTCCTTCCTTTAATCTCAATTTGACTTCACTGCAGCACAAAATTTGCCTTATTGGACATAAAGAAATTTTACTTCAAAAATGTAGTTTCACGTCCGTTGTAACACCAGTTTCTGCCTTATATGTTTCAACACTTGTCTGTAATTATAGTTTCAATTATTATTACCAGAATTTGTAAATAATAATATTTCACTTATTTTATTTTATCAACTTCTTATTTACAATAAAACATATTATTTTTATTTAATTAAATACAACTTTTGTTAACACCTTTAGCTAAACATGTGGTACACATTTAATTGTTGATATTGTATTTCATGTTCATAAGTTCTTTATCTGTTCATAAACAGATCCAACATAATCAAAAGTATAACATGATGAACATATCACAATGAACAAATTGTTCTTTATCTCTTCCAGTTTATAATTTAATTAAGGTAGATAAAATAAGTAAGATGTCATTTGTTTTATTACTTTGCTGGTGCTAACTACTTTAATTACTAATTAATAATTACAATTAGTTTTTAATTACTGTAAATGCATTTATTCTAGTTAAAAAAATGTATACTTGTGATAAGACCCACTTCCAGTTAGTCTTGATTTTTGACATTCCACTGTAATAATAAATAAATTTAAACTCTGGATAGCATAAAATGCCAGACTTTTTCAACAATACTATCAACCATGATAGTGCACTGAATTCTGGGTAAAGTATGACATGGTGGTTGTTTTAATCCTTGAATAGTTCAACTACTTTTAAATATGTGTTACATGTGTTCTGAGCCTATAGTTTCAACAATACATGACAACTTGATAAGAATAGAAATACAAATAGGCCCTGTCCACAATAATTCCAAGTTTTAACATGAATAATTTTAAATTATATTTTCAGATTATTAGATGAAAACATCAAATAAAACCAGGTTCTCACTAGACTCTCCAATATATTTTCTTATATAATCAACGCAAAAACAAATGAGAATTGTTAAGTTTCCCCAATAATGTTTGTTTTGTTGATAAATTACACCTAAATGTTAACATATTTAATAACTTACAAAGTAATATAAATATTATTAATAAAATGACTTTAAATATTATTTTAAGTTGATTTTATTATATTCAATTGTGCTAGGGTGGTTTCGAAAGTAACCTTTGTTGGAATATAAATAAAAAACCTAAATAGAAAAAAATATTATATGTAACTTAAAACTACAGCTTTGTAATGTTTTTCAGCTTAGTCACTGTTTAAGTTAAAGCATTTGTTTAAGCTTTTTACTAATTTACAAATTCTTTTTTTTAAAATTCAGTCCTGGGTACCAAGTGAACCACTCACGGCATTTTGAAGTTTGTCATCATCATTGAAGTGTTGCGATGCAAGCCACTTCTTTATGTGTGTGAACAGATGAAAATCACTTGGTGCCAAAATCCGGGCTATATATGGTGTGATCAAAAATTTTCCATTTGAATTTATTCAAAAATTCTTGGGTTTTTCGAGCACTCTAGAGTTGAGCATTGTCAGCACAATGAATATTAGCATACAGTGAAATTTGTTTTGAAATTTACTTAAACTTTTCAAGTAAACTACTTATATAATTGTCATTTCACATTTCTTGAAATCGACCAGCAAAACTTGCTTAGCATTACAAAACAATACAGCCATAACCTTTCTCATAAAAAAATTTTGGCAGGCTGTATTCAGCTTCCTTGGAAAATTTCTTTTGGCGTTCTTGTACATCGCCCAACTTTCATCACCAGGCACAGTTTTCCAAACAATCTTCACCTTCTGCATCGTAGTTTCAAAAAAATTCTCTATGGTAATGGCTGTTTATTTGATTTTGTAAATTTCTGTAAGGACTTCTAGTATTCACTGAGCACAGAATTTCCAGTATGCTAATTTATTAGTGACAACCTCATATGAAATTGTACAATAAATTTTTAAGAACTGATCAGAAAGTTCAAAGATGGTAAATCTTTGATTTTCACAAACTTTTCCTGACAAGATTGTCACTGACTACATTATGCCTCTCTTCACAATGAATGTTTGTTCTGCTTTTAAAAAGTCAGATCCACTGACACACAGTATTTTCACTCATAATGTTTGGACCATATACAATCACTGTAAATGGCTGCTGCTGAATATTTTTATCACCCAAAGAAATCTAATAACCCTACACATCTTGTAGTTAGCAGGATTTTCTAGAGTGATACTCACTTTGTAAGAGTACGGTGAGCGAATTGGTAGCAATAATGTATACCCACTAGCACAGTTGCATGCACATTAAATCGTGCAGCACTGCGATGTAAAAATGGCAGTGCTACCCCACTACTTCTCGAGTTACATGAAAACGGAGGTTATGTTCTGAATTGCCCTTATGTTTGTTAATAATAATAGGTTGTATTAGAAATTCAATGTATTTTATAATCAAATGTTTAAACTTTGTATTAGTATATAACTGTTTATTTAAATTATATTAATAATTATGTATTCAATACGTAATAGAATAAAATAATGTTATTCAGAATTTGTAGAGGTATATTTTTAGATTATGTAGTAGATTTATATGAAAAGTAATGTAAGTTAAAATAATTTTAATATTTCATGTTATTTTACTGTGCTGAAATATATTTTGTAACTTTTAAAAACGTACTTGACATATTTTGAAAATAATTTCCTGAAAAATCAGTTACTGATTTTAATAATTTTTGGTTAGTCAGTAAAAGTTTTGTTTGATCTCAAGTCAAGGTAATTTCTTCGCAAACACTTGGACTCAGTAATTTTGTTTTTCAAAATAAAGCATTGGTTGTGATTAAATTGATAATAACAAGTAAAAGTAATTATTTTTGTTAAAACATCAATGTTTAAATGTATATTTTTGATGTATGATTTTTTTGTATACATTTATTTTTTTACGATTTGTTAGTGATTAATTTGAGGGCTATTTTCTTTCAACTTCTGAAACTACCATGAAGTGGCTGTTGAGCAGTAGGGGTAGGAGGACGATCTGCATACTGAACAATAGTGCATCTCTCCACATATAACCACTGCCACTTCCACTTTTTAATGCCATTTTGAGCTGATTTGTGGACATTTATGAGCGCAAACATGGTCACTTCGATTGATTCTTCTGCCAAATGTGAGTTGTGAAATTTCATTCGCTTTCTTCAAGCAGAAAACAAATACAGTAGAAATTCATCGCAGAATGAGTCCAGTATATGAAAATCACTCGGAGCAACATTACTGACTCTATGACAAGTAGTTGGAAACTTCCCTTTAGAATTGCTCAAGAAGCTGTTGGGTTAGGGCAGCTGCTTGTGGTCGTGAATCAAACCAACTCAAGAAGGCAGCAAGCCTCTTGTTTTGTTGTGAATAGCTCTCCATAGACAACATAATATCTGACAATACACCACATCTGCATTGGTCATAAACCCTCGTTCATGCAATCCATCACACTATGCCTTTATTTGCTAAAAACTGGTAGCCACGATCTTTCTGTTGTTCAACTTATTTTTGAATTTTCGAGTTTGTTCAAAGACTCTGTGTCATTCATGAAGTGTTTACTGTATATGCAGCTGATTCTGCAATTAATTTCTGCTGTGTTATTCTCTTCTGCCTCAAGGAAACTAATGACCCTTTGGAATCAACACTTCAATTCAATTCACACTTTGCAGAAGAATGAGTAGACATGGCAATGTTTGCAAGTCTGCAACTCTGCTTCAAAATGGTGTTGCAAAGTTCAAAATGGCAGGGGTTACAGTGGGAGAAATCTTAAATTGTCCCATGTCCTGCTCTGCGTGCTACCACTCGTATATAGTATTGAAAAAATTAAGTTGCTAAATAAGGTTGTGTGAATAAGTTATAAAATTCATTACTGTTTAAAATGAGTTAAAAGCAAAAAAAAGTAATTGACATTACAATTCTTTGATTTTTTCCAAATTTGTTGTTACAATTTATGCAGTCAGTTTTCATTACCTGTATACATCTTCAATAACTAAATATTTTGTTAAAATCAAATGCTGTTGACTGATTAATTTAGAATCCTGGAAAATTTGAAGTTTTCTGTGGCCTCTATATTTATTATTTATACTGTAATTACTTAGTTTAGTAGTAATCAAGCAAGATTAATTACTTCACAATGTTATATGTGAAGGTTGTACTATATAATACAAATATAGTTTTTGTATTATGAATATACAAATATTCATTTTAATCACTGTGTTAAAAACTAATTGGTGATAATTTGATAACTCAAATACTTTTAAAACATGAATGTGAAAAATCAACTCATTTGTTTATAATCTTTACTTTGCAAAAGATAATTAAGTAGTAAACTGTTCTTAACTGTTTTATTCGTTATTACTGCAAGCAATAAAGTCCTACAAGCTAGGCAACACTTTAAACTTGTGTGCAGTAATGTCTGCATAGGTCTCTTTCAGAATCATAATTATATTTCTTTTTTGAGTGACGGGTTGTGAGTGAAGACAGGTAATAGTATTTACCAGAGAAGGTACATTTTTATCCTCTCTAGGAAAATTTTAAAGAATTGTTTTCAAACAGTTCATCTTACAATTATATTTTTATGTTACCTTACAAACCTTACAAATATCATTTATCCATGGGGTCACAAAATTGGAATATACGAGAAAAAAAAATAAATTATGTCACCAATACTGACTATTTATTATTTTTAAATGTTAGTATTTTGAGGTGAACAGCTGACATTGTAACTTCGCGTTGTTTAAGTTGTGCCTGTCTTTTGCTTTGAGAAGGAACCATGTCTGTGTGGTGTTTCAAACACTGTACATTGTGTTAAACTAACATATTGCTTTAAAAAAAAGAACACACATATTAAAAACATTTATGTGCAATAATAATTTATATTTAAAACTGAAATAAGTATAATACTTGTAGGATATATCAGGGTTATATGTGATACTTTTATGGTATTTGAATGTTTTTGGTGAGGGATTGATCACCCTAGCCCTCCCTTTTAGTTGTACCATAGTCTCTTACTAATATTTTGTAACTTCAATACTTTAGATTTTTTTCTGTAAATTATTTTATGAATTAAAATTGTAATTTTTCTCTCAATTTGTTGCAACAATTTTTCAAGAAAATTCACTTTTCAAATGAAAATAAACTTAAAAATATCATAAAATATTCATTTACCACAAAACTTGTTTCAGAAACTGTCTTAAATGCTTGTATTTTAAATTCATATTTTTAAGGTGGAAAATATTTACAGTCTTCATTAGTTAATTAGGTTGTATATTAAATATTATTTTTAATATTTCCTCAATATTCAATATTGATTTAGCCTAGTCCAAAAAACTACTTTAGCATTAATTTTAAAACAATTTGTAATATTTTATGTACAAATTATTTTAGCCAGAATTTGTATAGTGTTAAATATGCAAATATTTTTGATAGAAATAAATTTCTTTTATCAACTGTTATACAATTCTAGTTTGATGATTTAATAATGTCCTATCATTTCATTTAACCAATTAGAAATATTTTTTTTACATGTTTTTTTTTTAAGTGAAAAAATATTCAGGTCAGCACTGCCTTCAGTAAAATTAAAACTAAAACTTAAAAATTAAATAACCATAGAATATATTATAAATATGAGACTGAATGCTACAGAAAAATCCTTTTCTTTTTGGCTTAAAATGTTCTCGATGTCTTCCAATTCCTAGCTTCCATTTTTCCTCTTATTCAATAGATCATGATCCAGCCTCCTTTCTCTCACTTCCTTATCAATTCCTTCTCTCCAACTAAGTATCAGTCTTCCTTTTTTTTTGTTACCATGTGGTTTTTATTTTAAAATCTGTTTGGGAAATTGATTTTCATCCATCCTTTGGACATGATCAAATCACTGAAAAACCTAATTTTCAAAAATCTATTTAAAAATAACATTTTTAAAGTTATCCAGATCTTTAAAATAAAATAAATGTAAAAAATTAAATAATCTAAATGTTACTTTCCATAGACAAATCCATTAAAACTAAGACTGGCGTGTTCAAGATGGCTCTGGCATTAAATGCATCTCTAAACTTGTGCACCTAAAGGTTTATGAAAGGCAGTTCTGGACTATGAAATATTGTATATTATTATATATATATATATATATATATATATATATATATATATATATATATATATATTCAATTTTTGTGACAAGTTTGACTTAAATTGGATTAAAATTGCAAATGTGAATATGTTTTTATCACACAAGCTTGCAAAAACCTTAATATTTTGCACATTTTTTTAATATATATTTATATAAAAAATTTAGTGACTCTAAAAAAAAAATGATCTAGAGGTTAGGATTGGTGCTCATTTCAAGGTCTTACCATGATAGTAACTCCAATAGCTCATTTTTCCAATGGAAATTTGGTAATACAGTACAGTTTTGACAGTGTATAACATACTTTTCATCTTAATAGATTGTAAAACGATATTTTGTGGCAAAACAACATTGTAGTAGGCTAGGAAAAAAATTTAATAAAATGGAAATTAACATATTTTATTAACAGCGAAGGACATATACTCTTTTTAGGCCTACTGACCAAGAACCAAACTCCATCTGCTCAAGGTCGAATAGGGAATTTAAAATATAGTACTGTTATTTTTTTATTTAAAACCTATAGATGTTCACATGATTGATTATTCAGTTGACTGATATTAAATCAGTGTTCTACCATAATAAACTCACATATTTTAAAACCCAAAAGTAGTCAAAACATTTTTATTACTTGAATTTCAAAAATTGGTAATTAACAAAGTTTCATTGGGAATTGAGATATTGGAGCAGTTATCACATAGTGAGATACAGGTTTAAGATTATAAAATGTGCAACCATCTTTACTTCTAAACATATTTTTTGGAGTCCAGAGGGGCGTAAGCATTAATGTTTATGTGCTTTGTGACAGCTTTCCTCTGAGCCTGCCCTCATAGGTACTTAAATCGTTATCTACCTGCTTAAGTATTAGCAGTCCAATCCCACTCCTTCTTCTTACTCTCCTATATCCTGTTATAGGCCTAGTCGGTTTTGTTCAGTTTCAGCTTACGTATACCACTTGTACATAACCGTAAAGGTTGTTACCGTAAGGAGTAAAGCTCTATATTGTGGATTAAAACTGTGTTTTTATTTATAAACCTTAATATGTTTGGCTTGCTCTTAGTTTAAGTATACAATTTCAAAACCATTCAAAATCTTAAAAGTTAAAATTATTTGAAAAAATATATTTGTCAGTCGTAACTAATATTAAAATATATTCATAAATTAGCATTTCATTTTTCATTAAAACTACAAAAATAAACTTTTACATCATTAAGGTTTATTTTTATAATTTTCTATATACACTCACAAACTGAAAGTGTTAGGTCAATGTTTTTATATTTAGAAGTCATATTCATAACATAAACAAGATATTAAATATGTGATACTTATGATCACAAAAATTAAAAAGAAGTGTTACAATACATAAATTGCATTAACCATTTGGCCAACAGATGGTAATGGCAATAAAATAAATTACAATCTTTGTTATCTGGCTTGTTTTCCCCCCAAAAATCAGGTCAACATATGGTTTTTCTACTCAGATAACATTTGTAGCTCTCAGTTTATTGATGGTTGTTTTTTTGAAAAAAGCGGAAAATGCTTTTAAAAAGATAAGAAGTGAACATAAAATTGTCTCATTTAATACTAAAAATTTGGAAAAGAATCAATCAAAAACAAAATTGCATGCATTATAGAAATGCTGTTTTAACAAAGCTGTTCAAAATTTGTTCAACTGCATGTGAATTATGTACCAAAATACACCATTCTTCTTAATTTCTCCCTAAAAGTAAATTGAGAATATATATAATGATCATGACAGAATATGATTTAGTGATTTTATAATTTTTTCTCATTATCTATATACACTCACAAACTTAAAGTGTTAAGTCAATGTTTTTATATTTAGAATGGTAGTTACAATGAAAGTAAAATATTCCACCATTCAAAGTATCATTAAATTTCATAATATAATGAAATTCGTTATATTTCATAATAAATTGCAGATAAGCTATGCAATTTATTTAGTGATTAGTTTTTCAATTTTATTAATTTAATTTAAAGGTAAAATTCAAGATGAAAAAAATAATTTAAAAAAATATAATGTAACAGCAAAATTTATGTTTATGACTAACTAGCCAATATATTTTGAGTTATTGAAAAAAAGGAGATTGTGGTGTTTTAAAGGATAATGAATGTTACTGTGTTTAACAGGTTTTTTGAAAACTTGATAACTTAAAAAGAAAGAGCAAGAAATAACACAACTTTGACAACTTTTATAAGTGACAGTATTATCTGTCTAATGATTGAGTGTTGCAGGAAAATGTTGAAGTCTGAAGACAGAAAAATAAGGTAATTTTTACTTAATATTTTCCTTAAACAAAAAATTGTTTAATAATTGTAAAGTATTTTTTAAATTTTTAATACCTTTTTTTCTGCTAGGAATGTTATGATTTTGTAGAGTACCTCTGCCTTTCGTAACTTAAAGCACATTGTATTTGTTGACGTGTTTCAGAATACTTCCATTTTCACAACTTTTTACTGTACTGCTCCCTCAAACCTAGTCTCATTCTTTTATACTATCTCTTTCCTTCCCTACTTTTACCTTATGGTTATATTTCTATTTATTGATGTGTTCGCTTCTCTTTACAGTCTACTTAATCCTAATGATTTTTGAACATTTTCAAACTAAAAAATAACGTCCCTTTTTTGAATTTACTTGCTCATTTATTATATTTTCTCCCTTTAATTTTAATTTACATATTTCTCAATTTTCTAAAATATTTAACAATCTTCCTTTATTGTCATAATGTAATATTTTCATTGAATTTTCCATTTCTTCTTCAGAATTTTATGAAGGTGGTTAAATATTTTAGAAAATTTATAAATATATAAGTTCAAATTAAAAGGGGGGAAATATAATAAACAAACAAGTACATTCACAACTCAACATTATTTCTTGATGTCTGAAGATGTTCACAAATTATAAGGATTAAGTAGACCGTGAAGACAACCAAATAGAAGTATACTGCTAGGAGGACCAAACAGCCAAACAGAAGTGAGCATATTAATAAACAGAATTCTACCAGATGGTAGAAGTAGCAAAAGGAGAGGTTAAGATAGTATAAAGGAATGAACCTAGACTTGGGGGAGCAGTACAGTAAACAGATGGTATCGGAAAATGGAAGTATTCCACAACTTGTCAACAATATAAAGTGTTGAAAAGCAGAGATACGTACTCACAAAAATTTGTATTCTGCTTTAAAAACTAAAAAAAAGATAAGAAAAAGCATCTTGCCTTAAAGTTATAAATTTTTAAAATAAAATTAAAAAAATATTTTTAGTATCAGCAAAATTGGATTTTTCAGTTTGTATTGTGTAATACTTTACAAATTTTTTGGTAATGTAGCAAAAGGAAATTATAATTAAATGATTAAAAATTATGGACATTTTGTGTGTTAGTTAAGTTATAAATATATAATTGCATCAGTTATATAAAATAATAGTAATATAACTGATAAATTTACCTTTCAAAAATCCATAAGCAATTACTAAAAATTATGCAAAAAATTTGGAATTTCTATAAATCTATTTCTGTATGTTTTTAGTGATATTATTACTGATATTTTCCTTTTTTTCTGATTTATGAACTATAATTTTCAAGGAGTTAATAACCAATAATATTCTGTTTTTAAAATTATTTATTTTATGATCGTATATATATATATTATTACTATTATTTTTTATTACTTATAGTATCAATACATATTATTAAAGCTCCCTAGGGCTACATTTTAACCAACTTAATCAGCATCATTAGGACAATTGTTAAAAAAAGAATTTTATTTTTTCTTATGGTAGCTACCAAGAGCGTACCCAGGATCTTAACTAGGGGGGGAAGTCATGGTCATTCAATATACAATGTAACATTTTATCACGGAAAAGGTGAATGAAACCAATATTGTAATAAAATTATGTATAATTATAGCAGTGCTTTATCAACTAAGTTATTAAAATTATTTGCTTGAAAAAAAATTATTCTAGTTACATGCTTATACTAGTATCATTTTTCTTGGATTTGTAGAAAACGTGTTCAAAACTCTTGTTTCAATCCATCCTGATTTTCTTTAAAGAATTTCCGATGGACGCTCATCAAACACAACCCAGTCAGTCCTCTCCCATTGTACTTCTCAGCCAGGTCTTTACCCTTCGAAGGGTACTGAAAGATCGTTCAACAGTAGCCGTAGTGGATGGGAAAGCACTTAAAATGAGGAGTGCATGCCTTGTTGCAGGGAAAAAATATTAGCCTCTTCCAAAAGTGCAGCCACTTCAATATTCTTTAATTTGTCTCCTGCTAAATCCTTCTTTTTCCAGAGATTATACCACAAATCTAATTCTGCACCCGACTCATAAAACTCCATGAAATATTTTGCATTTTTCCCAAATCTTTGAAGTAATTTTCAAATCTTTTGAAGTAATGTATGGAGGATGAAGATGGGATATGGCAAAATCAGGTGTATTTTCATGTGAGAATCTAACATTCAATGATAAAGTTAAAGAGTCAAGATAAGGGATGATCAACGACCATCTCAAATATTCAATCGCAGTCTCAGATGGTGGATTACTTCTGTGTATTTGCTTTTGAACAATTAGTGGAACTGTTAACTCAACGCCGACTTTCTCCACAATATCATGTGATTTTTTTAAGTAATTCATCAGAAACATGTTCAATTTCTTGTTGATCCTTCTTGATGGCATCAAGAATTTTACCAATATGTTTCCTCACCATAATTAAATCAATATTTTTACTTTGTAGAACATTTACAACGGGTTCCAAAATCGCAGAGTACTTTGCAATCATGACTAAACCTACGATGAAAATTGGTTTAGTAACTGCAAAGTGTAATTGATAGGCAAATTTTCTTGTAGCATAGTTTCCTTTGACCAAGAGATGCTCTAGCACATTGAAGATTTCATGGAAGCTGTCTGAAAACTTTCTAATACTCTTGTATTTCTCAGACCATCTGGTCTCACTGAGGCTTGATAGATTAGGAGCCGAATTCCTGTGGGTTGGCGACTCATGAAAGAAGGATATTGTATCCTTAACTGTTGCAATTAAGTTTCTTATTTCCTGTAGTTTGCTAGCATCATTGACCACAAGATTTAGTTTGTGGCTTGAGCAATGGAACAATAAAGATTTATTGTAATTTTTCTTCAAAATGGCCTGTACGCCACCTTCTTTTCCAGCCTTCGTAGAACATCCGTCAAATCCAAATCCAACACAATTCTCTGCTGAAAGATCCTGTTCAACTAAAAAAGTCTGAATTGTACTAACGATTGTAGGGGCATCTTGAGATTTCAGTTCAACATAGCCAACAAATTCCTCTCTGATTTTTTCTTGATGCTCATCATAAAACCGTAATCCAATAGAAAGCTATTCTTTTCCAGTGATATCTGCTGTTTCATCGGCCATTACAGCGTAATCTTTTGCTTGTTTAAATCTTCAATAATTCTTTCTTTGACAACTTCACCACATAATCTTATAATTTCATTTTGAGTTTTTGGTGAAGTGTAGACTGCATTTTTTCGACATGTGTCCAAGTGATTCTTTAGCTTCACATCACCACAGTCAATTCTCAAATTTAAAAGGTCAAAGAAAACTCCCTCATCTCCTTCCTTTCCTTTAAGTGGCAAATCATGAGTTCCATAAAATATGATACAAGAAATAATTTATGACAATATTTGTTTATTTTCTTCAATCATTTTCTGGTGACCACTTTGCAACTGTACATCAACTGGAACATTTTCAAGGAACGCTTTTGCAGCAGCTGTTGAAGTTTTGTGGTATTGACTGCCGACGAGTTTTCTACGATCTTCATGTATATCTTTAAACTTTATGTATGACCTTACCATGAATGATCCCAAAACTCCTTTAACTGTAGCAATACTAGAAGGAAAAAGAACACAGTGCACACATAGAGCACCTTTCAAATGACTTGGGTACACCAAACAAGGAGTATACTGACCTAACCAGCGGTGGTTAAATTTTCTTTTCAAATGGCCTCAGAACCAAATCGTTATTTGATGATGGAACCCAGGGATTTGTAAACAAATCCTTCTTTTTTTCTGATGGCAACTTAGGGCATGACCAACATAACGACCAATGTCATTTTATGGTAGCCACCATATCTTTTTAGATGTCCCAAGAACAGCTACATGTAGAGGTGAAGAATTACTAGACCCTTGTTCCATAATAGACACAGAATCCGATGGTTCGGTCAGTTTAGTTCCATCTTCATCACCATCACTGCTTCCACTTCTACTACTTCCATCTTGATCCTTTTTCCGTTTGAGAGTTTTCTGCCTGAATGTATTAGAAGTTGACATAGTATACAAAAGTTACAAACCATTTATAACTAACAATCTATATAATAAAAATGAAATGCTGTTCATTGGTAAGCGTATCACATGAGAACAGCTGTACAAATTTGGCTATTTTTTGTTTTAAAATGTTCGTGATAGTCCGAATTAAGATTTTGTGGAAAGAAAAATTTGAATTACTTTATTACTTAACTTACCTTTTTGGAATCATTTTCTTATATCCATTTAGGAAGCCTCAGTGTTCTCCAAATGTAAATAAGAAGGTAAACTAATAAACTATAATAATTGGTTGTTTAAAAAAAAACACTAGTAAATATCAACAGTTCAACTGAAATACAAATACTGATCAACTAGTGGGGGTTTATGTAGTGATGCGGAATTCACTAAAGAAAGGGGAGGGCCGAGATCCTTCTAGAAGTTTCGCTTTTCTCTCATTGGCTGCCGCCTGTAGACTCTTCTAGAGCCTGCTAGAGATTTCTCCGTCTCTTGAATCCCACTAACTGGCTGACAAAGATTCCTTTACCAGTCAAAAGGTGGTTCTAGATCAGTGTAAAGCATATGATAATTATCCTATTTGTTTATAGTATTATTTTTCTGTTTTCCTATAGAAAATAATTGAGTACGATTGTACGATAATTTCGATCAACAATAAAATAATGATAAATTATCTTAATTTCATAATTTTCAATAGTGTAAGTATTTTTTTGATTATTAAATGTTATTTCAAGAATTGTATTAAATTCCAGGAGCCAAATTTAATAACGGCTTCCAAGGGGGCAGTCCTTTCGCTGGGTACACCCATGGTAGCTACTCTTACTATTGGGGACATGTCGGTAATTATAAAAAAATTTTGAGGAGTAGGTGTAGGAATACTTAGTTTTAAATTTTGAAGCAAATCAAAGTAGTAGTTTTTCTTCTAAAATGTATTACAAGAAGTGAAGGCTGAAGGCTATTAAAGCCTCACAAAATTTGCAGTGCTAATTTTAAAATTAAAAAGTGCAGACTTGTTTAAAATCTGTATAGATTTTAACACTGTTTACAAATGTGAAATCAGATTTTCAAAAAAAAGTTTAAAATAACAAATTGTTATCCATTTATGATTTTTTAAACGAAGACATTTAATTTACTAACAATCTTGTGACCAAGTTTGAGTAAAATTTTACACTGTGTTTTTATCTCAAAACTACAATACTATAACAACCCCTCAAAACATGTTCTACAGATCATGTTGGTATACATTTCATGGTCCCAAATGTGTTAGCCAGTCTATAAATACTGATTGTTTAGATACACAGTTGTAATTAATTTTGTTTGCAAATATATTTGTTTAATGATACAGCCCACCTGAACTGGAAATGATTAAGAATGCGGTAATAAAACTAGGTATAAAACTTGCATGACGAACATTTAGTTTTTATAACCAACGCATTAACCATTGTTTGCTTTTATGTTAGATAAGCCTCACATTCAGTTAAGTTATTATTTACCGTTTTGTGAGAAACTGTGTTGATAACGAATACCTGTTATCATCTGAGTCATCTAGTATGTTCTGTGCAACAACTGAATAAATAATTTTCAATATTTTATTTTGTTTTAATTCTAAGAAGGATTTATTAGTAATTAAAAGTATAGGGTATCTCAGAAATCTCTGACTGTCTAGGTTGCTTGAGGTCAAGACTATCACAAAGTAATAAACGGCACACAAATATTGCACTGAATCTCTCACAATTAAAAGATTCTGAAATGAAGACAAAATTTGAAAGGAAATACAAAAAAATATGATTTGAGAACTGTCAAAAAACAAATCTGTAATACAAATAGATAGGATTTATTTAATTTCTTAAAAAATGATTGGTAGATTAGAGTAAATTCTTTAGAGGTTATGGGGTTTAGTAGCATCATGATCAAAGGATTATTGTGCAACTAAATCTTTTCAATTATAGTTCAATAGACTCAACATTAGTGAGTTTTAGCAGTCCTAATTTTGCTAGAGGTTCCCCTGGAAGCCAAATACCCTTTGCCTCTTGCTGTTAAGTTCCTCACAATCATATACATTATGTGGCCAGCAGATACACTCTTCCTTCTTGCATAGACTACACATAGTTTCTCCTTGGCACATTCTTATCCTGTTCATATGCACCCTTAACTCTTTACCTGATACACAAGGATCTATTGTTATAATTTAGTAGCAAGAAATACAGCCCAATGATCTAATATTGCTATAATTTTGTTGATAATAGTTCAAAGTAAATGTAATAGAAATCATCTTAATCTACATTTTTCAGTTAAGTGACCTTTTTAGATCCTGTTTTTGCCATTTTCATATTTTTCTGAGTTACAGAAATGAAATTGTAAGAGATGTAACATAACCTTATTCTTCAAGTTTTGTTCAGGTAGTCAAAATGGCTGGCAATTGTGATATGTTTGTGTTCTATATTAATGATGACATAATTCATTTAAATGTTATTATATATGAAAATGGATTATACCATTTGAAGTAGTATATTCAATAAAATAAAGAACTTTATTAAAGTTCAAACTTAAAATTTATTGAATAGAAACTTTTAATGTTAGCTTTGGTGGGAGGGGAGAATAGAAAAAAAAGTCTGCCAAATGGAAGAATGTAACGGAAATTTGAAATGAAAGCAAATTAATAATCTCACTATTTCTGTTTCTTTCTTTTTCTTCTTCCTTTTTGATAACAGTACACGTGTATTACATTGAAATCATTGTGTTGTTGTGGTTTCGGTTGTTTTCCTTAGTTGAAGAACACTAACAAAACTTGTCCTTCAAGTTTACTGGAAAGTCAAAATGGCTGGCAATCATGTTGCATTTGTGTTTATTGTTGACAAGGACAAAATTCAGTTAAATGTTATGATGTACAAAAAGATTCAGGATTTTTCATAGAATATAACTATACCAGTCAAATTAGTGATATTTAGTAAAATAAAGTGGTTTATTGAAGTTCATACTAATGTTTTAAAATTTATTTCTTCAATCAGAAATTAAAACTTATTCTTTTTAAATTAAAATTTTATTTAAAAAAGTACTCTACCAATACAGTTTATACAATATCTACCAATAAGAGTGACCTTTTCAGATTTTTAAAATGATAAATAGTGAATATATTTAAATATATAATTTCATATGTAAATTTTGACTAAAATAGCCCAGAAAATGACTGGCAGGCCAGCAGCCACGGAGTTAAATCTGTGTCGTGCTTTTAAATAAGTCCTGTGGTTTTTTTGAGTTACTTGGGATTCCGACTGTCCCTGAAAGTCCTACTAGAGAGACAGTGGGTAAGTTGTTATGATGTAAATCTGATTTTATAAAATTAAGACAATTTCCGGTATTCGTTTCTAGGTTCTGACCTGGATTGTTAGGTCTATGTGATACTTTAGGTACTTAAAGAGATGCAATACAGCTAAATTTCATCAAAATCTGGATTGATGAAACAAACAAATAAATGGTGAAATCTGATTTTTACTAATTTTAAACGGCTTTATAAGTCAAATTTGTAGTAAACAAAATTAAAATTTGATATTTCTAAAAAAATTAAAACTGTAATATTATAAAAACAAAAATTAAAATATGGGCATACAAATTATGAAAATTAACAGTTACATAGAATGAAAGTTTTGCATTTGAATAAGTTTAATAAATTATGCTGGTAACACAATGTCAAAAAAATGACATTACAAATAAATTCATTTACTTTATGAAATATCATAGTAAAAGTAGCAAACAAAATTGTTCAGAGATACTACGGTATGTTTGATCAAAATCAGTCACACTAACCCTCTAATTTCAGCAATGTTCACAGACATATACATAGATAAACAGGACTTAGGGAACTTGTTTTCAGTTTTTCTCTTAATATTTGTTGTTGTATGTATTTGTTGTTTATACTTGTGGGGTCTAAATATTTGTTCTTTTCATACCATATTGTTTAGTTAAATTTATGTCAGAAACAATTATAACTTAAATTACTGTATTATTATAGAAGTAAAAAAAAATTAATTACTATATGCAGCTGTCTTCCAGCAATTATAATTTTACGTTACACTTTTTTTGAAACTCTGATTTCACGATCGTAAACAGCATTAAAGTCTGCTTAAAATAGAATTTTAAATTTTCAAATTATAACAAAAATGCAAAACTAAACCTAAATCTCTAGTAATTTGTGTAACTGGAATTGAACTTATAATTTGTGCAGAAATTAATGCTGATTACAAAGGTAAAATCAGGTTTTCAATAAAGTGTAACAAATATGTAATTCTTTTTGTTTTGTTTTTGGCTGTCATTTAAACAAAGTAATATGGATATTACTAAAATCAATTTGTGTGCCAAAATATAAATCAAACTGGACCTATATTGCGATTACACATACACTCAGTTAAAAAAATATATATGTAATTTTTAATGACTTCTGAAAGAACATTATAGAAGTAAGGATCAGTGCTCATTTCAAGGTCCCAGGTCTCAGTGTTACCATTCTGGTCACTTTAAATAGTTCATTTTTTAACAGAAATTCACTAATAATGTTTATGATCTGAGTTCCAGAAAGTAACAAGAATTTTGTAATTTTATGGGTGGTATTATTCTGAGATGCATGTTTATGATTGTTGTGGTAAAGATGTCTGGAAAGTATTAGTATATTGTTAGCCTTATCAGATGTTTAGTTTGTTATCAGCTGTCAAAAAAGTTATATGTGTTTTTGGTGCGATCAGAGAAATGGTTAGAGAATTTGCATTGAATTTCGCTATAAGACTGGAATAAAGTGCAGCAATGTTTTAGAATTGTAAATTTTTTTTTTTTGAGTCTGTTATAAGTAAGACAAGAGTTTACGAGTGGTATAAGCATTTCCAAGAAGGCTGTGGAGATGTTGAAGAGAGTTAAGATTGAGAATTCAATGCTGTTTGCATGAAGCAATCCAGAAAAACGCTCAGATTTATGGCAAAAGTATTCAAGGCTTTTGCACCACAATAATACATCTACCACGATAATCATTTATTGTTTGTTCATGACTTTTTGGCCAAAAGTAACACTGTAATGATACATCAGCCTCCGTATTCACCAGATGTGAACCAAAGGGCCATCATTCTGCAAGCATAGATGAGATTAAAAATGCTTCACTGAGAGAGTACTTCTTGGGTATATATAATCAAACACTACCCCAAAGATTGAGTTCCAGAAGTGTTTTGCGGATTGTAAGAAGCTTAAGTGTATAATATCTAATGGGGACTACTTTGAAAGCAATAACATCAATGTAGACGAACAAATAAAATTCGTTTCAGAAGACAAAAATTCCCGTGTTTTTTAAACACACCTTGTTTTTTAAACCAAGTTCAGTTTCAATATCATTTGTAACATTTGCAATATTTATAATTCTTTTTAGTAAATGAATATTATTTTCAATCGATGGAATAGGAATCATAACTCCAAAATAAATAACTTCATTTTTTGTATTGTATTTTTATTTATTGAATTACCAGAATCAATGTAAATTGATTGATAAAGCACTACATTGTGCAGATAATCATGCAGGGATTAATTGCAATCTGTGCGCAGGTTTGGTATACAAACTAAATCTTACAAATTCATCCATATATTTAAAATATTTAACTCAAGTTCTATCTTATTTAATTTGTTTCCTCTTTTAACACAGACATAATTTTATTGTAAGTAAGCACTTAATACAAGTTGGTCTGCAACACATACTTTCCCAAGACTGAATTTCTTCTGACCTTGCAATGTCATTTATTTGAAATTGCATTATCAGTATAATTTATGAAGCTTATTCAAGTGCAAAACTTTCATTCAATATGTAACTTTTAATTTGCATAATTTTTGTCATATTTTTATTTTTGTTTGTGTAATACTACAGTTTTAATTTTTTTAGAAATGTCAAACCTGCTTTATCTTATATTGTTCAATGAATCTACCATTTGTTTATTTATGAAAGTTGTATATGTTTCAAAGAGGAGTTTACATAAGTTTATTAGGAATTGTATATGTTTACTTTGATGACTTGGTAAAATAAGAAAAGATATTGCAAATGGAAGTTGTATTTTCGAACTTGGAATAATGTATGTGGATAGTAAGCTCTGTATGGTTTGAATCAAATTGAGCTAAAATCATATATACATATATATATAAGCTTGTGTGTGTGTGTGTGTGTGTGTGTGTAATTTTATGTGACCCCCTCAAAAAGTGACTTAGAAGTTTTGATCGGCAGTCATTACAAAATTCTTACCTATTCCAACCACATATAGTGCAAAGCATTTTAACAGAAATCGATGATAATATTGTATTAGATGTGCATCCAGACATAATGATTATTTTGCAAAACATTACTGAGTATTTGGTACTGAATACCATCTTGATACATCAGCCTATATTTGTAATTAAATTACAGTACTTGTTATTAACATTTAGTTCATATTGTTTTTGTTTAGTAAAAACTTTACTGAGCAATAAAATTACTGAAAATCTACTGCAAAGACAATAACCTATAACTGTTAGTAGGTAACAACAAAACAATTAAGGTAATTCTCTCAGTTGTTTATAATTTTAAAATAAACAATTGTTTTAACATGTTTTGTAGAAAATGGTTGTTGGTATTAATTAAATTATTTTTGGTTCATTTCAATTTCTATTTTTTATTCACTTATCTCTTTGTTTTAATAATATTTAAAAATGCTTAATTAGTGAAATGAAATTTATAAAGTGGAATATATTGGGTTCATATTGTTCTGTCTTTTCAAATACTGATTTGATGTTTACACTGTAAATACGCTAATTAATTCTGTGTGGCAATGTGTGTAGGTTATATAATCTGTACATTTACAAGACAAGGTTATATGCTCAAATTAGTTAATAAATTTTCTGTAATTGTTTTTTATGTTCCATGAAAAGTTGTTAATTTTGTCTGTCTAAGTGTAATTAGTATGGAAGACCAAACAAAGTTTCATTGTTATTTAAAATATTTCTTTAAGTACTTCTGTTCAATGATTTAAATTTTGGTTAAACAACTTATACAAAGTTGCTACATTCTACATTACTACATTCTATGTAGCAATGTGTTGTATGTGTCATCAATCTTTCTTCTATGATTAAATTTAAATAGGAAATGTAGTAAACCTTGGTTTAATGGACTATGTGTTTGGAAGTAGTTTGTTAGCCAAAATTAACCTAATTTTACCTGCTTTTTTGAACTTAGTACAGTTGGCTTAAGAATGGATTTCTATTATTACATGTTGTATTGTGCTTGTAATGAAACTATTAAAAATTGTTTGTTTTTTTTAAATTCAGGTACAAAATATTATTACCTACTATAATCTTCAAGCAAAATAATAACTTTGTTTAGTAGTTCACTAAATTTGAAGTTCATTAAACCTCTTGGTTTACTGTACACTACAACTTAAATTTGGTTTGTATTTTAAACATTTT
The DNA here is from genome assembly GCA_022606455.1 of Callitettix versicolor. NCBI lineage: Eukaryota > Metazoa > Arthropoda > Insecta > Hemiptera > Cercopidae > Callitettix > Callitettix versicolor. The sequence goes on along the minus strand of CM040185.1, from coordinate 42,741,918 downwards.
GCCTGCTATAAAAAAATACAAAAATATAAAATTCCTCAAAATTAGCTAAATGGAGCTGTTAAGAATCCAGGCAAATGTGTATTGTTTGGTAACTCCCCAAATTAACAATTTCATGGCTATAAAAGTATTAGTGGTAAAAGTATTAGGGCTACCAGTACCTGTATTACAACTCAATATGAACTTGTCTGGTGCAGGTGGATTGCATTGAAGACATGGGCTGTATCAGCTGTGAAGGTCAGATTTTTGTAAGCCCTTTTTGCAAAATTAAAGTATATTGTTGTGTTACCTTGTCTAGGACAGTGCAGTCCCTTATCTCCTACAAAGCAGATAAATGAAGAGCTTAGGCTAGTTATTGAACAAGTAATGACAAAAAGGACCAGTACTTTGCCATTTTCATGATGTAATAATATTTAGAATACAAAAATATTAAAAACTTCCCTCAAAATATGTAAATGAAAAGCTACACATTTAAATAATACAAAACTTTGTAAGAAAAAGCTTTTGAAAAAATACGGTTTTTGCATATTTATTGATGAAGTAGGGATGAATTATTTTTATTTAAATATGTTCAATAAATCATTTTATGAAGTTTTAAAACAGTCTAAAGCATATAAATCTTTTCAATACTAAACAAATAAAGAAAATAATTTGGAAATAGCAGACAAACTAATGAGACCTGTTTTAAAGATGATTTGAATTTGTCAACAAAATGTAATAAAATTAACCTAATGTTCATTTGTTATTTAATTTATTTAAACTGTTTATTTGTAAAGATAGGCAGGTTATTCATCAGTAATAATTAGGTAAATTCTAGGAAAAAGCAGACGACAACAAATATTTCACATATTTTTACCAAAGGTGAGGACATTTACATGCAGTATTTACATTGTTGTAGGCCTAACTGTAGGCCTGATAATGAATATAACAGGTTGTGTGATGCAGTAAGGCTCGTGTAGAGAGAACAAACCAATTAGCTTCTCTTTGTTAGACTTAATTTATACCAGTACATGTGTTTGTGTGGCAGCGTTATCAGTTAGTCATAAAGACTGTAAGACTTGCTAGTGTTTGGATCAGTGTTGTACAGTGAGTCAAACTATACTATCAGGTACTGTAATCATTTTGTTTGAAGCAGTGTGTTCTATGTACTTTGTTATAGTAATATGCACTTTATTATTTTTTTAAATATTTAAATATTTCAATACATTTAAGATTATAAATTAAATAAGTAAATTAACAGGTCTTGTAATTAAGACTATTTACAATACATAATTAATTATAAAACTCATACTGTACAAAGTATATTAAAATATTTTAATTGTGTAAAAATTCAAATATTAGATTTTTATGAATTTGTGTACTATTTTGCTTTCAAAGTTTATATAGTCAAAAAATTTTGGTTTACGTTGTCAGTCTGTGTTGGAGACTAAACGATTTGCCTAACTGCAGTGCATTTACAGAGTGATTCTGCAATCTATAAAAAATCATCCATAACAATTTTGATTAAATTTAGTGCAAATGCATCCATTAAAATCGGAATGCGTGAATATCTTTATATCTAAAAATAATTTGTTTGGGAAACTACCAACTATTTCTTGAATACTGGAAAATAGAAAAATCTAAAAAAACCTAATTTATTAGAATCAGCTTAATAGTTTTATTCAAATTTTAGTTATATATAAAAAATATACATAAATATAATGTAAAACTAATATATGTTAGTTTACTAAATTTTATTAAAAGAGATTTTGTGTCACAAACTAAATAAAACATATCTCTACACCTCTGTTATTTACATACATATACACACAATTGAACAGGGGTTCTCAACCTTTTTTCTGCTTCGACTCCTTAAATAATTTTTTTTTATTCTGTAGCCCCCTATATGTTTACAATGTATTGCACAAATATCACAGCAAATGAAACTTTTATTAGGCACAATTCAGTAATACAATTTGTTTTAAGTAATTTGTATTTTGTATTATTAGATATACATTAAAGATATAATTATGTTTATAGAAACAGAAATATAAATTAAATATAAATCAAATAAATCATATAAATACACAACATTTTAATGAGATGGTTGCGGTTGACGCCCTGCAATTATCTTACTTATATCTGGGGAAATATTTGTTAATATTAATCGCGTCACCACGTTCTGATATTTTGAATCGATTTCTCGTCCTTCGCAATAAATTATTTACATATCTAAATACTGCCTCAACCAAGTAAGAACTAGGAAGTGCTAACAATAATGGTTCACTGATACTTGTTAATCTGATATATTTTGTGCGAATGCCATTTCAGCTCCAAAATTCGGTATATCCACTTGTTTGAAAGTTGATTTTGAGTTCCAAATTCTCTTTGAGTTCAATCAATTTTTCGTGTAGTAAGAAATCATATTGGCCATGTCGCTTTCAAATGGTTTTATAAACCAAGGAATTTAAATTTTCTAATTCCTTGTAATTCAATGGATCCCCTTCAAAATTCAGTACTCCACAAAGGGGTCCATCTAGACCTCGTTCATAATCCCTGCTATAGAAGCTTCTTATTTTGAGCTTTATTTAAATCATTTAAGTGAATGTGAGAAATTTTATGCTTGGTCTTTACACATTATTTTTAATTTTAAAAAATGACTCAAAAATTTACGAGGGTTGATCAAATATAAACGAGACTGACTTTCTAAAAACTTTTCCGTTGGACATTGAACTCTAAAGGGTGGGGTTTCAGGTAGCCTGGGAGGTTTGGGACGGGCGTAGACGGGCAACATTTCCGTTCGGACCCTTCAGTATAAAACTATACAATGAGTGAGAGGGAAGTGCACGTTTCCGTGGAGCAGAGAATAATTATTAAGTTTTTGGCCAAGGAGGGGGTCAATCCGACTGAAATCTTTCGTAGATTGACGGCTCAATACGGGACAGGACCCTGTCAAGAGCTCGCGTTTTGCTTGGCACAAGGAATTCGCCGAAGGACGGAAGCAGTAGAAAACCTGAAGGCCAAATCACGATCGTCGGCCGGGAAGGTAATGGCCACTGTATTTTTCGACAATCAAGACAATCACGTTTTCCTCCATCAACGACGCACATTAAATGCACAATATTATTGCGATGTTTTAGAGGCCGCAAAACAGTCTTTTCAGTAGGAAAAGGAAATCTAAACCGGCGAGAAACGTCATTCTTCTTCACGATAATGCCCGACCACATTCGGGCGAACGCTACGAGGCTTAAACTCGATCAAATTGGCTGGGAACCAATGGAACATCCCCATACAGTCCAGACTTATCACCCTGCGACTATCACCTGTTTGGGCCACTCAAAGAGGCGCTTTGAGGCCAGCGTTTCAAGACGATTCTGCGGTGGAGACCTTCGTGCTCCAATGGCTCAATGAACGCCCGAGAACTTTTTACGAAGATGGAATTAAAAAACTTCCAATCCGGTGGGAAAAATGTGTTACTCGTGCGGGAGACTATGTAGAAAAATAAGTTGTATCAAGAATAATTTGTAAGTAAGCAATACATTTTTTAAAAAATCAGTCTCGTTTATATTTGATCAACCCTCGTAACTTTAAATAATTTTATAGAATTTATCAAACAAGAAACAAATCAACAGAATAATTTACCAACAAATTTATTTTATAATAATTTCCCAAATGTTAAAACTTTATATATATATATATATATATATATATATATATATATATATATATAACTAAAATAACACTGGTGTCTCACTGACATGATGGAAGCAAATTTTCAAAGATATTTTTTTAATCTTACCCTTTCTCACAATCATAATCAGCATTAAAATAATCATGTAGCGGTTTCGTTTTAAACTTTCAAATTATATTGAAAATATGAAAACAAACCCAAGACTGCAGTTAAAAATTTCTTAATTTTAGTGGATTTTGAAATTTAAAAATGTTAATTTATACAGTTTTTAACAATTATTATGATAGTAGAATCAAATTAAAAAAAACAAAATGAAATAAAATAAATAAGAAGAAAAAAGTTATGATTTTTTAAAAATTTGAAATGGTCTAAAGATTTCAGTTTAGAAAAAATACTAAAATTTTAATGACTACAAAAAATGGTTTGTAGGTCAGATTCAGTGCTCATATTATGGTCCTGGTTTTAGATCTTACCATGATGGCTGCTCCAGCTAATTTTTCCAATGGAAATTAACCAATAACTTATTAATTTAAGTATAAATAATTATACCTTATATTTTAATTAGTACAGAGTATTATATTTTTTTTTAAAAGTTTATGTGTCACTAATTAACTTTATCTTTAGTTAAAGAAACCAATCTATATCAGCTAAAGTATGTTATTACAAAAAATTACTATACCATAAAAATATACAATAGGCTAACTAATTGTACTACTTTACTACTGTAGGGCTATGTTATTACTAAGTCATATAGTTGTCACATTAACTCTGATTAATAAAACAAGCATTATTTCAATTAAAAAAATTGTAATACAACAATGTGTTTTCATACTTAAGTTACAACTTTATTTTCAAGGTTAATCATTAATGTCATAATAAACTAGAACCGCTGGCACATTAGACAGCAGCAGTTATGCAATATTGATAAATAACCTGGAAAAATTCTTGGCATAATGTAAATGAAAATTGTCTCTATTAGTGTAAGAAAATTATACAACTATTCTTGCATACAAGTGACTAATTCACAGAAATCCCTTTCTTCCAAAAACCACAAAATATAAGATTTGTTTAAAATATTGTAATATGGACAATACTGATAAATTGAGGAAACAGAAATTGGCAACCATAAATTTAGTTCTTTTTTTGTAAATTCTACTCAAATATAGTATGTAAAAGCCCAAACAAAAATAATGATGAAAATTGTTAAACTCGTTTTTAAGAAAACAGATTTGCTTGGGGTAATTTCCATTGGATAATGAGCAATTGGAGCCTGGTGAGATCCAGTATGGCTGTACCCTGACCTTGAAATGAGTACTAATCCTGACCTCTAGATTCCTTTTTGAGGAGGTGTTTTACATACATACAAAATTGTGTGTGTGTGTGTGTGTGTGTGTGTGTGTGTGTGTGTGTGTGTGTGTGTGTGTGTGTGTGTGTGTGTGTGTGTGTATTTAGCAAGCTCACATTCGTAATTTTGATCAGATTTGATTCAAACTTGGCACAAAAATTGATTATAATATGTTTCATTAATCAGCAAAATTCATTCAACAGTTTAAAAATGGTGACCATTTCAACTTTTAAAAAATTAACAACATTTTGTTTTAAATGTTTTTTTTTTGAAAATCTCATTTCACAATTATAATCAGCATTAAAAACTGTAAATAGCATTTGGAATTTTCAAAATTTTTCTAGTAACTAAGTTAAGTCTTGACTGACTTTTATATTTTCAATGTACTTTAAAAGTTTAAAATGCTAATATATGCAGATTTTAATGCTAATTATGATGGTTAAATCAAAACTTCAAAAAGGATGAGATAAAGAAAAATACTTTTGGAAATTCGCTTATATCAGAGCAGAGAGACATACATGATCCATTTTTTTGTGGTTATTGTTATTAAAATATGTTTTGATAAATTTATAAAATGTAACCATCTTTGCTTAGTTTTTTCGTATCTAAATTGTTCGTTTCAGAAATATTTCACTCATTCGCTTCACTTTTATAAAATAATTTAACATTGATAATGAATCTAAATTATTTTGAAATATAAATTTCAAAGACATTTATTTTGTTTTAATCTTAAAATTTTCATATTTACTTTAGTTCACTTTCACACTAAACTAAATATAGACGGAAATGAATGTTTTAACATTTCAAGAAAAAATAATATACTTTAGCTCTAAATAAAACAGTATAGTTAGTCAGCCTAATGTATGGTTTTTTGGTATGCGTCATTTTCTACAAAATAGTGACTCAGTTTTTAGACCTCAGTCATATATATCTTTGATAATTTCAGACTTGTGTTTATACGATTTGAAGGAAAACCAGATAATCTCTTTCCAATTTGGTTTTGAGGGATGATAATCTTTTAAGTTTTCGCCCACAAAATTAAAAAAAACTTGTGTTTTTGTATAGAACAGTAATCAAGGCTATGAAATTTCCTTGTTTTTATAAAATGATGTTAAAATCAGTTCATTTTTTCGTCAAAAAAACATTGAGACAATGCAAATTTCTTTTATATAAAAATTACTGTTTTTAAGTTTTCAATGAATATGACTGCTGCAATCTTTAAAACTACCAAACTGTCATTTTTGTAACTATTATAATCATAAACTTTTGCTATATTGCCAGTTTTTTCCATAAAATTAAAAAAAGTTTAAAAATTATCAGTACAATAAGAACTCAAAGTTCTTTTAATGATTAGACACTTTCTTAAATAAAAATGTAAGTACTGCTACAGTATTATTTGATGCGATTTAAACTTCCAAATTGTATTGAAGATATTAAAATGAACCCTGTTCACTGTCAAAAATTTCTTAAATTTCAATGGATTTTGAAAATTCAAAATTGTAATTTATTCAGTTTTTAAAGTTATTTATGGTGGTGAAATTAGAGATCTGGCAGATCTCAATAAACTCTTTATGTTTGAATACAGAATGAACAAATAAAGATTGATAAATTGCTGCAATTTATCAACAAACGTTACAGCGTGTTTTGAAGAACATACAACATTGTATTGTGTTGTGTGAATCGCATAAGGAATTAACTTATCCGTAAGTCGACTTATCCATAAGTCGAGAGAATAGCTTAATTTAAACAGCTTTTGTGACTAACTTGTAGAATAAAGTACTTTTGTATTATTTCACCATAAGGTTGTGTCCTTTTCTGATTTTACATTAACTATTACTTACATTAACTGTTATTTATACTAACTGTTATTTACATTAACTGTTATCATATATATTATTTCTCGAGTCAACATCCCTTTTTCTCAGCACATACTATTCATACAGGCATAAATATTAGAAAGATTTTCTAACCGGCCTCTGACATTTCAAAACGATTTTGCACTAAAACTTATTGTTTGTTTAAAAATTTTAACATAAAAGACACTTTTAACTGTCATAGGCAAACCGGCATCATGGATGCGCATGCAGTTAAATCACAATCAGACAATATTTTGTGTATTTTATGAAGCTAAGTTATTAAGCATGAATAGACAATCCCATTACAAATGCCACCTTTTTACATAACATGCTTAGAAAATTTTCAATATTTATTTAAAAGTCATTAAACTTATAGGTTATGTAGCCCTACTGAGTCCCCTATCCCTGCCCATCGTACAAGCATTTCTAATATGAAAAACATGTTTTGACACTGTTTTTACACAAATTTGTGACTTCAAGAAACAGGATTGTATTTACCAAATGCCGTATTTACTCACGGACAATTGTACCAAAGTTGCCTTTTCAAGGGTAACTAAATCAACTAATATGTTTGTATCCATTAAAAAAAATGAAATACAAAAATTACAAAAAGATTATATTCTTAGACCAAATATTGTTTACAATGAGTCATTGTAATGCCCTGTAAACATTTTTATTAAAAAACAATTATCTATATTGAAATGTATATACTATAATTACTCATAAATTTGTAATTTTTAACAAATTGATAAGCTTTTCGATTTATTTTTTAAACATGTTCCCTTCCTTCCAACTACCACCCTTACCCCAACGACTACTCTTATTCAAAAGGCTGTGGTTACTTAAAACTTTCATAATGCGAAATGTCGCATGGGCCCTCTGGTTTATATTGACTATTAATTACATTAAATATTATTTATATTAAAGTTTCTTCATTTTACTGCTAGACATATTTCTGTAACACAGGTTCCACTTGTAATGTACTGACACTGACACATTATTATGTTACAGCTACTGGTAATTTATTAATTTGCAGATTGTAACATTTCCATTTAGTAGGCAGGGTTTGATTACACAATATTTGTTCTGACAAAAGATAAGTCACCTAACGTTTCAAATTCTACCTGGGTTAATAACCTGTTGGAAATAAGCAAACAAAATGAGAACACAGTTAGAAAGTAAGAAATTAGCAGTGTGAGACAACTACACAAACTTTCTCTTATTTAATAAGTCTGTATTCAGTTACATAGTTTTAGTTTTCCACTTTTAGTTTAAATTAGAAATTATTACATTTAAAATAGTAATAGTGAACATTACTATTATTGTTTATTTTACCATTTGCCACCTCTATGTATATGGAAACAACAATCTTAATGTTGTAATTCATCAATGTTCAGTGAATTACTAACTTTTGACCAGCATACATCTGGTATTTGTCAGGTATTGTTTCGCTTTTCATTTTATTGATGAAACACTGATGCGTAAACAATATTATATTGTAGACAGAAAGACTATTAAACAAATAATAACAGATTCATTATTTTTTTAAATTCTTCAACAACAAAAACACAATTTTGTACTGTCTCTGAAACTGTTTTACTGAAATTAATGCTTTTATTTATAAATTGATTGTATTGTGGTTAGTGCTCTCTCTGTTTCATTTCTACTATACAATTCAAAGCCATACATTCTTCTTATACCACTCTGTATAGTATTTACGATACTTTAAATTAACACTAGTTCATTAGTAACAACATGCATTGTGTTTAGGACATCTCAACATGCAGTGGTTCTGCATGAGCATACTTGGGTTAGCCCTAATGTTACAAAGTACAGTGGTATCAGCTCTTCTGTGCTCAACAGAGTTTGACTTTAATACTGCTTGTAAGTTTGGAAATATGTCCTTGACAACGTCCAGGGGCGTAAACATTGGAGTCAGACACTGTGATGACGTTGTCAATGTGTCACAATTGGCAGGACCTCCTATCATCAATATCATCTGGCCAAACAAAGTAAGTGCTACAATATTACAATATTGTTTTTCATCATTTTTTAACTGACCATCATTTATATTTTTACTGTTAAGAATACTAATGTACTCTTGTGGTATTGGTTATGACACTTTTACAACTTATTTAGAAAAGTGTGAAACTTTGATTTAACTCTGCTTCAGGTTTATAAATACAAAAGGTATTTAGACAGGACAAACTAATTGAGTTTACTAAGGGCAGTATGTAATTGCAAAGAGGGAACCAAATTCCTTCTACTTATGATTTACCATTTTTCCATTGGATAAACCAGTTATACCATTCATTTTTTAAATGTAAGATGATTAATTTATGGTTATTTTAAATTTACTACCAGTGGTATATACGTAAGTTTACAGGGTCATCAAAAACAAAAATTCTATGATTTTAAAAAATTGTAAAAGCTAAAGAAACTTTTAATGTTAAAGGAGTGATTATTTTACTGTATTGTATCTGGTTAGAATAAGTTTATTTTATATTATTATTTATTGAACACATAGTTGGTACTTGGTGAAACTCTATGATATGTAGAAAAATTAGAACACTTACAATAGTTTCACAATTTTTTTTTTATTCTGTGACATGTTTTGACAAGACATATGCTTTATGACGAAACATATTTTTCTATATTTTTATGAACCGAAGAATTTCTGTGAAACTATTGTAGGGTCTAATTATAAGTGAAAACCATTATAAGTGTTCTAATTTTCCTGGATAATTTTCATTTTATGCACACCAGGTGCATAAAATAGAATGTAAGCATGACTTTATTATGCGCAGACTGGCCAATCGCCCTAAGCATATTGATTTTGCTAATTTAATGTTAAATAAAATTGAAAGTGATCCCTATTTTCTAAAAACACGTTATTTAGTTATGAAACAAAGTTTCACATAAGTGGTTCTGTCAATCATTACAGTTATGTGATACGGAGATCGGAACAGCCTAACGTAGTCCTTTTGTATGTTTGTGATTTTCCCAAAGTTGATATGGTTTGGGTTATTTTATGACAACGTTATTGGACATTTTTTCCACTGAAAGAACAATTACAGGTATAATTCACTTGTTCATGCTTGAACAATTTATGTTCCCCCAAGTTGAAATGATCAAACAAGAGGCTGGATAGTGTGTCATTTTTATGCATGACGAAGCTCTGCCTCACTATCATCACGCAGTAGGTAATACTCTCAACACATGATTTTCAAATGGTTGAATTGACCCAGTGGTCTCTTAGAAGTCCAGACTTTACCTCTTTGAATTTTTTTATGGAGATACATAAAAAATATTGTTAATGAAGAAAAAAATTTGTGACGATGCATCCTTAAAAGTGCATTTCTGCTGCCATCTTGACTATTATTCCATATATGATTTAATCCTCATGGCGAGAATTTGACTACAGAGAATCAAACGGAAGACACATAGAAACGTACTAAGGTATAAAAAAAAACTTTGATAATTTTCTATATATTTTAAAGCGAAAACTATTAAATTACCTTAAATAGTTTTTAAATACCAAATAATCAAAATCTTGGTGTTCTTTTTTAATCACCCTATATTTATCAATGCATTTATTACCTTCCCAACATTGCAAATATGTGATTCTAAAAAATATGACTTGAGATTTTATTGGATATACTGAATTTTTTCTAGTATTCTGAGTCCAAAAAATTTGGTTTCCTTGTAATGTTTGTCTTTCGAAATGTCCGTGCACGTTGCTGGAGACTATAAAAATTTATAAAATGGAATTTAGGTATAATTTTACAAAATTGGTTCATCATAATTCTTTTATGTGTGAAGATAAATTTCTGCAGAAATTAGAATGATGTACTTTTTGGAAGTAAATAGATTCTTAATACTAATAGAGAATACTAATTTTGTGCTCAGTTTACTTTCACACCATACATTTCTTTTATTTCAAATTGTGCATTCTGATTTTAGTTATGAATCACCATTTTTTTGTGCGAAAGTTTGGTTGAAAACCTTTTTTTAACAGTTTTTTCAAATAAATTTCTTTTTAGAAATGTTAGAATGAGATACAGTTTTTGGAATATTTCCGCAACATTTATTTCATTTCATGTACGTTTTGGAGTGACTGAGAGTTAAAAAAAACGTACATCATAATATGATATATTTTATCATTGAGGAAGATGACAGTAATCAAAGATTCATTAACACTAATGCATTTGCTGTATTTACTCATCTGTTTACATAATGAATCAACCAACAGTTGATAATTTGTCAGCCATAATAGTCTGCATTTGCAAACATAGTTCAAATATAAACATAATGTGTGGTACATTATTGCAATATTATATACAGTACCTTAGGTTCTTAAGATTAAAACCTGATGAGCAGAGCAGCTAAGTCAGTATGGTAAACAGGTAGTTCATTACTCCTGTGATTAGTACATATGTTCAAATCTAGTTACTACTGTTGGCTTTTTCCATATGTTATGCTGATCCCACTTCTTCACTACATTAACTGGCACAAAGGGAAGGTGTTAGAAAAAATATTTCAAACCAAAACTATTTTTTGTTTTATAATAGAGTGTTGATATTTTATATAGTAAATAAAACATGAAGGTCATAATTGAACAGAATTTTTAAAAAGCTCATCTACATTTATAAAAAAATTTAATTCTATTTTTTTTTTTAATAGAAATGCAAAATTTTTCAAATACCTTGCAAGTACTTACAGAAAAAATTTAAAAAGGAAATATTCTAATAATATACAAATATAATATTCAATAAATGTTCTTTCAAATATACTATTAGTTAAGTTTCTTAGTTATAAGTTAGTTTTAAGCTATAATATCCAAATTTTTTATATATCCAGTCTGCATACAGATGGTTTACCATCTCTGCAGCGGGTTGTAGTGTTATACTTATGTTACTAAAATTCTATATTTTTAAAGTGGTTAAATAAATAAGTATAATGTAATAATATACAATATTACTTAAATTGAGGCTAACCAAATTTGACAGGTTTTATTTAAGGCTTAATATAACATTTTAACTTCTTTTACAGAATGGAATCGATTATCCGAACTAATTGTAAATGAGAGTGGTTCAGATATTTTAAGTAGGAACTGTTACAATCAAATATACTGTAAATAAAATACCATAAATAAATGAACAAATTCTGTATGTACTTTTATTAAATACAATGCTAAATATTTAAAGATAAATTACAGTTCAGTACAGTACTTTACTAACAGAAAACAATTACAGTACAGTACTTTACTAACAGATTTTTTTTATGTTTAATGTCCGACTATTGTGCACACTTGGGCTAATGCAGACGATGGGATGATTTATAGCGTATGAAAATGCCAAGCCCTCGCCGGGAATCGAACCCGAGTCCTCGGGGTGAAAGCCTAGTATGCTATCCACTAGACCATTACTAACAGAAAACAATTGCAGTACAGTACTTTACTAACAGAAAACAATTACAGTACAGTACTTCACTAACAAAAAGCAATTGCAGTACAGTACTTTACAAATAGAAACATTACATTACAACACAGTATTAATAAGAGATACATTACAAACAACTGTAATGTATTAATAACTCATCAATTATTAATTACATTAAAAATAATTAATCTTCTGTTTTAATTTCAAAAAGTTTTCTTGGCCCCCAGATAACACATTCTCTTCAACATCAAATGTTAAATAGAACTGCTTTCTTCTTGTTTCTCGAACTACAGCATTGCTATTATCCAGAGCGACATAAACCGTTTGTAACCACTCTCATTGATTTATCCATAATTGTTTTCATCTTTACTAATCCACAGCAGACTAGACAACAGAAGATGGCTGAGTCATCACACAATCTGTGTGTTCCTGCCCTCCCCTGTTGCTGCTAAAATTGATTTTTCCTTTGCATATTTTCCCTCCAAGATCTAAGTTCAGTTGATTGATATCTGTTAAATTGGCTCTGTGCTGTATATTGGTTATTTAAACCAATGCACTATGTCCACTTTGTCTTGAGGTCTGCATCTAGTCCCATATGTTGACATAGTACTTAACACTTATTATTTATTTTTCAGTTACTCAAAACACTATTTATTTTACCACAAATAACAGCAGTTTTTAGTCGTTGATCTCATTCTGTATGATTCGGTAATTTATTATTTTTAAAAAAATTTTGAACAGTTTTACAAATTAATAATAAAAAATGAAGCAATCAAAGCTTGTGATGTACATTACATTGATAGTGTTAACATTAAAAATGAGTTGTGCATATTTGTGAAATAATCAAAATTGTTGACAATTGGTTTTTTAATTAATGATTAAAAAGTTTGAAAGTAATGAAAGAAGAATGAAGAAGAATGAAGAAGAATGAAAGTAATGAAAGAATTGAAGTAATGAAAGAGAAAGTATTAATGATGCTAGTGTAGAAGTTGGAAAAGGATTTTTTAGACCTCCCCCCCAGTCTGTGTGTTATTTGAATTTTTTTGTGTTTAACGTCTGACTATTGTGCACACTTGGGCTAATGCAGACGATGGGATGATTTATAGCGTATGAAAATGCCAAGCCCTCACCGGGAATCGAACCCGTGTAGGTGAATGGATTAATTTAATAAGGTTTGAAAATTTCTATTATTATGAATGCAAATAAATAGGAGGCATTCAATTTTGTACTATATACAATTAAAACATTTAAAATGATATGGACTTGTTGAAAAGAAGTAGTAAGAGTTAGTAAATAAAATTCAAGGGTTGTTTTTTTGTTGTTTTATATCCATACTTTATGCCAGCTGAACAGTTCAGAGACAAAACAGACTGACAAGTGTCTTCACATCAACCACCAAGCTGTGTGTGTGTGTTTGTGTGTGCGCATGTGTGTGTGTGTGTGTGTGTGTGTGTGTGTGTGTGTGTGTGTGTGTGTGTGTGTGTGTGTGTGTGTGTGTGTGTGTGTGTGTGTGTGTGTGTGTGTATGAACACTCATATCATGGGGCACACCTATGATTTTATCTTAAGTCTTGATAATTTTATATTATCCAGGTCCTTAGATTCCAGTAAGGAAAAATTATTTTCTCCTTTTTAGCATGTTTTAAAGGATCACTTTATTTTGTTATACTTTTCAGCCCATTTAAATACAAATATGTTTTTTTAATTTTTTATAAATATTATTTTTGCAATAAAATCTGCAATCTATTTTTGTTCTAAATAAAAGATGCTATTTTATTGCTTAATTTAATATACTGTAATGCCATTATTGTAGACTTTAATAGTTAATTTTTATAATTTTTTTTCTGTTTCTGGTTACCATTTCCAGAATCAAACTGAATGTAGAAGGCCATAAACTGAATGTAATATTCTACAAACTGAATGTAGGATTCCATAAACTGAATGTAAAATTTTATAATCTGAATGTAGGAGGCCATAAACTGAATGTAGAAGGCCATAAACTGAATTAATATTCTACAAACTGAATATAGAAGGCCATAAACTGAATGTAATATTCTACAAACTGAATGTAGGATTCCATAAACTGAATGTAAAATTTTATAATCTGAATGTAAAATTTTATAATCTGAATGTAGGAGGCCATAAACTGAATGTAGAAGGCCATAAACTGAATTAATATTCTACAAACTGAATATAGAGGGCCATAAACTGAATGTAATATTCTACAAACTGAATGTAGGAGGCCATAAACTGAATGTAAAATTCTATAATCTGAATGTAGGAGGCCATAAACTGAATGAGGAAAGCTAAAAACTAAAAGTAGTTGACAGTGGGCGGAAACAAGACAACTTGTTGAGTTTAGTAAACTTAATTTAAGAATGTTAATTTCTTTTTCTTCAAAAGTGATTGATTATAGTAGGTTAACGCCTTAAAATAAAATAACTGTTTTCATATTGTCTTTCTGACTTGAATGAGGTGAGTTTTCCTAAATTATCAACTTAATATTACATAAACAAATATTACACAAACTTCATATTCATATTTTACATTAACAGTTATGATGTGAATGACCTAATACTGCAAAACTTCTTATGAACCCAGGAAAAGTTAATAAGAAAAATATATTATACAATTTTTAATAGTCACTCAAATCAAGTTCTATATGTTATGATTAGTGTTTATTTCTATTTCTTGAATCGAGACCTACTAGTTCCTATCAATAGTTCATTTTCCATAACAAAAATTGTTAATAAATGTAGTTATAAAATTTTTTTTTATTGTTCATTTACAATATAATGAACTTACAATATACATCTTTACAATATACATAGGTTGATGTAATTTGAACTAATTGTTATAGAGTGAAGTGTTTACGGTGTTGATGCTCGATGCAGGTCAACTTGGAAACGGTCCAACATTTTATCTTCAATGGATGGTCTCGAATGTTACAGTAAGTTTTTGTAGATAAATTTTATACATGCACATTAAAACCCGTCTATCACTATGGATCCTGGACCCATCTAAGCCAGGAAAATAGAGACATTTTCTTATGTCATTCCATAGTTTCCCCACTTATCCTCTCCTCCTATTCCCATCTACGATTAAATCTTTTTCTTGCTCATAAATGTTCCCATTTATTCTACAGTATTTACTCCTATGTTTTCAACTTTTTTCTGATCTATTGCAACTCTTTTAGGTCTGCTTTTTATAACTCTCAACTCTCTCATATTTGTTTATTTGTAACATTTATTGTAATATAATAACATATATATTATTTTATTTATTATATTTATTTGTTTTTATTTTGCTTTTATTTTCCCTCAAGCAAGTAGTCTTCATGGTCTGGGCCTACAATATTTGATATCTGTGTTTCAAATTTGGCCAATTGAGTAATCATATTTGTTCACATATCATTATTGAATCGTACGCCTCTTTTTGTGTATATTGTCAACATATCATAGTTGCAATATATCATCGTAATTTGTGGACTCATCACATTTCACAGTTTATTTATGTCATAATTTAAACTGGTCTAGGAAACGCTGACACAACACTTGTGTACTGCTTCACAATTACAGACATAGATTGTTCAGTGGTAGAATGCTTGTCTCCCATGTAGACGGCTCGGGTTCGTTTTTTGGCTGATGCACCATTTGTTAGAAATTTGGAATCTCTCCTAATACATATGAAGAACACATCATTCCTTTCTGTACTAGACATGAACCATATATTATCCCTTTAGCTGCTATGCAATGATCTATTGTTGTAATTTACTAGCAAGAAATGCGGCACAACAATTTATCATTGCTATAATTTATCATTGCAATGATATGCAATTTATCACTGCTATATCATTTTCACACTAAAGTATAGTTGAAAATAAATCTAATAGATAGCATCAAGTCTACATTTTCCAAATAACTGATCATTTTAGTTCACTTTTCTGCCACTTTCATATTTTTCTGAGTTACAGAAATGAAATACAAAAGCTGTAAACATAATCTTGTCCTTCCAGTTTTGTTTATATGGTAGTTAAAATGGCTGGAAATTGGATGTTTGTGTTTGGTGTTAATGATGACATAATTCAGTTAAAAGTTTGATATGTGAAAATGCTCAGGCTTTACCAGAGGATATGACATTACCAGTAAAATAAAAATATTCAGTAAAATAAAGTGGTTTTCTCTATTTCAGACTTAACAGTTTAAAATTTATTTCTTTAATCAGAAAATAAAAACTTAATTTCTATAAATTATAATTTTATTGAAACAAAAACTTACTACACTAGTAAATACTACACATTATCTACAATAAGTGTTTTGTTTTAAAATGGTAAATAATAAATATATTTAAATATAAAGTTGCACAAGTACTTTTCAGCTAAAATAGCCTAGCAGGTGTAAGTAGTGCATGCTACTGGGCAGGCCAGCAGCCATAAGTTTTATTGGACTTTCTTACATTGGCACAACCATTAGGAGAAAGTGGTTTTAAAAATAAAATAACTCAAAAGAGATAGAATTCTTTTAATTCTTTGCAAAATATCCACTTTGTCTAGCAAATTGTCTGAAGGATTTTAAAATTCCAAAACTGTCTTCAAATTAACACTTGCTGGATTTCATTGATTTCACTTGAGATCCCTGTAGGAAGCATAATAAACAAAGAGCATTATGCTATTATAATGAGTACTTTATAATGCACTTTGATTCCTTAAACTTTATATCACTTAGTTCGTGGCATTTTATTTTGTTTCTATATTGAATTCATAATGTTTACAAATTTACATAAGTTATTATTTTACTTCTATTTTATAGTGTTTTTATTCAATGTAGTCTGTGTAGAAATTACAAAGTGTGGCTAAAAAATAACCAGATTAATGGTATCACATTCTTTGTTTTTATTTATTCACAACTTTAATATTATCCCCTTCAATATACTCCAGTCCAAGATCCCTACACTGCTTCATGCGAAGTTTTCATTGGTCAAAGCAGTGTTTCAAGTCATTTTCTGTAAGTATGTTCAGAGTCTCGATAGCTTTGTTTTTTAACAGCTTAAACTGTCTCAAATCTTGTTCCTTTCAATGCTGATTTCACTTTTAGAAATAAAAAGTCACACGTAACAAGGCCTGATGAATAAGGGTGGGTGTTGCAGCATAGATTCCGATGCTTAGGATGGACCAGTGCATTGTCTTGATAAAGAATCCTTGACATGTTTTTCCACAAATCAAGTTGCTTTCTTCTTACTTGTTCTTCCTCAACCTCAGTGCACATTAAAAATACCCTTTTGAACAAATGGTAACATTGCTTGTTTTAAATCATTGATCTGTATAACCTTTTTTGCTTTCATAGTAAGATAACCTTTTAGACACCATTTGCAGATATCCATGTAAATTTAAGATTGCATCACTATTTGATTATTGATATAACTTATAAAACAGTTTTCTTTGATTTTTTAAAAATTTTATACCATGTGAATGCTATTTTAAATTTATAAGAAGTCGTTTGTAAGGATTATGGTCAGTTTCATACATTTTTAGTTTGTAAAGCTGTTTTATTTATAATAATTCCACTTGAATTTTTAAATAAATTATGTAATAACTTTTATATGTATATTTTTAATTAAAATTGAAAAGTAATTTTATTTCCTTAATAACAAATATTTAATCAAGTTTTTATAAATCTTTTTATGTGGAATAAATAATAAATTTATTTTATATTATTTTTTTCCTTTTACAAATAATAACATCTGGTCATACGAACTCCTGTACAACACACTGTAGTCCAGCTGATGAATGTAAAAAGTTATCATTCCTTTAATAATTTTCTTCCTCTAGTATGGAAACCTAAATATATTGTTTATGTCTTATTTTTATTATGTATGTATTATTGTATGTATTATTGTTTATGTCTTATATTGTTTATGTAAACCTAAACATATGTCTTGAAATCTTTGATATGTTTCAGGCTGACGAGCTGCAGAGCTTAAGATTTCCTCAAAATAAAATTTTAGCAGGTAAGTACACTTTTATTTAATTATAAATGAATAAATTGCTTGCCCCTTTGCACGCGGGTACAGTTTTTGACTCTGGGGTCTGATGACCAGGGGCCACAGCCACAGCCATTTCCTTGATAGGCTGAAATTTTTTAGCGTTTTGTTCCTCTCAGATTAGATGATCAAGTTAAAATCCCTTCGAATGTGTGAATGGCCATCAGGACTAGTGAAACAAAATATTGTGATTTTATATTACTTTAGTTGTTGCATTTTGTTTGGATTATGCTGCAACTTATCAGGAAATTCTTCATCTAAGAGATTCATTCTGTGTATTGTCTCTTGTATTCTCATCTCCATTCTGTGTATTGTCAGAACAAGGCAAATTCGACTGTATTGTGTTGGCTGAATTTGATTTTCTAGTTTCAATCTAATCATGTGTAGTGTTTTTTAAGCATTCAATATTACAAACAAAACAGTATTCAATAATAAATATATTTATACAAAACACATAATATATGTAAAAAAATCTGTGTTTTATGAACTATATTAAAATGTTACGTTTTTCTGTTAAAAATTTATGAATGTTTTAGTTAAGCTATAAAATTATTTTAATAATATAAGTTAAACCAAAACATTTATAAATAAAAATACTTATTCTGTCTTTTTTATAACAGTAAAAAAGTATTTTCTAAAAGCTCTTAATTTAGTCTTTTAAAAACTAAGTAGCCAACATAAACATTTCAGATTGTAGCAAAAATCATTTCTAAGCTGTTGGTGCAGCACAATCGCTATAATGGTCGAGCTGATAGAGTATTGTGAGCACCCAGTCAGGCTGGCCATTCAACCTTTAAGGACTGTCAATGCTTTAAGTATTCCTAGTTGTCTGAGAGTAAGCATTACTGGCCAATCAAATGCAGAGTTAAAATGGCTTTCAATTTCTGCTGCCATTGACAACCAGCTACTGCTTTCCAATGTCTTAGTGCCAAGTTTATTGCATTCTTACTTGTTTTTCTTTTAACCATCCAAGGTTGTAATTTGTCACTTGATTAAAATACATGATAGTAAAAATATAACCGTTCTTCATACAATAAATTGGTTTTAAATTAATTATCATTCAAATATTCTATTAAGACATTTTCATTAAAAGATTTTTTCCTGTTTGCTTTAAAAACCACTCAACCAAAACAGCCACAACAAAATAAAATAACGTTTTCTCAAAATTGTAAACATTTTCTGTTGAGTAATCGGAGAAATTTTTTCTCCAAACAATTGTTTTCTTTTATTATATAGCACAAAAACTATTTTATTGTTTAAGAAGAATTATATTTGTCCTCCAAAGTAAAAGTACAAAAAATATGTACATCTTGTTACAACTGTGGTGCATTTTGAAATATTTTCTTATTAAAAGTGTAGAATGTTTATTGAAGGTAACAAAAGACAAGTTATTGCTGATTAATCAACGTGATATAATGAACAATGAACTATAAAATCAGTTTGAAATACAAGATGATTGTACTTCACAATACTGGAAGAATATGAAATGCTCTTGTGATAAAGAAACTAATAGGGCTATTTTTTTAACGTTGAAGTAATAAGAGTTAATTTCATTACCAAATTAGAGGTTTTGTTTAGACTGTCATAACTAACGTACTTTCCATGTAAAACCAATTAACGAACTTCTACTTGCTGTCAAACTGTATGACTCACCTGAAATTATACATTATTCATAAGGTATAGTGCTTATTAACAAATTTCCAAAGAAAAAAATGAGCTATGGTGCAGCTATGATGGTAAGATCCAATGATCCGGAAGTTATTACTGATCCAGGCCTCTACATCACTTTTTGAGAGATAGATAAATCTTATATATATATATATATATATATATATATATATATATATATATATATATATATATATATATATATATTATGTAATCTGATTTTATTCAAACTAGGCACACAAATTTATTATAGCAATAGCGTGGAAAAAATCATTTAACCATTTCTAATCTTTAAAATTCATAACTTTTTCATCTTAAAATTTTTTTCCAAAATCTCATTTCACAATCACAACCAACGTTAAATGAAATGGCATTTTGAATTTTTCAAAATCTGTTAAAATTAAGAAATATATTTAATAGCGGTCAGGGTTAAGTTAATTATTTTTAATATAATTTGAAAGTTTAAAATCCTAAAATATGCAGATTATGATGGTGAAATCAGAAAGGTTAAGATAAAAAAAAAACACTTTCGGAAATACACGCCTATCACATCAGCAAAACAGCTGTGTTGTGATTACTGTACTGTTTTATTTATTTCAAATATCAGTAAGATTGATGTCATTTTGGCTTTAGTAAATTATAAGTTATGTTATGTAAACATATTATTCAACCTGATAGTATTCAATCAAGTTGGTTGATACTTTAAAAATGAAATGTGTTAAAAATATTTTATAGAAGTTTGTTTATGAACAGAATCAGTAAAAAATGGAGAACAAGCCTAATCTTTGAAACATGAACTATAACATTCATTTTTCAAGTGACATTTTATATTTAGAGATCTACTTTACATAAATGTTGGTACACATTTCTGCCACAGGTATGACGTTCGTGGTATGCAGTAAAACTGCACCTTTATCATTTCAAAAAACTTTTATTACAAAAAAAAATTATAATTGTTTTTTTTAGAATATGAAGCACCATCTATACCTCCATTGCAGAAGAAGCCTCAATATTTCCAAATTATTGCCTTCAGACACAACACTTCTCAAAGAAAACCAATTCCAGAAGTTCATTCATCATATAGACGTACTTTTGATCTTCGAAAGTTTGTAAATGGAGCTCTGGACATTGTGAAACTCTGTGGGCCTGTTGCTGGATTACAGTTTCGCTCCAAATTCGATAACACTTCAAGGCCTGTCGCCCCTCCTCCAGGATTTATTTATCCTGGTTCATTTAATTATGGCAGCGTCCCAGTACAACAGATGTACAACCCTCAACCAGCATACCCTGCACCACCAGCATATCCTGGCCAACCAGCGTATCCTGCCCAACCAGCATATCCTGCCCAACCAGGATCTAACCCTTACCCTGCACAACCAGGATACAGTCCTCCTCATCCACCAGCCCCAGGTTGGAATGTACCTGGGAATCAAGGACAATCTTGGGCAAGTTCTGGTGCGCATGTTCCAACAAATCAAAAGAAAAACCACAGTGTAGCTTTAAGATCTGATACTATTTTATTATTTACTGTATTCATAACTTCTCTGATAGGTTTTATGAGGTATTAAATTTTGTCGAACACCTTAAAAATATTTTAAACTTTATATTATTGTTCCTTAGGCTTAAATATAGTAGATATTAATAAAAAAATATCTTTTGCAATAAATAAATTTGTAAACAAAAATCTATTCCTTATTACAAGCAATCTTTGCTATAACAACAATCAATCTTTGCTATACAAATGATCACTTTATAACAACACTAAATTTAACAAACTATCTGTTGTGTTCTACAGAAAAATACTGCATTGTTATGGTAACAATATGTGCAATAGTTATAACTACAGTACACACTTACTTATTATGCTGCTTGTTTTATTTCCAATAGAATGGTCTTATTATGTGTTAATACATTTACTGAATTTTAATTCATTCTTATTATAATTTCCCACGTTGTTTTAATACTTTTTATATGACAGTAGTTCCTAGTTTATAAAGTCTTCTAAAAACTGAAATATAGTGAAAGGGGGGAAAACTTTTTATGCATTTACAGCTTAACAATGAAAATCATTGACAATGTCTGTAACAAACTTGTTTATTAATACTGTATTTGTTCATGAATTGGTAGACACATTAAATTGTTCTTCTTTAAAGTTTTGTTTTGAATACGTTATTAATTTAATTTTGTCTTTGTCTAGGTTCACTTTTTTCCTTATTGCCATTTATTTTATCAAGTTTTAATTAAAATAAACTCAAATTTGAGCTTTTAACTTCACTCTTTTATACACTTGTAAAATAACTTTTTAAGTAATTATAATTATAACATATTTGTTTCAAGTAAACTGTGCATATCATTTCATACTGACCCCTCAGTTTCATTTGTAGAATTTTATGGAAAAAATGTGGCCCGCAATTATACCTAACATTTCCAATTTGGCCCTCAAGCCCTTACAAGTTGGAAACCCCTGTTTAAATATACTACACTCTAAACACTTTATTATTTATGTTAAAATAACAAGTAAATTAAAAATATAAAACAAATTAAGTTCAATACAAGATGGTAGGATGATAACATATAACGCAGATCACTTAAACAAATGTTTTATTTAAATTATGTTAGCTATTTTACTGGTTTCATCTGCCAAAGGCCATCGTTAAGGTAATGACAATTTTCAATTCCAACTCCTTTGTTTACTTTAGCTCTGAAAAAAAAAAAAACAAATCAACAGCTAAGAAATATTAAGAACATAATGATATTTCTACTAACAATAAAAACAGTATCCAATTAATTTCCCAACAATAACTGGTAACAGACATACTTCAGCCTACAGACATCCACTATTAGAGACAATCATCACTATTGATCCATCAAATTAAAACTGTATTTATTCTGAATATCTGCAATCCCTCACTCTGTTTGTTTTGTCTATTTATTTCGTTTAAACCATATCTCCATTAGATAAAAAAACTTTTTATAAATATATTATTATAAGTGCCTGGAATATCAAGAAATATTTTTCAAGAGAAATGACACTGTACTGTTTATCATTCCTTTAATGTTTTGTATAAGTTGCAATAATGCCAAAAGAAAATAAAAATGTTATATGAAATTAAAATTTCTCAGTTCGTTCTTAGTTTTGAATTATCAACAGTTAGTTGTACAATATGTAACTATACAAGCCCTTATTCATTCGTGCACCAGCTCTGTACACCTAAAAGAAATTACTATGTCACGCAGTAGAACTCAAAGTTACTAATCATTTCAAAGATATTAAATGCAGAACAAATCAAACTGATAAATATTATATCTGTCAATAAGTAATGTCATCAGAATGTGTAGTACAGTAGAGAGTCTCCCTAATCCAACACTTATGGGATCAAATACCTGTTGGTAGCAAGTGTCCGGACTAAAGAGGGTCAATTAAACAACATACAATTTACAGTATTGCATACAGTAATCCCTTACCAATTTATCATAACCTGTTCTGTGATTGTACATTACTAAGAGATTCAACATAGTTGGCAGTGATCTACATTGTTTTACTAATTCTAACAATGAAGTACAATATGTACTGTACATATAGAAAACTAAGGTAAACCATGGAAGGGATAAGACAGGCTCTATAAACATAAACAAGGAACTTATTATTTATACAGGCAATACAGGCACAAATGCTCTTGTACTTATAATTAGCTGATTATTATGTGTTGACATTTCTATTTACCTATAAACAATAAATCCCTTTTACATTTACTTATGAGTAAACTACCTCACTGTTATTCTAACTATAGGACTTGAGTTTTTTAATGCCACTGCACTATTTGTTTTCTAGTCTTCTAGCATTCGAACTGTTACAACGATTCATCACTGAGTCATACCCATTTCAAAATTGGTGTGTTGGAGTGGTGAGTACCCAAACTAGACTGTATTATATGCCAAGAGCTGTGGATTACATTGTTCCCTTCCGTTTAGTCTAGCATCAGGTCTACAGTGCTGGTATGCAAACAGTATTAATTACCTCTACCTTATGAGATGTGTTCAGAAAGTAACGAGAATTTTTAAATTTCGCGGGCTTGGAGAGTCTGATTATCAAACATTTTTTTTTATTATGTTGGTATACATGCCCTTGAAGTATGATAAAACTTTTAGCTATTTTCATTGTTGACTTTGTCTGTGACAGCCACTAAGGTTAGACATGTTTTTATGAGCTCGGCGATTTTCGTTTGTTAAAAGAAATGGATCAAAGAATTTGTATCAAATGTTGTGTAAAAAATGGAATAAAGTGTAACAAAGTGTGTCAAATATTAACAAAGGCCTATTGTGAGTCTCCTACGAGTAATGCTAGCGTTTACGAGTGGTATAAGCATTTCCAAGAAGGTCGTGAAGACGTTGAAGATGATGAACGCCCTGGACACCCCAGCACATCAACAACCGATGAAAAAGTGGACAAAATGAAGAAATGGTTATGAACAATCGCCGAATCACAATTAGAGAGGTCGCTGATGATGTTGGCATATCAATTGGATCGTGTCATGACATTGTTTCCAATGTTTTGTGTATGAAACGTGTGGCAACAAAATTCGTTCCAAAATTGTTGAATTTTGAACAAAAACAGCAAAATCAAAAAAATTTTGAAAAATGGAAGTTGCTCAGGAGTTACTAAACGAAGTCAATGACGATGCAGAATTACTGAAACGTTTTATAACAGGTGACGAAACATGGGTTTACGGATATGACGTTGAAACTAAGGCTCAATCATCCCAGTGGAGGCATTCTGGCTCGCCAAGACCGAAAAAGGCTTGACAAGTGTGGTCAAACGTGACAATTTTGTCACTGAAATTACTTGTATTAAAGGTAATTAAATTACCTTTAATTACTTGTATTAAGGATAATTCTTAATACAAGAACACTCACTGTGTTCTTCGATATTAATTGCATAGTGCATCATGAATTCCTCCCACTAGGTGAAACGGTCAATAAGGAGTACTACCTACAAGTTCAACACCATTTGCGTGAAACAATTCGAAAAAAAAACACCCGGATCTGTGGAAAAACAATTAATGGCTTTTGCACCAAGATAATGCACCAGCTTGCACTTCATTGCTTGTTTGTGAATTTTTGGCCAAAAATAGTACTGTAACGATGCCCCAGCCTCCATATTCGCCAGACATGGCTCCATATGACTTTTTCCTATTTCCAAAAATAAAGAGAACTTTAAAGGGCCGTCGTTTTACAGCCGTAGATGACATTAAAAGCGCATTGCTGAAAGAACTAAAGGCTATCTCAAATATCGAGTTTGAGAAGTGTTTCGAGGATTGGAAGAAGCGCTGGCACAAGTGCATAATCTCCAATGGGGACTATTTTGAAGGCGAAACATCAATGTAGAAGAATAAATATTTTGTTCAAAAAATTAAAATTCTCGTTACTTTCTGCACACCTTGTACACTCAAAAAAATTTTAACCAGGAAATATTTTATAAATAACTGTCAGTCACAACTGGTAATTTATTTATATGAAAACCTGTTATTTTTTCACTTCTCTTATTCCTACTGACTTGTCCTGTCCATAAAATATGTTGCAGTGACAGTCAATTTGTCCCACTGGGTTAAATTTTTCTGTTCTTTTATCCAAATATAAACATACTGTACTACAATAAGTTTAGGTGTTTGTATAAGATGATTTTTCATTGAACTGAGGCCTAGGATAAAACTGTGAGAATATGTATAATTTGGCTTAAAAAAATGAACATGTAGTTTATTATACATAGTATATACTTGACTACATCTGTAGTCATGCTATAACAATTCTTTCTGCCTCTTGTATTACACAACAATTTCATTAGCCATGATATACCATACTTATCATTATGTAAGTGAAGATTAATTTTAGTTGGGCAATTTTATTTCTTAAAGTTAAGAACCACAGAATTCCTGCTTAGCAAGATCTAAGTTGTTTTATTGCCAGTAAAGAAAAAGTATCTGTACAAGAACAAATAAATCCTTACGACCTCTGAACATGGTTACTTACATATCTTCAGTGGACAATGCAGTCATACCTACTGCAAGTGCATGTTGTTTGCCTTCTGCCATAACTGCCTGTAATTGTCATTAAGAAAAAAATATCACAGAAAGTTTAAAAATTAAACTCCAAAGCTAAAGCTAAATTATAAGCTACAGCAGAACCAAGAGAGAAAGAGGAAGATAATATGAAAACAAAAATAGCTTATTCCCAATTTTTATTAAAGAGTGCGATGAAAGTGTCATAGCATAGCTTATAAGTTGCAACAAATGAAGAATTATATAATAGTAAGAGCTATGAATAGAATGCTATGTGGCATTAGATATATATATATATATATATATATATATTTATTTATTTATAACATTTCAGTAGGAAAAATTTTGTCTGACAATTTGCAGCAGGCAAAGACTAAAAAATATAAAAATACAATGCTACTGAATGAGAACTTCATTTCCTCAATACAATGATTGAAATTTTAAAAAATGAATATAAAAATGACCTTCAATATTAATTCTTCTTTAAATTAATCTCATTTGTACAAAATTTGCCAAAGATTATTAAAACTTTTGAATTCTTTGTCAAAAACACATGCAAATTAATGTAAATTAATTAATTGAAAATAAAAATGAACTAAAATAGCTCAACTACAATTTTCACTGGCATAAAATTATAAATTTCACAAAAGTTTGATAACTATAACAAACATGTGTTCGCAAAAATTATGATTTTTCAGTTTTTATATATTTAAAACTATTTTCACTCAAACAAGACCATCAATAACAAACAGTATGAATTGTGTAGTAATTGAATAGCTAAAAAAAGGAAATATACGTGTTTATAAAAAGTAATATTTTTGGATCATTTTCCTAACCCTTCTTACCAATTAAGTTCAAATTTATATTAAAAAAAAATCACTACTGGATTAAACCCCTAATATCATATAGATTGTAAATCAAATAAATAATTAAAACATGTTTATTTCCTGATAGGTGGTCATGGAACCAAACATGTTAACTGATATGTCAAAAATGTTAATTAATTTTAAAAATATCAGTTTTTTTATTTTGGATATATTTTTTCAACTTCAAAAATACTTGCAAAATTTTTGAAATCTTATATATATATATAGAAATATATAGAAAAAGCAAAATTTATCTTTGCACATTAGTGACATTTTATTCAGTTCATTTAAAAAAATACCATTTGATTGGACAACTTAATACCACTTGTACATTAATTTCCATGGAAGCAGGAATGAGTGAATCTTGTTCCTCCCTCATTTTTCCTGATCTTCCTTGTAAGTGACACACCACAACATCAGTCACCTACCAGGTTTTATTGTTAGGCCAGCAAAAGACATAATTAGAAATATTTAAAAAAAACTTTTTACACAGTTATATAATCATTACTACCAAAGATACCGTCTATTATAAATATATCTAAGACAGGTAAGGATACAACTATTGTTCCTTTTGGCACTTGTGTCATAATGGCACCAGGTGATGTGAGGCCGGGACACATTATATTGGCGCCACTTAGCACAAAACGAATGGCACCTTTATCGACCTGCTCCCATGGTAAGAAGAATGGATCTAAAAAGCAGCAAAATATAATTAAATAAAAGCTGACTGAAAAAAAAACGAAACTTAACATAGATTAATGATAAAATACAAATTTATGTGCAGGCAATTGAAACGAGACTGGTTCAGGAGCAAAATTCAAAGTAATTACAGAAAATTATTTAACCCTTTGGCTGCTATGCAGTGATGTATCAACACTGTAATTTATTAGTGAGGAATGTGGTACAAGTTGCTATGCTTTAATCAGTAATAGTTATAAATAAATCCAATAGCATCTAAATCTATATTTTTCAATTAACTGATCATTTTAGTTCACTTTTCTGCCACTTTTATTTTTTTGAGTTACAAAAATGAAATTAAAAAAGCCATAACATAACCTTGTCCTTCGAGTATTTACTTGGTAGTCAAAACGGCTGGCGATCATGACGTGTTTGTGTTTATGATGTCATAATTCAGTTAAATGTTACAGTGTATATAAAAATGCTCAGGATTTACCAGTGAATGTGACTATATCAGTCAAGTTAGGTGTTCAATAAAATTAAGTGGTTTATTGTCTTTCAAATTTAGTAGTTGGAATTTTATTTCAATAATCAGAAATTAAAAACTTATTTTTTTTTAATTAAAACTTGATTGAAACAAGAAAATACTACTCCAATAAATTCCACACATTATCTAAAATAACAGTTTTTTAGATTTTTAAAATGATAAATGGTACATATAATTCAAAACAAAGTTACGTAAGTACTTTTTGGCTAAAATAGCCCAGCAATTGTAGGTAAGACATGCAACTGGGCCAGGTCAGCAGCCAAAAGATTCATTGTCACTAGTTGCTAAACAATTAACTTTAAATGTATTTAAAGTCTAAAGTATTCTAAATATACTAATCAACATTTGAGAAGGTCCTATTGGTATTTAATTTTTTCTCAAACATTATACTTGTTTTTTTTTCTTTTTTGTCTTAATGGAAGCGGTTTTTATTTCCTTCTTCTTGATCAAGATAGGATGGGATAAACTGTCCACACATTGGACCATAAAATCAATGCAAACATGCAAAATTATTTTTGAAAGAAAAACTTGATTTTTATATTAAAAATACAGTTTAATATACATACACAAATTTTCTATAAAAGCAATTAGCAAAGAGATTGTAGCCTACATGCTTTAATGTAATGTAAACTGAGCTGGTTATTATTTAGGCCTACTAAATTTGTTTCGTTTTATGATAAGCTACAATACTTACATTTGTGTAATAACTTAAGTGTTGGCATCCAAGGGCCCTCTCTATGCCTAAAGAACAGCAGATCACCAGATCCATTCACAATTATTTCTATGTGGTCATGGCTGAAAATGAATTTCAAAGAAAGTAACCAATTTATCAACACTATGAAAATTATAGCATTTTTATTTATCTAAACAAATGATTTTTGATAATGTCTATAGATGAAAAAAATGTTTGTTTAAAATTTGAAACAAATCAAAACTATTTTATGTTAAAGAACATTTTCCAATGTCTACTTGTAAATACTTCTATGAAAGCACATATATCCTTATAATAGTCTATTGTATTTGCAGTGCATGTTATTAATGGCCTGATGTAAATTTGAGCCTAATCAGTAAAAAGGTGGTCTGGAAAAAATAGAAACAATTGTAATTTTTCTGAATGTGCATATCTTTTGTTAAAATAAATTAGTCCATATCATATAAAATAATATGTTTAACCATATCATATTTGCAATCCCATGATTAATTTATAATACCATGATTATTACAAATCTGGGTTTAGTTGAGGAGTGAAAATAGGCTGACAGAATGCTAGCTGGATATACCCAACCTGCAACAGAAGTGAGAGATGGAGTCAAACATCTCAAATCAGTACGGACATCTACAAACATCTATCGGAAGCACAAAAGCAAAAACTGAGAAAAGAAGAGTGTATCAATAGGGCTCCAATTACACTTAGAAGCAGAAAATTTCTCACTAATCAAACCTCGATGGGGAAGAAATATATATCTTAAACAGGAAAGAGTCACTGAGAACTGCATGAGTAGCTGAAACCCTAAGAGACTGCAAATCCCAAAAGATGAGATAAAGATAATATTTAACTTATTTAACACATATAGCCTAACTGTGATAAAAGAGCTAATGGGAAACCATACTCCAAGACTGGGAGGTCTGTCATACAAGAACATCTATTAAAAAGGTTTTTCGTGGTGGATTTAAACGGATATTAGGAACTGTCTGTAGAGGGGAAATTCAGAAGAACTATGAGATTCATTATAAGGCCCAATATTCCCAAAATTCCATGGTAAATAACATGGAAAAACTGTGTAAGTTACACAGGATGGAAGAGGACAATGCAGGTTACATAATATGATTGTGAGGTTCGTGATAGCAGAAAATAAAAAGTGTTTGGTTTCCAGGACCCCAAGAACGTTGAATGAGTTTGTCAGTGGACTGCTCAAATTTATTGAGAACCAGTCTATTGAACTACAATCCAAGAAGCTTAGATGCTCAATACAGTAGAACCTTGATAACCTAAACTAACTGGAGCCGAGTGGTTTGGATTATCAAACACACATAAATGTTGCTAAAAACAAGTTAATTATACAATACTGAATTAAAAAAGGTTTATAAATAATAATATGCTACAAAATAGATTATCAAGGTTCTTCTGTAGTTCCTTTTATCACAGTGTCCTGAGCCATGAAAACTCTTAACCTCTAATAATCAATATAAATTTAAATCTAATAGTACTTTACAATTAAAGGGTATAGAGGTATTAACCTCTATTTAATATATTTAAAGTTTCAAAACACAAATTGTTATGTAATTATAATAATTCCTTATTCCACGACTTCTGTATTGTAACTTACCATTTAACAATTCTAAATACGTCTTTTTTAGGTAAAATACTATCTATATATGTATCTAAAGTAGGAAACTGATCGAGTAGTTTGGTTCTGATGCCTTTTTGAACTGAAGACTTGAGTTGCTGCACTCCAGATACACTTTCCTTCTCATCAAACCTACTCATGCACAATGATATTAATTAAAAACATGATGATTAAAAACAATGATGATATAAAAAAACATTTTTATTACTAATTATGTAATAGAGTAAGCCCTAAAACATATGACTGTAAACATAATTAATATTATTTTAACACAATAAAAAAATAAGTAAAATTATTAATTACTGAAATTAAGTATGGATAGGCCCTATACTAACTTTTGCAGAATTGCAGTTATTTGAATAATTATCCATAGTTGCAACTGGTCACTAATTTTTAAGATATAATAGCTCAAAATAAATACTTTTTAGGTTTGCACTATTTGTAGATATAAAAAATTGCTTTAGTATTTGTATATAATAACTCAAAATAAATACTTTTTAGGTTTGCACTATTTGTATATATAAAAAATTGCTTTAGTATTTGTAATTTAATAGTCTACTTCTTATAAAAAACCATGGTAGGTTATGTTGGTGGCAGTAAAAGCCATTTACTTAAAATATTAAACTCACAGTATGCGTTAATATATCTGCACTTGACAAGAAATAAAAGTGATGAAGAAACATAATTAAGCAAGAAATATTATAGCTGTTTCAATTCTTAATAACGTCCTATATTAAATAAAGCATTTTAGCAAGAAAAAGTCAAAATTAAACACTATAAATAATTAATTAATTACACATTTACCTTACTCTTTTACATTAATTACCTAATTCATAATAAATAAGCTTGCTACAGAGTAATGTACAACATATTGTAAATGAATTCAAAAGTAATTTTTTGCTGGTCATTTCAGGCACCAGCTTTACATTAATCCTAGAAAGGTAGTGTACGTTATATTATTGATGAGTATGAAATAAATAATCACTAGCTTTTTTAATCCCATCAACTCAAACCCCTTGCCCTCTTATCAGTGCCTTAGGCAGTCAGTTGCTGACCAACCAGCATTGTGAATAGGTTTTTTGTGATTAGTTTTTGTGATTTATGTTTCTTTTAGAAGTCAGACATTTGGTCGCTACCTTCTAAACATATTTTATTGTATGTTCAATTTACATGAGACTACCTATAATGGCGTTATATTTATTTGTAAAATGTTTGTGTATCACCGGACTTTGTTTTTTTTTTCAATTTTTGTTCATGGTATTATTATGGGTAATCACGCTCCATAATAGCGGTATATATACATATTCTTATTGAAACATTTTTGTATGTTTTACATGATTTTGTTAGACAAAAATTATAGATTGATGTCCGAAAAACCAAATGCTAGTCATTATGCTCTTTCTATAATAAATGAAATGAACTCTAAGCCCTTGTCAATACAAGAATTCTGCCTAGGTCTTCAAAAATGCCTATCAAAACCTTGGCAAAAAATACTACTCAATAAAATAATATAAGCCGTGACCAAAAAACAACAATAGAGAAGATCGTACAAGACTTCAGACAAAAAAAACAAGTTGTTTCAATGCCTGACTAAAAAGGCACAGGGAATTATCGTGATTTGTCAAGAATAAGAGATGACAAATGTTCACTGCAACTGTGACAAAACTATTTGTGGCAAAAAATGTTTTTAAAGAAATGTTTTCCCAAATGCAGATAAAAAAAATGTAGATTTTAGTCATTTAAAGCTATTTTATATTGTAACCATATTTTTTTTAAACAACACATTAAACTAAAACTAGCACAAGTATTTTTAAGCTAAAAAATATATTAATATAACTTTAATCATCAAATTATAAAAACTATGTTCTTTTTCATTTACATATAATATTTTTGTTTTTTATTAGTAAATTGTTTTTGATTTTTAAAAAATTAGTGCCTAGTTATTTTTCAAAACGTTGAATTTTACTAAAATAAATAAAAAATATGTAAAAAACAAAATATAACATTTTAGAGCAGAACTAGCGAAGGACCATACGTTTCCGAACAGTAAGTCAAATTTATGTGTCATTACCCATACCATAATTTTTTTGAATGCCGTCTTGCTAGGGTGTTAAGCTTTGCAACTATAAAATATTTGACCCGTATTCCTTAATAAATATATTATTGTAGTAAATAACTCACAAGATATTATAAATACACATAATTTCATGTTTCTTAAAATTATTGAGAGAACATCTGATATATGTATTTTCTGTAAATTAGATTTATTTTACATAGTTATCAAATTATACAATAAAAAAATTACTGAACTAAAGAAATGAAACAAAAATTGTGCATTTAAAAGTCAATGACATGTCAACTGATTAATCATAACCTCAAAGAAGCCTTATGGTATGCTGTGAAAATTGCAAACATAATTTTAAAATAAAATTACTTTAATTACACTCACTTTTTGAACATTTTATTCAACTTATTACACCACTAATTTCTTTTGTTATAATTACAACAGTATAACTGTACTTATAACCTATCAAGGGTAAATTCAGTTAACCCAACTTTTGTAACTTATTTATGCTACTACCAATACTAAACTACACGATGGTTCATTATCGCCGGATTAGACTACTGGCGTCTAATTACTAGCAGTCATTTTGTTAGGTAGAAACATAGAAACAAAAGTTTTTTATACATTACAATGTGAGTGTACATATATATATATATATATATATATATATATATAAAATAACCTCATATATAATATTATATATTATATATATTACAGAGTTCTTGTAATAACTTCTGTAATACATATATAAAATTCTGAGATTTTGAGAGAGCCTAAATTAAATTTATTTATCATTTTACTCGAAAGAGTCAAACTCTACTTCCACTTAACTCCATTTCATAATATGAACTGAATGTACGTCATGACTAGCTGCACCTATTGAGATGATTTAGACTTCCCTCGCAGTACCCGAGTCTAACACACACTTACACTTACAATACTACACTTACAACTTTAACACTTTACACTCACACTTACATTTAGCGAAGCGATAATAACCTAAATGTGCTTTTCGCCTTAAAATAAATTTAAAAAATTTATGTCAAAACATATCTATCGTTATTGGGAATTTAAATTTAGCATAAAATATACCCTCTTTGAACCTGTATTCTAGATTTAAAGGTAATACAGTACATTCTAATATTTTGAGTCCTTTATTTATGCTTAATGGCATATGTATACGTAGTAGTGTAGAATAACGTTATATAGGCTAGCTAGGACGAAATGAGACAGCGGCACACATGTCCCTCATTTGTTGTGTCTGCCATCAACTTTTTTGGAATGAACTTTAGAGATATTATCCAACGCATAAATGTACAAAACCTCACGGCGCTTATTTAAAGTATTGTAACGTTATGAGTTGTGTTCATAACAAACATCGAACATATCAATTTGAATTTGAATTCATATAAATGATATCCTTGTGTTTCTTTGTGCTAATATGTGTATTAATTTTTTAAAAATTTATGCAAAGAAATTAATTTATCTTTAGTTGATTAGGATGTCTACTATATTCTTTAGTGATTCCTGTATAAAAAAGTAAAGTAAGGTAAATTAATATAATAAAATCTCAAAAGCTATTCTAAAAGTGTGTGTGTGTGTGTGTTAGTGATGGGCAAAAGCGCTATTTTTGTTTAGCAGCTAATTCTGTTAATGCTAATTAGAATTAACAGTTAAAAATAACAGGTACAACTGCTAATTTTCTAGACTGCTAACAACGACCTTAGCAGGAAAAGGCAGCTTAAATAGTATTGTCACATTACTTTATTCTTTATTCCTTATCTTGGCAGCTGAGATAAGCAAATACAGTGAGGATGCAGTTGGCACGTTTTGTCCTTCCTGCACTATTAATTTGTCTATAGGATTTGTGAATAAAACTCTGACGATAATGAGAAATACAATGAACATTCTAAGTTCAAAGATGCAATTAATTGTGTTCGGTTTGTCTTTCACGCACTATCAAGTAATATGAAATATATTTTGTAACACCCTTTTCTAAACCTATGATACAATAATAATTTAAAATTTAAAAAAATAAATTGAATTAATTTTAATTTGATTAGGGTCATGTTCGATGTTTGTAATTAATTATAATGCTATTTAAAAAATATTATTGTATTTTAATACATGTAGGCTATCTATGGAGGCCTATCTTTTTTTTAGATTTCTCTTATTTATTCATGTTCCTAATAAATTAAAATGTTCTTGTTAGGTTTTATTTCAAGTATTTTATTATAGACTATCATAATGGTTCTGACAATGTTTATTTTTGTTATAATCACATTATTTAAAATAATATTGTCATTTATTATATACTATATTATTGTAATTATAATTATGTGAAAAAACGAAAAATAAGTGTTTGAAGGACAAATAATTACTTGTTAATCTATAATTCTTATGTTTAAATTATAATTTTAAGCTAAATATTTTTATAATGTTAAAAGTACAAGTTCGACTTGTGTTACATTTATTATTTATAAAAAATACACCCTCATTTAAATTTACAGTTAACAAAGAAAAATATGATACTACTATGCAATCTGAATCTCAGGACAGTAGCCAACAACATTTAATGGAAAGAAATACTGACAGTGTTTCCTGTTTAGCAGTTACATTAGCAGCTTCAACGTTAAACAGGTTCAGCAGTTAGCAGTAGAGGTTAGCAGTTGGCAGGTCGGTAACAGTGGAAACAGTCTTGGCGAGTGGCAGGAGAGAATCAATCTCCCCAGATAGCAATCTTGTTTCTGTTTATAACATTTACAATGTATGATTATGTAGTGGCTTTATTGCGTCCTGTCTAGCCCTAATCATTTTTTTTGTAAGAACTTAAATTGAAAACTAATAATTTAGTTTTCAACCTGGGAACCTGCTTAGTTCCCATTTGAAGTATCGCAGAACCACCCTAAGAATTAATCATAATCAGTTAATTATGTTTGCTCTATAATGACAGTCAATTTAAATTGAACAAATTTGTAATTAAAGAATGGTTTTTAGTTTGTTAAATACTTTGGAATAATTAAATATTTTGTTAATTCTATCTTACAATAATTCATACTTATCATTAAAGATCAACAATTTCTGCAAACATTAATTAATTAGGATTATGACCTATTCTTACGTCAGTGGTCTATCCACTCACCTCGTAAAGGCAACTGCGGTTTCAAAACTCTATTGTTTCATCTTCAGGCCGTGATACAAAATGTTAAATCCCTCTGTTGAAGTTGTCACAAAGTCAAACACATTAAAAACACACATCACAAACAATGAGCACAATTACAAGATATTGTAATTCCATCAGTCCGTAACAACGTATGAGTCGTGTGTCGTTTGGCCAAGCCAAATTTTATTGTACATATTTTAATCATGTAATTGTGCTCAGTGTTTGTGATGTTTGTTTTTAATGTTTTGTTTGACTTTGTGACAACCTCGACAGAGGGATTTAACATTTTGTATCATGGCCTGAAGATGAAATGGTAGAGTTTCGAAACCGCAGTAACCTTTACGAGGTGAGTGGATAGACCACTGACGGGAAGAATAGGACATAATGCTAATTACTTAAATAGGTGGTCCAGTGGCTATGTTGCAATAATGAAACATTAATTAACTTAATATTTTACATTTTGATGCCCAACGTGATATATAAAACTTTGTATATCTTGTGTCTTTATAATTATTATTATTTATTATTATTATCTGCGTATAGACCCTGTTGGATCACGCAAAGCACTCCGACTCATGTCTTACTCCTTCTAATCCTCCACACCTCCCTTATCCTGTCCCCATGGATCCTCTTCCTCTCCTCCATCCATTTTACCCCTGTTCTCTTTGGGATTTCATTCTCTGGGACCTTCCAACCGAGCATCTTTCTCCTGTATGCGTTCCTGTCTTCAACGTCTGTTGAGTCTATTTCTGCGTCATGTAGGTCTATTCTGATTTGTGCAATCCACGACGTTGTTGATTTGACACCTTGTATATATTTAAGGATTCTGTTGGCAAGTCTCATTGTTGGGAGTCTACTGATGTGTCCATAGAACCGAATAATAATAATAATTATTATTCTATCCAGCAAGTGCAATATGGTAAAGAGGTAAATAAATACTAGGAACTGATCTGCAAGTCTATTTACTCCTTTACCATTATGTTTACCTGTTACTTTAAATTTGTTTTTAAATTGATGTATCCTGCCTTATTATTAGGCAATATTTAAAAAGAGGTTAAATATTGCCTTATTATTAGGCAATATTTAAAAAGAGGTTAAATATTGCCTAATAATAAAAATAGATTATTCCTTCAAAATAATTACACAATTACATTCTTTAACATTCCATTCTCCTGATACAATTCTTAAAACAAAGTCATTATATAGCTGATATAAATAAAGTATAGGAATTAAATTAGAAGTTTATTTGCCTCCTACACAACTATATTTATCTGTTACTCAAAATTGTAATTAAATTAATAAATTGATTAAGACTGTGCAGGAAATACAACTTACAGGATGAGATCATTCCATCCTGTAACACTCTTTACTGTTACAATTCTTCAAATTTTGTTTTCTATTTGGGATGTTATTAGAGCTACAATTTGTACTGGACACTGAATTCCAAGTCTATTTGCCTTTTTGAAATTTTTTTTTACTAGATCTATGTGGCAAAAAGATATGTTAGGAGTTATGTGTTCTAGTAATTAAACTACAAGTTTATATTGTAAATCAATTTATCCCTAATAAATAGAAGTTTTTAAGACATAGAAATTCAAGTACTACATGAAATTACCTCTATCCATATTATATTTACCTTTTAAACAAAACCTTTTAAAACCTATTATATCACTTTCCTTATAAACAAAATATTCTTTTACCCAAACTATCCAGCAAATAAAATATGTTCAAATGTAATAGGAATTAAACTGCAAGTCTTGTAACAGTTTTAAAGTTGCTAGACTTGCTTTTGGAATTCCTGATTTTTTTCTTAAAGTCAATATGGTGATGTTTAGAAAAAACACAGGAATTGAACTGCAAGTCTACAAACTTTAAAACTTTATTTATTTATCTATTGTGCAGTATTTAAAATTTTGGTTATGTCAGACTATTATACTAGTAAAATGGTAGCTTTAGTGGAAATGTAATTTTACTTGATGATTTAACATACTGTTTTCCTATTAAAATTCTTTAAATACAATTTTTTTCAAGTTGACTTATTGGGCAAATATGATAAGGTACAATTGTACTAGAAATTGAATTGGTAGTCAATATACCTCATTGAAAATATTTTTTACCTGCTCTGTCCGGCAAAAATAATATGTTAGGTTAGGTTAGGAATTAAGGTGATCTAGAAATTTAACAAGTTTACAGCAAAAAAATGTGTGAAGAGAATTCACATACTGTGTGGCTATAGATAATTAACCTATTTTAACATCCTATTTTCCTGTCAAAATTCTTGAAACATAGTTTCTTTTTAAGGCAATATTTCTTTTTTTTTACACTTGCACTACAAATTTAATTGCAAGTTCATTTATCTTTTTTACCATTATATTTACCTGTAACTTAAAATTTGGTTTAAGTCGAGGTATCCAGCTAATTAAATGAGAACTAAGTTGTAGTAGAAACACAATTACTAGAACATACCTTCTTTAATTTTCTATTTTCCTTGTACAATCTTTTAAACAAATTTTAAGCTGTGATTTTTATTTGGAAATATGAAAGAAATTGTTGTTTGGTTTTTTTATTTTTTAAAACTTTATTGAAATTCATTTTTTCAGTTAGTTATTTTCAGCTAAAACTTCAATATTTTATTTTTGTTAATAATGATAAAGACTGTAATTTCATCTCTGTTTACATTTTATCCATGTGCTGTAATTACAAGATTTAATACATAGCTTTCTCCCAAATGTTGTTTTTATTTACTACTTTAATTATCTAATTATTGATTTTTTTTAATAAGTGGGTTTTTGGATTTTCAATTGGGATGTTCTACTGTAATAAGAAAATTAAAAAAATAATTAAATACACCTCAGGAAATAAAATAAACTGTACTGTTTACAATCATTCCATATCATTTATTACCGTACATTCAGTTTATATATATATCACAACAAAGTTACATCCATATTTTATATTTTTACATTCTTGTTTATGTACACCATCACACACTCATTCTCATTTTTATTTTTGACTGTGTCTAAAAAAACACACAATAGAACAGAGAAAAAACAGATCTAGTAAACTACTTAAGTGGTAATAAACTTATCAAAGAGTAAAATGGACGGATGGTTTTTCAGGTTTTTAAAATCTACGAATATTCATTTAACGAAAAACTACTAAAAGGGTCAAATAGAAACTGGTATTTTATATTTCATTATATGTTCATAATAAATACTTGTATACTTTTTATATAACAACTTCCTTTTTTATTTTATTGTATTACGTTCACAAACTTTAAATGAGTTTATATGATAAATACTTGTAAACTTTGAAAATTTTTTATTCATTGGCAGTTAACAAGGCAGTGTTTTTTTTTCTTTTTTTGTAAAACAATTAAACTGCACTGTTTTTCCAACTGTAATTGATGCTTTAAAAATTAATAACACTACTAATTTTGAAAGAAAATAATAGTTACAATGGTAAAATTAGTTTCCAGTTTGTTTTTTTATAACATTTAATTTGTCAATATTGAATCACAATTATATAAATTGTTTATGTTCCTTTGTATAAGTTTCACTTTAAATAAAATAAAATATATTGTAGTTTTAAAGTATGGTACAATACACAAATGTCATTTTCATATAATATTCATACCTCCTCTTATTTATGACTGTTATTTATAAGTATAATACTATCTTAAATACGTACAGTAATACTTGTACACTTAGGTATTATACGTACACATAGTAGAAACTATAAAATACATAAGGAAAATGAATAGAAATGTGTAGTTTTTTGGTAAAATTTCCTTAAAAATTGCTTAAACATGTAAATACTTTAAAAACATACTATACACCACATTTTCAATATTTTACACAACCATTATTAAAGAAAAAATATAGTGAATTAGGAGAAATGTTTTGCATAATTTAAATTGTAATATTAAAAAGGTAATAAAAATTGTTCTTTACATGTGATTTTGTTTTGTAATAACTGTAATTGTTACGATGTTGGTACAAGTAAATATATGAATGGAAATATGACAGGATATCCAAAACTGATAATTTAAGTTAATCTTAACATTGTTACTTGTATTTGAAATAAAAAATAAACACATTTTTGTTAATAGAGATAAACTAACTGCAACAAAAATAAAAATCTCTTTTTTAGTGTAGATTACAACATATAGCAGAAAAGAAAGGATTCATAAAGAAATGTAACCCGCAATAAGGTATTATTCATACTTCACATACTTGTTTTTTTAACAAGTGCTTGGCATCAAATTTCAACTCCTACAAATCCTATTTCATCAAATCCTACAGCTGTTCTAAACAAGGCTAAAACAAATATATTTCAACACACCTCTCTGTCTACATTAATAATTTTGTAGATATATCACAATGCTATTTTTACAAAGACAGATAAATTGTTTATTATTTTTTAATGATTCAGTCTCAAAATACCTAGATGTTTATAAGGTTGATGTTTTATGATAATTAAATATCAAACACAAATAAATTTTGGCTTAATACACTTTGGCTTTAAGTATATGATGTAACAGCCAATAGTGTTGTCAGTCAGTGTTACTATCTTGTGCAATATTTTCTCCATTTTTATACTCTTTCAGAAAAAAAAGCACCAACAAAAATGTCAAAATAATTATTAATAACTCAGTTTTACTTACAAAGAAATAAATAAACATAATTACACTCTTTTTGAATTATGTAGAATGGTACAAAACATTTTTTTTTTTTTTGGTTTAGTATCTTTATTTAATATTAGTTTGATTAATGAAAACAGGGAACTGATGTAACACACAGAAAATGCCAATGGTGGTAACTAGATTTGAACTTGCATACGATTTCGAATTATAGTGAACTGCCTACTATCTTATAATCTAAGCTGAGCTATGATGCTCACCCTAGTGCAAAACTGCTGGATACAGGGATCTAGTGAACTCGTAATTTCACTAAATTTGTTCTCTCTTAGAACTCTGATCTTCTTAGCCATCAGAATCATCATCACAAATATTGCTTTCTTAATACCTAAATGGTAATGAAAGCTTACTCTTAACTGTGTCAAAAATTTAAAATCTGTTTTTGATTTAAGGGAAAATTTTTGGTTTTATATTTTTGTAATAAGTTCTATATTTTTTCTGTTATAATCATCTACTTTTAATTAAAATTATACTATATTTGTGGTTTGTGGTAACAATAGTTTCACAAATTTAATGAGACAAAAAGATTGGTGTGGAGTGCAAAAATAAACATTTTTGTGAACAACCATGTTCACTTAGTTTAGTTATCCAACCAAAATTGCAGTTTCAATTTTACAGTTTACAGTTGAAAAACAGTTTCAATTTATGGTAGTCCCTTAGTTTTAACTATTTTCTAGTGATATATAATGAGCCTTTTCAAACATTTTTTGAATTGAAAATGTATGTATTTTTCAAGACAAAATTAAAATATTTAATAATTTATTTTCCTTATGGCCTAAAAGCTCATGTTTTATTTTCAAATGACTTAAATGGTTTTGGTTAGAGTAGAAATGTGGTTATGATATTAATAGATTTTTTTTTAATTTATGGGATCATCTGAAAATATATTGAAAAATTGTTAACTTTGGTATGAAAGTGGCATTGTACATTTATAAAAAAAGTTTAAGACAATATTAATATAATATTAGCACTTAATATAAGGTGAATAAGGTGAATATTTACTGTGAGCAAGGAATAAAATATGTGCTTATTTTTCTGTATCATTAAATTAAATTTACCTTTCATTAAATTACAGTTTGTCCCACTGGTTTTATAGCTTAATCAA
This sequence comes from Callitettix versicolor, assembly GCA_022606455.1. NCBI lineage: Eukaryota > Metazoa > Arthropoda > Insecta > Hemiptera > Cercopidae > Callitettix > Callitettix versicolor. Next base: position 42,700,376 of record CM040185.1, on the reverse strand, counting down.
CTGTATTTACCACTCTGCTTGTTTATCTTTTCTGCTATTTGTTGTAAGAACAGAACGTATTTTTTTATAAATTCATTGTAATTTATGTATTTGTGTTAACTAATCATAATACATTTTCTACGGAACATAATTACTTAATGAAGTTTCTAGGAACCTGATAGTTTTACTAAAACAAGTCTGTCTTTCCCGTCAACTAATGTTATCAAGTGATATTTTATTTCTATATTCTTTAATCTTTGTGCTACTTTCTCTTTTATAAAATGAATAATTCTACATACTTAACTAGCCCATTAATGGACGGAATATTGTACAGTGGTTCTAACTTACAACTAAAAACAGTTTCTCTGGCCTGCCTTCGGAATGTTTTAACTATTACACTGAAAATAAATACATTAATAGCCGATGCAGCCGTTCATGTGTGAAAGACTCGGTAGGCAAAGTTAGGTATCTGTTTTATTGTAAAAAATATTTGTTACGAGTTGGTGGGGCTACCTTTGCCGTCCAATTCGTTTTTCGCATATGTATTTTTGTGCAGCACAACAGTTTTGTACAAAGAACGGTAGGCCGCAGTATTGGTAACCGTAGCGAGTGAGTAACTCGTAGCATGACATGCCTCCGCTGAGATTGGTCTCTTTATCCACACACTCAATGTCTACCGCTAAATAAAAAGAAAAAAATATTAAACTAAGTATTTTTTTTTAAAAATACAACTAACCAGAATTTATTTGAATAAACAACATTTAAGTAAACGTATTGGAAAAAATATACTGTATTTTATACATGTATGTGTTTATGTTAAGTTTTAAATAGAGAAACACAAATTACTTAAAAAAAATTGTGACAAAATTTCTATGGATAACATTAACAATTAAATATATTTTTTTAATGTAAAGATACAAAAAACAAAACATAAAAAGTGGAACAGTGAAAACAAATTAATTTGTAGCTATCATAGTCAGAACACTTTTAGTGTTATTTAAATGAACAGACTAACATACTGAAGTAATAATGATGTCATTATACATCAACAAAACCACTTAAACTTTGACAAATTGTATGTAAGTAGTTACCTTACTTTGTAATTCCTTTTTGCATTGATAACTTTTTATCAACAAAAAGGCATGGTTAACCTAAATGGTGTTAACAGAACCTACCATCCCACTGATCATGGATATATTACAAGCAAAAATTATACTTATATGTACATTTTAATAACAACTAAAAATCTTTTAGAATGCAACAAAAAACGTGTATTTTCTCTGTAGTGGAAAGATATATTCACTTACATAACAACAAACATAACTTATGGTGCCTTGGAACTAAACAATGTATTATGGTCCAAACAAAAATGAACAGAACATGACGCATGAAGAAACTGATGGTGTTTTGATGAAACATCAAACCATACAAGACAATATGGTAGCAGAAAATGTCTACATTTTGAACAGTAAGTGCATTTTGAACACTTACATTTGAACAGTATGTGCATTTTTAACACTTACATTAGAACAGTAAGTGCATGTTCAATGCACTTTAATCACTTGAACCAAAGTTTAAATTTTATGTTTACTCTTTATCACCGTAAATATATACCATTACAATATTTTTGTGAGATTAAATAGAAATTTATTTAATACCTACCTTTAACATACATAATAATAAAAAACTTACTGAATAATATCAACAAATTTAATTAACAATAAACCAAAAAATTGAAGCAAGGAAACCAACAACCAAAACCAAAGAATAAACCTAAAGTATCCCAAGCAATCTCAAGTTAATATATAATTTTTGTCAACACTATTTTCTTTTCTGAGTATTTTATTTAGTTCAAAAATCTACCATCAGACATGCAACATTCCTAATTACACTATTATTATATGAAATGTATTAGTTCTCATTCATTGATTCAAACTTTATTAATTAATTTTTAAAAATTTATTGCAAACACATACTTACAATTCATTCCAGAAGATTAGTTATACTTTAAGAATGGAATTCATAAACATATATTTGTAAATAAGGTATAATTAAAATTAAAATTTACAAAAGCAACAAAAATAATGAAGATTATCAAACTAGCTTATTTGATGTCAACTTTAAAAAAATAATTACATTAAAAATGCCTAAAGAAATGTAAATATGTGTAAGGTCTAGTTTACAAAAACTTATTCAGAGTTATTAAAATTCTTGATCAAAAACTATTTATCTTTTTTTTTTAAAGACCATAACACATTTACAAATGACAATTAATTTATTTACATCTTTACAGAATTGCAATGATTCTTAAGAAACCTTTTTTTTGATAAGTGTCAGGTTTTCAAAAATTACTCTTTAAAATAATAATATTATCTTATACAAAAAGATATAAATCTTTTTAAATAAAATTACTTTTTCATTCCTCAATACCATGCCATGCACATTACAAACAATCCCACACAGTATTAAAATACCAAAATTATTATTAAAACAAAGGCTGTAAAAAAACACAGTGAAATCAAAGTACATAAAACAGTTATGATAAGATTTTAATGACCTGGAGACTATGAGATGTTGTTCTTGAACTGGCAGAATGTCTTCTTGTTCTGTTCTAAATATGTAGTCAGGTTATAGTTGCATTAATGATTATTATATGAAATGATGTTTCATGTTTCAGAAATTGTTATATGACAGAGAATGAAGTTACGCTATGAAAATTAATAAAATGAAAACGAATTAGATTATTAAATATAGGTATGTGTATTTGATATTAGTAATAGTCATGTGTTCCTTAATAAAAGCCTTCCTAGGTTGTATTGTACCGTCATCTGGTCCTGTGTTGTTTCAAAACAGAAAACCTACAGTACCAGTCTGGTTAAAATCGTGTGAAAAAGTCTATAGACATGTCAATCGTACTGATTTTAGCTAGGTTTAGTTATTATTGTCTTTGTATTTACTGTTATATAACAACTAAGTTAAATACAACTTAACAAGTAACTTTTCTTTAACAATGATATGATTGTCCTAACTCTAATCCATTTTACCAGAGTATTCTTAACACCCCAAGTCAATGGGCTTTGTCCTCTTCAGCCTTTGGAGAACTCTGCAGTTGTTGAAAAGTGGCAGAATTTGTACATTCTTGTATGCTTCCAACCTCTTCCTGTGCCTTAAGGAACATACCTTAATTTCCTCAGTCACGGTATTGATTTTTAAATCACAGTGGATGTTGTCATTTCTCACATACTACAGTGATTTGCAGATTTGCCGCAATACTTTGTTTTGGAATGTTTTTATCTGTTTGATGTTAGCCCTCTTGGTACAACCACACAACTGAATACCATAGAGCCATGCTGGTTTTAGAACTTGTTTGTATAGTAACAATTTTTTATGAAATGATAGTAGTGAATGTTGACCTAACAACCAATGCATCTTCTTGAGTTTTAGATTCAGTTCCTGCCTCTTTTTTTATATGATCCTTTCACCTTAATTTAACATTGAGCATCGGACAAGGTACTTTGCTGAATTTGCATATAGTATTATTTGCAAGTTGATGGGAACTAGAACTGGTAATATTTTATGGTTTGGAAAATTCACAAGAACCATTTTCTTTTCATTTAGTTTTATTATCCGTTCCTTTGTCAACTTGTTAATGGTATCAAAAGAGCATATTAATGCTAAATGGTTTTAGCATATTAATGGCATCTTCTACATTCTCAGCAATGACATTACAGCTGTGCCATGTGCAAAGGTAGTTGTTGCAGCGTTCTCTAACTGTGGTATGTCTCATGTGTAAAGTAAGTATAAGACAGGACCTGGAATACTTAACTCTGAATTGATGTCGTTTTACATAAGATTTTAACATGAGATACAAATCGTGATTCAATGTGTTATATTACTTGTATTTAAGTCCTTCATCTGTACTGTGTTAAAAGCTCTTGAACTCTTGAGTCCCAATGTAGTTTTCACTTTTCACAGATTATTCAAATCAATTTCTTTTTAATTAAGTTCAAAGCAACATTACACATTTCGGTCTCATTAGACATATACATGTAGTAAATGTGATTTACAATAATTGTGTACATTATTGTACACAATAAACAAAATTGTTTGACATATTAATAGTAAGTACTTAATTATTTTTTCTATGTAACAAATTAAAATGATTTTCATAAGTCTCTATTGTAAATGCTTACTCGCACAGAAGTCTGCTCAGATAAAAGTCTTAGTTCTGGAACAAATTAAGACCGTTAACCGAGGTACCAATGTATTTTAATGCAAATAAAAAAAAATTAATCTTACAAAAATGTATTATTATTTAAAATTTAATGTATCTCATTAGTGTTGTGAAAAAAACCGGTCCATTTTTGTAAGCTTATATTCTTAAAAAAACATTTGCAATATTACCACAAAATGTCCATTTAACAGATTGTCGTAGTAATGAGCTAACCTACATACTGTAAGAATGGCTCTAACTATATCCCTACCAATGGCAAACACTTCAACAACAGACATTTTATATGGTCGAAGCTGTGTCTGTTATTGGAAAGTTTCTTTATATACATAAAATAAAAATTTGATCAAACAGCAGTAAAAATTCATATTTATCCTTTCCAGTTCAGGTGCTATTACTTTAGTGGTTATACATTTCCTTGAAAGTAGTGCAGCTCGGTTATTATGGCTGGTTACAACTGTGACCTGTACACAAATTAGAGTATCTTTGATATTTGTTTTGCATTACTTTAGACCTTCTGTATTCATCTGATTTGCGAAGTTAAAGGTAAAGATTTTAAACCACAAAACAAAAGTGTTACTACTGGCCAGAATGTTGAAAAAGAAATGCAATAAGCCATTGTTCTTTGATTCCACATCAAATAAAATTATCAAACATCGATGTCTGAAACTTTAAAACAATCTTTTTTTTCAATTTTCAACTTCAAATTATTCATAATGATCTTTGTAGACATATCCATCGTATTTATCCATTCTCATAACAAATAAGACACAACAATTTTTAATCTACTTTAGCAGTATTTTAAATAATAGAAACAAATCAGTTAAGTATAATACCGAGAATTATTCATGATATAAAAAATGTGAACAATTTGTGTCAATGAACAAATGAATGAGTAATGTGTTGACTGCGTGACGAAGGATAGTCAATGAAGAATACAGAACTGAGTCCTTGAAAAATCAGGATTTTGGTTAATTAAACGTTTTCTTCCAATAAACACGAAAGTTTTAACTTACCAGTTTTTTTCGTTGTGTATGACTTAGTCGTGTATGGTTGGTATGGATTTTTGGTTGTTGCGTATTTATTATTATTGTATTGATAAGGATTTTTTGTTGTACTCGATACACTGTTGTAATTTTCATAAGCATTTTTCGTTGTTTTTGCAGTTGTATATTTGTAATTGTAAGGTGTTTTTGTTGTTGTCTTATGTTTATAATCATAAGGATTTTTTGTAGTCAAGTAATACTGTTTGTCAATATCCTCATATGGATTTTTTGTGGTGGTAGTGTATTGGTTTTTGTTGTAATAGTTGTTAAAATTGTAAGGATTTTTTGTAGTGTATGATTTTTGTGTTGTAGTTGTTTTATAATAATTGTTTTTGTATGCGGGTGTTGTTGTGGTAAAGTATTGGTAGTAAGGTTTTGTCGTTGTGGTACTAGCATAATAAGTTGATTCTGTGGCATTGGCAGTTCTCCAGAATTCATCCCATTCAGACCTGATTGGTTGAAATTGTAAATTAATTATTTTTCTAAGTTATGTTATAATGCACTTTACATAATATAATTCAATATTTACATGTTTTATTTATACTGTATTTTTACTTTTAATCTTTGCTAAGTTTTTTAAAAAAATTATCTATCATTTTTAATTTTAAAAATTTTAAGAAAAAAAGTATTTGTATATGAATTAGTATTTGTACACTGCATAAAATAAACAAATATGTTCAATTTTAATTAGATATGTTATATGACTGTGAATTTACATATTCACAAATATTAAATATCCTTAGAACAGTTTTAAAAATGAAATACGATTGTATATTTGTAAAAAATCAAACAATTGTTAAAAAAAGTTTAATAAATAAATTATTTTAATTTAAAACCTATGTTTCTTAAAATATTTAATCACCATGTTAGCAACATTTCACTCAACAAAAACACATTCAGAATTAGTACCAAATTAAAAAAAAACTATTTAAATATGTAAAACACCAACAAAACATCTACAAGTGGCAAAAGCGTTCAACTTCTACTACAGTGCTACCTGCCACCAAGAATTCAAACTACATATTTTACTTTACCTTGATCATAATTAAAACTTACCTGATAAATATGTTACACCTTAAATCATATTTTATAAATAGGACCTACATGAAGTCAACTTTTACAAACTTCCATTGAAAAACAAATAATGTTAAAATTTATTTAATATCCACTGAAATAAAAAAAAATTAAATTTGAATTCTGAATAGAAAGACATTTATTATACAATTTTTTAAATATTATATTTTCTTTTTTAAATAACTGTTTGGTTCATTTAAATTAACCTTTGATGTGTTTGTACATAAATAGTATTGATGTTCTGGAATGTCTCCTGTGATTTATTTTAAAAAGAGTTGCAAAGTTCTACAATGTCATTTGACCAAGATTTGCAAGACTTTACTTTTTAGCTTTTTTTGAAAAATATAACAGGGCATTTTTTAATGTTTTGATTATTAAATCAATTGGTGTGTTCTTTAAAAGAAGAGGAGTTATCAGATTGTAGATGGCAAGAAGTTGGCTTAAAAAAGTGGCGAAATATTGTTATAAACTATAAGTAACCTACACTTTAAATGTCTGTTCTTTAAACCTAAAGTCAGAAAAGTTTTTCTGTTTACATCTTGAGTAAACTGCTGTCATAATTGATTTACGCTAAACATTATTATTTTTTCTGTAATGTAGCTGGTTCCTTCATTTTACTCTTGAGAAATCTTTTCTAGTTCTATTATTTCAATTTATATTGCAGTACTGTGTTTAGCCAAGATTGTTTTACAAGAGTTTATACAAGTATATTACTGGGGCAATTTATTAGTTTCTCATAATGGATCATGGAATACAAAATTTTAAAATGTTGTTTTTAAGGTAATTTGAGCCTTTATTCAATAAAGCAATTGAATTAATACTTAAATACATATTAAATAAGTACTTAATACTTAAATAAGTATTAATGCAATTTTGTAATGAATGAACAAATTTTTATTTTAACAGGCCTGGTATTTTGATGTTCTAGAACGTCAGTATTCATCAAATGGTTAAAATGTCTTTAATTTTCTATTAAAAACATAACAAAAAACAAAAATTAATAACAATAACTGTTATCGTACTATAATTTTTAAATTACTTTGAATGCTGAATGATGCTAAAGTTTAAAGAGAGGCTTATACCTTTGAGTGGTAGAATTCAAAGGTTGCGAGTAAACAGGACGTGTCTGGGTAGCAGCTGTATCCCCATCACTTCGTCTTAAATATGCTGGTGTGTTCTGAGAGTAATCTGGGATTATATTCTCATGCTCTGCTACACACCGGCCATTATTACAAACCTGCAATGTCCATAATAATGTTACAAACAGTGTTACAATGCCTGTGCACTATTAAAAACCGTTATAATTTTTTTAGTAAATAAGCCTACCTGGCCGTCTCCACATACTGAACCTTCAGCTGCAGGTCTGTAAGCGACACAGTAACCTGAAGAAGCATCAAAACAGAATAGCTGAGCACATACTCTGTCGTCTTTCTATATATTAAACAGAAAAATGTCAAACAATTACTTAACAATAATGTTGGTTCTACATAACAACGATGTAGGGTATTTTAAAAGTATAACTTATATAACAAGTTTGTTGAAAAAAACTAATTCATTAACTAGTATTTAAAGAGTTGGTTGTACCTATAAGATAGCTCAATACTGGTTTAGAATCTGGTAGTGTATTAAGTAGTCTACAATTAATTTCTTGTATTTAATTGTATATTTTGTGAAATAATTAAATTCATTTTATATACTGTAAAACACTGTGATTGCCTTCAATTAATTCAAAAGAATATTTGACAAACAAAATCACGAAACTAAATTAATAAGTAATAAGCCAGCTCAGAATAGTATTGAAATATTTAAAATGTATATGTCTTTATTATAAATGCATATAAAATTACTTAAATAAATATTTAATTACTGTAAATAATAAAATACTATTATCAGCAATATTATGCTTTATGAAGCGGTAATGTAATGTTTGGTATAGTACATAATATAAAGTGTCAATTAGATACAAGTTTAACAAACCACCACTACCTCACTGATATAATGAGTTCAAATTATATAAATATGTGATGAACTTCTGCTTAAAAAAATATAGACTTTCGTATGACATTCACTGGCATTACAGTCATATTTTAGAGTCTCATCAGTATATATTACACAACTGCTTTTCTACAATATTGTACTTTTACATCAAAGGCAGGCGGAAAGGTTAGGATATAAACTTAACATTAGTCGTTTGTTGTATGTGATGCATATATTAAAATTAAATCAAAGTATACTTACAAAACAGGCACTTGTGCCTCTGTCCTTTCGACACTGAGCATCGAGACTTAACAGTTTCCCTGGCAGTACACGAGGTAGCGATTCATCTTCATGAGGAGAGTTGTAGAGGCATGTTGCGGTATCGCCACTAAAAATAACAACGGAAATATTTTTTAAAAGTATTGGATTTAAAGTTGAAAACAATAATTACAAATTTAAACATTAAGTTGAAAGAATGTAAAAGGATTAATGGTGGGCAAAATAGATATTTCCAATATTACTGTTCCAGCCTAGTAATAAGTTCCATAACCCTGTTAAAAAGTAACAACTTTCCAATCTGTTGGGATGATTGCTTTGTAACATGGTCTCATTTTCATAATGTACTGTACAGGGAACACAAATTGAGACAACAAAATTTGCAAAATGTTGTATTCATATTCAATTATTAAGTTACAAATCATAAGTAAGATTTACAAAAAAACTAAAACTCTATATTAACTAACACAACAGAATAACACAGAAAAAAAATCGTCTTTAAGACTAAAAATATTTACATAAACTCAACTTAACCATATAACCATAACAATGAATGACTACAAGTTAAGCACTTCTAATATCTGTCTAACAAAACTCCTAAACGTTTTGACTTTACTTTGTTAACTAGTGATAGTAACATAACAGAATGTAGCTAAGCACTTTGCTTAGAACTTGCAATGGATCGAATGTGAACTGCAACTGTATAAGTATAACTTTTGAACTATCTTAGACAATATCATTCTTCAAAGCCTAAAACATTTATGAAAATAACAGGCACGCATGTAAAGTTGTATTTGTTGAATGGTGTAGAGGGAAGACCTCAATGTCAAAGTTTATTGTAATCAGCGTATCATAACGAATAACATATAAACCTGTTACAAAAATAACAGGGTAACTGACATATCATGTTACTCCAGAAATGTTTATTTATTTAGAACATTGTTATTGTAGGTGTTATGTTAAATAATGCCCAATTCTAAAAAGGACAGTGAGAAACTGTGGATTATAGAAAGCATGCTGACAGAATGCACACTAGAAAAAGTTCTTACAATAACTAAATTTGCATTAGTGAAGTTAAAAGGTGTTGCAAAATAACAAGCATAACTGGTCATAAGTGTATCCAGGGGGTTGTAACCTTCCTACTAATAAAAAAACTTAGAGATTTTTAATATATTTTTTAATAATCCAACTATAAAGTTTTTACATCATTATTTGTTTTGCAACAAACCCCAAACCCAATTAATAAAGCAACTACTGAATTACTGTGCTATTATATTATTCATGTTTGGATTGTATATGTTTAGTGAAATGTACTAGGCTTCTTCATTGCAATTATAACATCAGACAGAAAAACACAGATATTTAGTGAAATGTTCTTTTTTTGCGAGCCTAGTTGAAAAAACGTATTTTTTAAGATTGTTTGAGTAAACTAAAAGGATTTTAAAAACACCCTCATGTCTTTCTAATTATTCAAATTATAGATGTTTCCCCCTCCAAAAAAATATAAGAATAAAGTTTCCCTTAGAAGACTTTAAAACTCACTATTTTGTGTCTAAGTTTGGATAAGTTTCTATTAGAGGATTCCTGGTACTGGTAAACTCCCTGTCCCTTTTGACTCATCCTACATACGCTTATGTAACTGGTAAGCAGTATTTAAATAAGTTCACCAAACTTTGTACACTCACTTTAAAAAGTGATGGAATGATGCTATACTGCATGGCGACCATTTAAATCCTTTCTCAGTGTGCCTCAGGTCGCTCATGATGTACCCGTCCTCCCATCGACACTTTTCTGCTCCTGGCCCACCGAGATAAGTAGGAGGTGGTGATCCATCATGCACTGCTCCAAGTCTGAAAAGGATGTCATATTATTTTAAAATTTATAGTTAATACAATACACAATTATACTTCTAGAAATAAAATCTTATTTAAATTAACTAAGTTAATTTAATCTAAGTTAATTAATCTTAGTTAATTATCTAATTAACTAATGGAAATTAAATCTTATTAAATTAATTATTTAAATGAAGTTATGAAATGTAAGTCTAAGTACATTTCAATATGTAAGCTATATGCTTTGCTAAAGAATTACTTGATTTTTAATAATTTACAGTGATGTTAAAACTCCAAATAATGTTTTTGGTGGCTTGTAACCTTTATGGATTGTATATCTTAAACAAGAAAATAAATTTAAAATATGAATAGCAAGGCAGATATTGAATACCTTATTTAGACAAAGATGTAGTTATAATAATTACTGTTCATTTAAAGTAAAAGTGGTGCTTATGAACTCTAGATATCTTTGTGGACAAGAATACTGAAGAAATCCATTGTAATATAGTCATGTAAGTAATATATTACACTTATACTTTTGACAATGCGTAAGTGTAAATAACCCTCTGATTGATTTCATTGGGCATTCCAGTGACTGATAACCATATCAGTGGTCACACAATAAGGCAGAGTAGCTTTGCTTCTAATGGACCATGTTGCATGAACAGACCAATATAGATACTGAGCTGCAATGTAGCATTGTTCTTGCATGCCACTATCATCTGTTACCTCAAATATCAGTATAATGCCAGTTTTATAAATGTCCTAATCTCTTTTTTACTGTTTTTAAATTAAAATAAATTTATTATCTAACAAATTTACAAAGTCATTTTGTGCCTCTACAGTTGCTTCCACAAAAAATTGTTATAAACAAAAGCTGTAGATAATTGAAGATAAAATCTTTTATTTCAAATATTTTTTCCAAAACTGGGCAGTTTAAAAAAACCAAAAGCCATATTTTGGTAATCATTTTCCAAAATGGTGGCTTAAGCACAACTTTTCTTGAGGGTTTTTTGTAAACACAAAACATTTCAGTATTTGTTTACAGAATTTCAATGAGAAGTATGCATGTGCATACTTGTGCACAAATATGTGTGCAAGTTCCCTTGTTTATATGTTATTTTTTGAAAAATGAATGATTTTAAACATATGTCTAACATATTTTAACACTGGCCTATATCAATAGTGTTTTCAACTGTGATAGTATGATGAAAATGAATGAAGACTGATATCACCTAATTTTTACTTTGGGTAAATTTTGTGAATAATCATAAAAGAAATAGAGTTAATCATCAAAAGTAACACTGAAAATATATACAGTATCTCACAGTATGTATATTTTGTGTCATATATATATATATATATATATATATATATATATCTCTCTCTCTCTCTCTCTCTCTCTTCTCTCTCTCTCTCTATATATATATATATATATATATATATATATATATATATATATATATATATATATATATATATATATATATATAGAGAGAGAAGAGAGAGAGATTTTTGCTGTTCTATGCAATAATCAACAAAAGTACAATGAAATAATTTTATTGCTCAATCAGGTAGTATTGAATTTAAAACATAGATGTGAAAATTAGGATTTCTTAGCAAAGCATTTCAAAGTTATGAATAAAATTTTAGTAAAAAAAACAAGTGATAAAATATTATTATTTTGATGAGAAAAAACTAACTCATTAGACAACTTAAAAGAAGAGTAGAAAAATGATTTTAATATTTCTTGTAGGAATTATGAGAGATATTATTTATAACAGAATACATTAAATTACTCTGTACAATTTTTATTATCCAAGAAGTAAATTGGGTAAAAGCAAATTATTAATTTTGTTAAAAAAAAATTTATAAATTTGTTTAAGAATACAATCAAAAATTAATTTTTATATTTAACTTTTCAAGAAGTTTATCGCTCCTAGCATACAGAAAAGAGAATAATAATTATTACTTAGTTTAATATTTTTATGGTAAAACATAAAATGTCTCACCAAGTTAAGATAATTATTATTGTATTTTCAATACTTAATACTTACAAATGACCAACTTCATGAGCAGCTACGATGATGCCAGAAAACCCACCAGTATCTTCAATAATCGCGACACTGTTTACCTTTTCTAACCTTTTATTGACTACACAAGCACCTCCGACATAAGCGAACCCTGTAAGTAAAATCATAAATCAGTTTAAAATAACCTCAAAAGTTTCAACACATTAAAAGTAATGGCTTAATATTCATCTAGCGACACATAAAGTGTTACGAAATATTTCTTTACTAATAAAAATATATACTGAGCTAGACTGTTAAAGTGTGCAATTAAAAATTTGAAAACAAGTATGTTTAACTTTTGACAGTATGTTAAATTTTGTTAATATGTTTTGACAATAATTTTAGTAAATTCAGATGCATTAGCCAAAATACTCTATAATTTGTAGTTTTTATATATATATATATATATATATATATATATATATATATATATATATATATATATATATATATAAATATATACATATTTATAAATATATATAAAAATATACACATATATATATATATATATATATATATATATATATATATATATATATATATATATGTAATTTATTCAATTTTAATTTTAAGAAAAAGTACAGGAATAAAATCCACATTTTACAATTTAAAAATGAAATAAAATATATATTTCAGTTTTTAAAGGAACTTTGTAGTTTATAATTTTAAGTTATAGTACAAAAACCTTTTTTCAGTTATGATTACAGAACATTGTCATTTTAATAGGCTTATGACACAACAAATATCCATAATATAAATAATTAGTTAAATCTACAACACAAATCACCATATATTTTTTTCAAAGCAACCAACAATTTCTGTATTGTCTCTACACCAAACAGACTATTTTAACTGTCACCTTTACTAAACATAAATATGTATTTACAACACTCACAAATCCATCTTCTGTGTTAAATTTTTACAATGTGAATTAATTACTTTAATCAATAAGAAAAAATCCATATGTTATTAATTTATACAGTTCTGAAGATACAGTTAATAATTATTACCCAATTACCCAATTACCCAATCCAGTCACCACATTGTTAATATTAGTGTATTTATTGTATCTATTAAGGTGAAGTAACTAGTTTAACAAACTAGTCAACTGTTCCAATAAAATTACTGATTCCAAACATGCATGTTAGCTTGTTGTGCCTTAGATATGCTAGTAAGTTCAAAGTACTTATTGCAGTATTGAAAAATTAAGACAATAATATTAGTACAATGAAAGCATAAGTAAAAATATACATTTTAACTAATATTGTAACTAGAAATATTATACAAATGTACAGATAGAATTACAAAAAGAAATTTATTATTATTTACACTTTCAAATGATTTTAAAGTAATATAAGTTTATAAGATTTTCTGATTATTCGAGAAATACCTAAAAAACAAAACTGTTTATAATCTCTGTTAAAAATGACAATACTTTCATATACAAATCATTGTATTTCAGAACTTTACTGTGTTTTTATAATGTAACTTTGTAAAATATTTATAAAAATTTCAAATTGATTTTGAATTGTATCCAAACACAAAAATTACAATGAAAATTCTTTTACGGACGACACAACAAACATTGGTCCATTGTGGCTGTGATGTAAGTTACTGTAATACTAAAACATTTCAGGCATAAGTCACATACTCATTTGAAAACATTTTGGGACACACACACACACACACACACACACACACACACACACACACACACACACACACACACACACACACACACACACACACACACACACACACACACACACACACACACACACACACACACACACACACACACACACACACACACACACACACACACACACACACACACACACACACACACACACACACACACACACACACACACACACACACACACACACACACACACACACACACACACACACACACACACACACACACACACACACACACACACACACACACACACACACACACACACACACACACACACACACACACACACACACACACACACACACACACACACACACACACACACACACACACACACACACACACACACACACACACACACACACACACACACACACACACACACACACACACACACACACACACACACACACACACACACACACACACACACACACACACACACACACACACACACACACACACACACACACACACACACACACACACACACACACACACACACACACACACACACACACACACACACACACACACACACACACTTCACTTTATACACACACACATACATGCACATATATGACACACACACACACACACACACACACACACACACACACACACACACACACACACACACACTTAATAAATGATATAAAAACATTATGCAAATTTTTTCACAAGCAATAATTTCCTACAATTTCAAGTTCAGAAGTTTATACTAAAAAAAAATCAACTGAAAATTGGTCTGATATCTCAAAAAACATTTCTCATTCGGTCTCAGAATTTGTTTATTTTTTGATTATAACCAAATTTCAAATTAAGGAAATTTTAATTTGAGGTTAAATAGAATAAAGCAAAACAATTTCAACAGCGGTTAGGGTTTATTTGATTCTGTTTTTTATTTACACTCGAACCATAAATTTCTTCATCTCAAACTCGATACAATGACTTAAGTTATGAATCTTCATAAATATATGAACAAAAATTGTGCAAAATCAAATGAACCAGTAATAAAAATAGCTCTTGAATCATATTTTCTGAAGAGGTCAAATAATATGTTTTGTTTCAGGGTTTAACAATTTCATTTAATTAGTTTGATCAAAATCAATTTCACGAAGGTTTTTTTAAAGTTTTCAAAGATTCTATGACCAATAAAAGAGCTTTAAAAAAATTGGAAAACTAGGAATTGGCAAAAAAAAACATGCAGTAGTAACAAAATCAGTAATTTAAAAAAATCTCTTCAGATGTGCACAGACAACTAAAGTGACAGATAATTAAGTAAAAACCACACTTTTGAAATCAGATTACCCACAAGTTCATAGACCCATCACAACTTTCTTTTTACATATATAAACTTTTTACATGAAGAAAGTGAAACACGTTACAAATAACTTCATAATGAAAATTAAAACATAATATTGAAACTTATGTACCACATGTTTTAAAGCATTTGATGTTTTAATCATACATTTTCATGGCTAGTTATTTGTAATGTTTTCTAATGTGTGTATTTGGAAGCATATATCTACTTTAATGATTATCAAAAACCATTATAAATTAATATTCTGAAGAAAGAAATTATTTCCAAAATATGTTGGCTGTACTAACTCAGATGTTATTGTTAACAACTAAAATGAGTAATTAAATATGTTATTGTAACAATGCCACAGTTGTTCCTTAAAACATTTTTTATTTGGAAATTCAATAGGTTTTTTTCAATAATGAAGTAGAATAACACTATTTTTTTGGACTTTGATTTCCTATTTAATTAATTCAACTTAGCCAATTGAATTGAATAATTCACTTCAAATCTCCCGACCATTAGTATTCTTCCAAAACTAAAATGTTATCAATTTAGTTTTTTTGTCACTAAAATTATGAACAGAAAATATTTACATTATGAAAAACTAACATTAAATCATAAAATCAAAAGGAAATTCATTTTACCTTACCTCGCTTCCAGCTCTACGTCAGACATGAAAGTTAAGCATAGATAAATAGTTTTTATGAAAAATTTTGTTACTGTAAAACAAAACTTAATTATAAAATTCTTCTTATACTTTATAAATTGTTTCATATTTATTTTCAATGTTTCAGCCAAATCATCTCAATGCAAAAAAACCTTTGTAGAACCTGATGTGCCAATTGATAGAGTAGAAAAAATTATTGATATTTTTCACTCATATGCATGTCAGAAACTCTGACATTAATCTCCTCTCTTTATAACTGTGATTGGTTTATCAGCTTCGTGTAATTAGAACATAATTCAAAAAGGTGCTTCTATGAGTGAGATTAATTGTAATATTTATATAAATTGTTAAAATATTACACGATTCCATCAATTGCTTCACCACAAGAAAAATTGTCATTTTGGCACTATTTTAGGCAAAAGTAAAAATTTTCCTGATGAAAGACTATAAATTTAGAAACAATGGAGAATCATAGATTTTATCAGTGAGTTTTTTTATTATGATTACAGTGTATATGTGATAATCTAGCATATCCATTAATCTGTCTATGTTATTGTATTCCATATAATCATAAAGCTTTTACTGTGTAGTGTTATTACCATTTGGAGTAATTCAGTAGTACTGCTGTAACATGATATTTGAAGCATATAGCTTGTCCAATTTAAGGTAGCTTAACAAATTATGACTGACAATGAAATAATTAACGACATATGTAATAACAGCGATGTCACAAAAACAAACTATGATAATGAGCCTGAAAAACATGTGCATTTAACTCGACACAACAAAGTGTTAAATGCATTTAACGTACTTATAAATGGACAGAAGAAAATGACATTGTAGCGTATGACATTTGAACCTTAGAAGACTGAAAAAAAGCAATGAAAATTCATTTACAGCTACAAAACAGAAAACTATTCAAAATTATTGTTAAAGAACAATAAATAAAAGTTATTTTTTTAACTGGTAATATTATAATAAAGTACACAGAAAAGTTTAATATTTTTTCAATGTTTTTCAGTTTGTTTTGATATTCTTTTTCAAAATAATTCCATTTAAACTCACATATTAAAAGTGTTTGTATTATACTGTAATAACTTTTTCTCAATTTGCATACTAATTTACTACATTTTCTTCTTTCCAATAATCCACTGTTTTCAGTAATCCGACAATAACAATATCCAATATATGCTGGATTACCGCAAGTCTACTGTACCACATTCTGTATTATTTTTTACCCATAATTAATTAAAATATGGCATTATAACTTCTTCAATAACTTTTATTACAAAAAAAATAACAAAAGTTTACCATTTAAAGATTCTTTTAATTTCAACTATTCTGGGCATAGTTTTGTTGACTCATTAAAAAAAAACCTTGCATAATTATTCATTGTTCTACCACAGTTAGAAATTTTATCTCCAAGCTTTCCTCTCAGCAGAAGTAATTACGGAAAAGTAATTGATTCTTTATAATGAACATGCTAATAAACTGTTCCACGTTTCAATACTTGTCCTTTTCTGCAACAGTTTTTTGCTTTTACAAAAACCAGACTGTAATAAAAAGGCTACCAGTAAGCTTTTAAATAAGTATCTGCTCGAAGGAGTCCTTGTATGATGACCCCATCACAAAATATCCTGCATTTATTAGTATTATTACTCAACTCTTGGTACTGTACCAAGATAGTTTATAAAATGAACTTGGAACTTGTGTTTTTGTACAGAATATAACTAAAAATAATAAATAAAAATTAATTGGAAACTGAATTACACAAAAGTCTATAACAATCCCTATTTTTAAAACTTTTGAATAACATTTACCCTCTAAATTGATAACCTGAGTGATTACGAAAGCTTTAAGCTTGCAAAAAAATTAATTTAGTATGTCACATCTCGGCTAAATAATACCAAGTTGATAATCCATGTTGTTAAGTCTACTTTTGTCACAATGTTAAGACAGCATTGGTAGTTTAAAACGGATGTTATTTAAATAAAAAATAATTTAATAAAAAATGTTCATGAAATCAGGAAATAAAGTTGAAACTAGAGATGACTATACTTAATGATAAACAAACATTAGCCTGTTAGATCTGTCTTCACAATCAGAATTACTATTATTAAAGTTTTTTAACTTGCAAAAAATAAATTGGCATTATCATAAATAAATTTTAGCTTAAAAATAAAATTGCAAAAAATAAAATGGCTAAGTAATACCAACCTAACAATACTAAATCTAGTGTACAATTCACAAAGATTGTGTCTATTTTTATCACAATGTTAAAACAGCATTGGTAGTTTAAAACACGTGTTATTTCAATAAAAAATAATTAAGTAAAAAATGTCCATGGCATCAGGAAATAAAGATTTAAAACTAGAGATGCTTAATGATGCTAGAGATGCTTAAAAACTTAATGATAAACAAACATTAGCCTGCTAGATTTGTCTTCACTATCAGTGGTATAGCTTTTTAGTTTTGCCTTATAATGCTCAGTATACATTAGACCTCTGGAAAATCGAGCCCAGGACCTCTAAGTTATAAGACAGGAGGACCTCTAAGTTATAGACACTAAACCACCAAAAGCTCAAAAAAACCTTACAGTTTGGAAATCTTTAGTATTAATAATACTAAGTTATTTCTGTAAAAGAAATACATTCTTTTTTTATTAAGTTAATGTTTGTTGTATAATATGGACTATTTATATTTAATGTTCCAATTTATTCATATGATTATTTTTGGTGTCTGTCTATATTAATTATAAAAAAAGCAATTTGAATATTAAAAACATCATTAAATTATCGTTAGTTAAAATCATTACTAACCAGCCATCAGTCCCCATGCTAACTCATTTCATTGACGTTAGCACATGCTAAGTATGCTATATTGACCTGTGTTAGTAAATGGCAACTCAACACGAGGACTGATCATGGAGATTCATTTTCTAGTTTGTTAGCATTGGACCGATCACAATAGTTTTACCCTGTTTTTTGTATTGATTATTTCTAGTTGTTTTGTTAGATACAAGCTGTACAGTGGACCTCTTATGTAGGTGCATTGAAGGGGACAATGGCTGATTAAAAAGTTATAATTCCATAAAAGAAGTAAAACTGAAATGACAAATAGTATATTGACTATTAATATGAGAAACCACAAATTTTTAATTATAAATAGTAAAATTACTCTTATTTTATAATTAGTATTTCCTCTGAAATTCATATACATGTGGGACAAAATGGTGCGCACATATTTAAATTTATGTGAATGATCACAGTTATTGTTTATTACTGTTTAAAATAAATTAACAATATTATGATGTACTGTAACAGAATATGATGAAGTTCAATGATGATTGAAAATGATGTGCAGTGCTAAGATGACAAGATACAGACAAATTAAGATATTTCAACCCAGTAAAATTAATCTAAAAATCAAAAATACCACAAAGACAATTGCAGGTGCAATATGAAGAGGTTTGCCGAACAGAGGCGTGCTGAAGTCTGTCTGAATGTCTGTGTCGATTAGCGTAGTTATAAATTGCTTGTCAAATTAGTTTCTGTCTCTCATGTTAATTTAAAAAAAGAACAGTAGAGAAATAAGGCTATTTTCTATCTTAGTTTCTATGATTTGTTTATTTAATAGTAACACAATAAAATGTTATTTCAAAAAATCATATTAGTGTTATAAGATGATAAAAAGTTTTGTATTTACCATAATGAAGTGATACTTGTAATATGTTTAGAGTGGTTTGTTTTTTAAGGCAACTGTGTCTTCAGTAAAAGTCTAAAAAGAATTTCTAGGAAAGTTGATCAATGAAAAAGCATCGTGAAAAGCGTCAACAGTCAAAGTGCGAAGTGCTTTTGGTTTGTCAGTTTCGACCTCGACCTACCTGCAGTCCCCCTGTTGCAAACCTCGTTCGGGTATTGTCGTCGACACATGTCTAATCTGAAAAATTAATAAATTACGTCTTTAAATAAATTGATGAATGTTCTTAGTTGGGAAAATTAAGTCGTTCAGAAACAATCAGCTGCTTCAGTTACGATGAATCTGAAAATAAAACTTTAAATCCAAGTGCTGTGAACTAAATCAGTGCTTTGGACTAGCTACAATGTTCCAACTGTATAGCCAACTTACTAAACTTTACCTAGTTCAAAGTCATTATTTGAAGCTAATCTACTTTGTTATTATTCCCAATTTTCAAAGAATTTAAAAAATATAAAAATGTTAAACAAAAATTTATAAAATGGTAACATTTTTTTTTTTAATTTTAAGTCACATACACAATTTCTTTGCCGATACTTCAACCATACTTCAATGGTTTTTTCATGATTTGGTCGAAATTCCAATTATATTAAAAATTTAACTGCAAAATTACTCAAATATTCTTGAGGAATATTATTAAATTATAGTTTATAATGTTTATAAGCATTAAATTATAGTTATAAGCACAAAATACACATGTGATTCAGAGTATAGTAGAGAAAAATTCAATAACATTGATGACAACATAAAATACCGAAATAGTTCATAAGTTTTGCTTGTATATTGCTTACATGTTATGTGTTTTTCAACTAATTTCAAAGTTAAAAAAAAACTAAATAAAATTGTAAAAACTACTTTTTACTAAATGTTCTTGGGAAATTTTGAGATCAGGCTGAATAAAATTATAAAAATAGGACAAAATATTAAAAAAATTGTTTTAAAATTGTTTATCAAGTTTATTCAACCACAAAATATTTTGTTAAGAAAATTTGAAGGTTCATACATAAAGAATTTAATATTTAGTCAACTTTGTTTAGAAAAGTCATTATTCTGTTAAAAATAGTGAGTTTAATCTTAGGTATTCTCTGTTTACTTACATTTTACAGCCTTCAATTTAAAAACTTTTACCTAACAAATACCCAACTGAAAAACAGTAAGCGTTTAAAATAATAAAATTATTAAAACAAATTAAGGTTTTAGTACAAATTATAATTTAAACTTTATATAAAATATCATCGTCCTTTGAAGCATGCACTGCAGAATCACTATTTGAATTAAAAAAAAAAACAACTTATTTTATACACATGTATAAACTTATAAGAATTTGTTTCCCTGACTGATTATATTTTGAGACAGAATTACCAAAAAATAATTTTATAACCAGATAAAATTACTAAATAAAGAAAAATACACAGAAAATTAAAACAACCTACTCTGTTTACGTACAGTAAATTGGTGATTAGAGACACAAAATAATATAATACAAATTATTTGAAGCAAGACTTACAGGATATTTTGTTCAGTTATGTACAAATAAATTAACAAACAATAAATGTTAGAAAACTACCCCGCAACCTGCAACAGTACCATACAGTTCTACATTGAATTTGGTTTTACATACAATAATATCAAATATTGCTGAATTAAAAAATTAGAAAATTTAATTGTTGTTCATTTTTTTAATTCTTTTTAATAACTACACAAGAATTTTACAAAATGAGAGAATTTTGAACCAGTAATTAAATAATAATTAATATTTTATAACCAATGGAAGTTTAGTAAGATTAGGATGAGGAAAATGTTTACTTAAAAAATCTTTGATATAAGGTTTTACAAGCTTGAAATATTTTTAAACAGGATTCTGTACTAAATGGTCTTTTTTGGGGACAAAATTGAAATGAGAAGAATGTTAAAAATAATGTTTATTTATGCCCTTTGCACTATTTACTGGAATAACATATGTACTGGTAATTTGCTACTGGTTATTGTTACCATAAACAAACACTGATTGTTAAGTCATATTGAAAATTGAAGCAATATAATAAGGTAATAATATGTGTAGGCCATATTTTTAAAGTTAATTGGAAAACTGCTAATCACAAAGGCCATAAACTCATTATTAATTTTTTTTCAATAACGTATAAAATTGTTAATAGTTAGTAAACACAACTTTTAACACACATAAACATAAACATTTGTACAACCAAATTCTATGTTTTACATGACATTTCAGCATTTCCACTGCAAAATGAGACTGTTTGATTGATAAAATAATAAATTAAATATTAGTGCAACATTTTGTAATCACCCTGAACCAAGATTTTATAGAATTAAAAATTGAATCATGTTGTGTTTAATAAAAAAAATTCTGCAATGGGTCAAACATGGTTCAAAAACTTGGATTCAAAAGTGGGAAAAAATGTTTGGTAATATCTTGGACAAGTTCGTTGCAAAGTAAAATCTGTTTATGATATCAAAATGATAGCATTTAAAAAAATGGATTTTGTTTAATATTTTATCAACATTTACAGTGAATTTTAATGGCAGTCAGGGTTACATTTTTTAATGTTTACTTTCTAGTAGAAAAATATTTGCACATTATTATTTTCCTTTTATACGAAATTATTAGTTATTTTAGAAGTTAATAATTTTGTTACTATGTGGAAATCTACTGATATCTGCAATAAAGATGTGATCTGAAAAAAGTATTTTTTTTTATACCCAGAAGAAATCTCATCAGAGTTAGAGATGTTGGGAAGCGTACAATGAGGAAATGTGCAAAATCACTGTAATCATATTATTAACTCAATACACCAGGCAGCCAAGAAAGTACTAGGATAGTATGAAATACTACCTAGGATGAAACCTTACTGGTGGGATAAAGAAATGGAAGACCTTATAAAAGAGTAGAAACAAAAGTACCTTAGATTCCTAAATACAAAAACAATTGCCAATAAAATCATATATAAAGAAGCACAGGGTTAAAATAAATTATTAGAGAAAAATTGTGACAGGTTGAAACATTATTAGCCTTTTCACTGTGTTGTGATAATGATTGAATTATTTTTTAATAAAAATGTTGATAGGATTTCCTTTTAAATCAACTTATTTTCTCTAATCCTTTGCTTCAGCATTAAGGAAAAAAAAATTAAATTCTATTGTTAAATTCATGTCACAAGTACACATACATATAGTTTACAACTATTTATTTTATCAATCAAACATCCCATCTAATACCATGCGCCATTACTGTACACGCTGCCACAGACCTCTTAAACACTGTATATACACAAACAAACTAAACACGTTGCGTAGATTGACGTACCCGCTGTGCCTTTGGTACATCGTCCGCCTTTCCGCCTTCGACACATGTCGTACCTAGTTGGCAAACACTAGCACAATTAATAGCCTTAATGAACATTCATTAATAGCATTAATAGCATTAATTCATTTACGAATAACAACTTACACATACATCTGTTTTATGTGAGAAGTTCTTATAGCGTAGTTTATAAACTGTGCATTTTTACTTCAAAATTAATTTTACTGATCACATAAATTAGTGAGCAAATTCATCGAATTCTTTCAGTAAGACTGGAGGAACATACGACTTGATTATAGTCCTGCACCTAAATTTCTGTATGCTTAAAATTGACTAGCAAATACTCTATGAAATGTTTTTTTTTTAATTAAAACAAAGGGATTTAGACAATGAAGTTACAATGATGTAAGTATTGTAAAACTAGCAGAGGATGTCTGCACATGATTCGTACCTTTTGTAGATACTGTATTTTGTTAATACAGTATTTTCTACACTCATGTTTTGCTAACAAAACTACTGCACATTCTCATCCTGCTTAGCTAAATTTCACTAGACTTCTATCTCTCAAGTATTGTTACTTAGTGGTGCTAATAAATAACAATATTAACAATGCACTTTAAGTTAGTGTGAATGGTGATCACAATAATGGTTATGAAAGCTAATATTATTACTTTTGTCTGTTAGGCATTGCTGTATTATATTTTTGACTAAATGTTCCAAGTTATCAACTGATTTTACCAACATAACATATGAAATTTGTAAATCTTGTAAATATCTCCTGATGACTTTGATTACATATAAGGATTTGCATTTTAAATACATAACACAAAAATATCAGTAAGTTTCCAACATTTTACTTCTTTCCTGTTATGCCTTTAAAAATTATAATAATAGGTTTAACCCTCTGCAATTGGTTACAGTTATAAAATATATCCTATGAGGCCCAGTGTTAATGAATGTGCCACCTTGGTGGCCTAGTTGATAGCATACTGGCCGAGGACCCGGGTTCGATTCCCGGCCAGGGCTTGGCATTTTCATACACTGTAAATCATCCCATTGTCTGCATTAGCCCAAGTGTGCACAATAGTCAGACGTTAAACACCAAAAAAAAGGTAATTAATGTTGCCATTTCCTTGACAGGCTGGAAATGTTCCTCTCTAATCGGATCGCCAGCAGTACTGACCAAGTTAAAATCCCTCAAACGAACAGTAAATATATTGTAATCAACAATATAATAATATTTTTACAGTTAAACTAAAACACTTATAATTAAAAATGTTTTTTTGTACTTTTAATATCAATAAAAATTTGTTTTCTAAAAGCTCTTAAATTTGTTTTTTTTTTTTTTTAAATTAAATATCTAGACCAATGGTTCCATTATTTTATATTATAAAAGAACAGGACTACAAAAAATAAAATGAAATGAAAAACTTTTTATATTTTGTTTGTGTCTAATAATTACACTTCATCAGAAGAAAAGATAAAATTTGTGTAAAAGTGAGTTATGAATTTTATCTTTTCTTCTGATGAAGTGTACTTACAATACGTAAAACATGAAGAGTTTTTATTTAATTTTATTTTTCAAACTCATATGTTGTACTTCCAGTAGTAGTCAAGCCCAGAATGGTTACATTGCCCTATCGCCCTATCACTTTACTTTGAAAATATCTGTTTTTTTTTGTAACTACACAGTTGGCAGTGATTTTTTGTGCAATTATAGAAAATTTTTTGTGCAATTATAGAACATATTTCTTCAGATATGATCAATTTTCTATTTTTTTACAGTTGAGAGAACACTTTAAAAGTTTTAAGCTGTCTGCCCTCTCACGACCCACTCGAACTGCCTCATAATCCACTAGTGAGTCATGACCCATAGTTTGGAAATCACTACCTTTTACCAATATTTCAGATTGTAGTCAAAAATAATTCTGAACTGTTGGCACAGCATGATCACTATAACACCTTAGCTGCCAGAGAAATGTGACCAGCCATTCGTTATAAGCGAAAAAACAATGGCCACTTATAATGGTCTAACCTAGGAGTGCAGCAATGTAGACATATAGGATGTCCTAACAAAGGGATTTCCTAATTAATTTATTAGTAAAATTTACAAAATTTATAGTTTAAAATATTTTATTTACTTTTTTTGCATATTTAAGTTGTAATTTTGGGAAGAAGTACAATTTTTACTAGGGAAGAAAGTTTTGTTCAACTTTTTACCAGTGAGAATTACATGATTTCATTTTTTTTACAAAGAAGAAATGATTTGTTACAAAATATATTATGCAATTAATAATTTTGTAAACTTAAATTGGTTTTGTAAAAACAATTACTTACTTAGTAACGGCTACTGCGATATCGTATACAGGTAACCTACGTTCACGAAATAAATACTTTCCCATATCTGTTAAAGCGGCGGCAGAATCTATTGCATCCCTACCAACACGGTTTCTTTCTAAGTACGGCGTCGCATCTCTACCCTGCAATCATAAGTAGGAAAACTTCTAAAACAAGGATTAAATTTTATAATTTACTGTTTTAAGTAGATACATTATATATTATTGATTAAAAGATAAACTATTCGATCTAAAAGAAAACTAAGATAAAATTTAGTTTAATAATAAAAAAAATTAATTTAAAAGAAAATTAAATAATTTTTATTATTCTATTATGAAGTTTATTTTGTTTGATACTGTGACCAACCTTCATCATAGTGTTAAAATACTGCAGTTAATAAGAATCATAAAACTTTGTAATACCGAAAGTTGAGTGTTAAATCTAACTACTTTATTCAAATCTTTCAGTAGCTAGAAAGATAACATAATGCAAAAGTTTAATAAGAATCTGTAGACTCTGTCTGTCATATTGAATCTGTTCCCTACATAACTAATGTTAATTAACAATATAGATTACTCCACTATTTCTTAAGATAAAATTATGTTTGATAGCTCATTTTAAATCCCAGTATTTGAAAATGAGATCAGTTTTTTTACAAATTTTGTTTTATACTTTTTACACTTGTATCTTTACAAGCAAAAAATATTAAGAAAATTTAAAAAGTGGTCTACATTTCCACCTTTAGTACCTTCAAAATGAGATATTGAACATAACTTTATCTTAACAAATAGCTGAATAATATGTATCTTAAATTAACATAAGTAGTAGGCTATAGGGAATATAGATTCAATATAGTTGATATAATTCACAGAGCCTTAAATAAGATTGTACACTCTAATTCAAGATGAAAGTCAGCAAAAATACTGAAATTCGGAATTATAATATACTGATGTGAATGGTGCGAATACTGACAAATATTTAACCCTTTCAGTGCCGGGCATTTTTTTTGCATACACTATCCAGAAGAGCCAGATATTTATTTTTTTATAATTTACCCAAAAGTGCTAACACATTTTTATAATTTTTTTACTAATTTTTGTAAAAAACTATATTTTTGTTAATTGATACGTAATCATCATACTTCTTTTGATTGTGTTTCTTCTAATAAACCTATCAATAATATGTACAAATCCCTACAATCTACCTAAAAATTAAAAAAATTAATTGTATGCCTTAAAAAATGTCTGAAGAAATGTTCAGTTTGAAGAAATTAGCAGGAAAAAATATATAACTAAAAAGTTGCACATCACTCAAAGACACAATTGTGTAGTAAAAATTTTAGGCCAATATCTTATTTATTAAAAAAATACAATGTTTTTACGCAATCAAATATCTTTGAAACAGCTGACTTGTACAAAGTTAGCATTTGAGTATTGATCTATACATTGAATTTATACATTGTAACAAATGTGAAATGAAAAGAACTTCCTTAGCCAAGTGATACTTAAAAGTTGCAATATTACTTTTTCCATTTTTCATAATTTTCTCCTTAATGTATGTCATAATCAGAAGTTTGCATTTCACACTTTTTTCAAATGTTTGGTATAACTAAATGTTTTATACCACTTCTTGTTTTTTTTTAAAATATCTAGTAAAACCACTGGTTAAATGTTTTGAAATAATTGCTTTGTATCCTGCTAATAGGAGGGTAGACTGCTAGAGTGGAGGTCTAGTGTTGCACAAGGGTCTGAAAGTTGTACTGATTGTTCTCAACAAGGAGGATGTTGGCCTATTTGACTGTTGTACAACAAACAAATATATTTAAAATAAATTATACAAAGATTTATGAAACCTGGTCACTGTTAGGATTCTTCAACTCACAAATAATTGTAAAAATTGCATGAAGTGCAGTACATGAATAACTGAATCCAAAGTTCTTCAAGAGCTAAAACACTGAAAAATCAGCCTAACTTTCAAAACCATTAAAATAACTTTCAGTAATATCTTAATTCTGATCAAATATACAGTAACTAAAATACGACAAACAAATTATAAGTAAATAACAGTTCAGAATCAAGAATACATTGAAAAAACCCTGAGAGAAGTCAGGATTTACTTTACTTTTTGCCAGTTGACTCACACACCGTAAAAATTCTTTTATATCAAACTAGCTATACTACCCAGCATAGGGTGTGGGTGGATAATAAAGCTTTATTTTACACATTAATATACTCTAGACATTATTCTCAGTATATATGTACTGCTACTGCTAGATTTGAGTATTTTAATCTTCACATTGTAGTCAGAATGTAAAAAATTCAATAGTCAAAACAACAGCACTACTTATCGGATTTAATTCAATAAGATTTTTTTCCTTTTCCGTAATAGGTATTCTTCATTGCATATGCAACTACTTGAACAAAGTTTTACTTACGAACATTGCCATACATATATATGAAGACAATGTGGTAACATAATCGACCTTACTAATTGGTAAAACTCAGAAATAAATACATTCCAATTAGGTTTAGTTAATAACAATGGTTTCACTAGGTTCAATAAAACCACAGACTGGACTCTTAGTAAAATTACTAACAGTTTATCACCTCATTAAAAACCTAGTGTAGTTACTTCAAAGACAAGTGTATAGTACAGTAATGTTAAGTAGTGGATTTAAAGACAATTAACTTTCTTTAACGTGTTTCAAACATTATACATCCCTCTGTATGCTTAGAGACTTTTATTGCTTTTTGTAAAACACATTTGCAAATGTTAATTACTTTCTCACTGCACAAAATACAGTTTGTAAAAACAATAATGACAATGCATTGACTAAGTTGAAATTCTCTATGTAATCTCCTTTATTTCTGCTAGGATGTTATTATTTCATTGGGTACGCTCATGTATCCTGAGTGAGTGAAGACGCTTAGCTACAAGCTGTCAACTGACCCTATATTAATTTATAAATCCATACATACCCTTGATATGATAATTCCAGCAATACTGATACGTATCTTGGGGCCCTTTAGCAGTTTATAACGTAAATCAACTCCATTCCAAAATGATACAAAATACCTTTTAATCTGAACATTATCGCCTCCGTGCAATCTGTAAACAGGAATTTAAAAATGTTATTTTAAAAAAATGATAAAAATTAAGGTAGATTTTTAAAAATAAAATTTTAATAATGTCTTTTACTAAATATATCAGTACTGACCTGTATCCATCATAATCAACTATAACTAATATTTCAGGGTATATCACGTAAGGAGCTTCTCTCGAGTTTCTTGTTAAAGATCGTTTACTTCTAACTTTCTGAGGTAGACTGTCTGGTTCCATAAACGCTGTAAGTTAAAAAAAAACCATTTGTAATTATTTTGTATAGTTTAACATAATTGTGGAAATTGTATATGTAATTTAAAAATTTGTGAATCTTAATACAGTACAGAATAGATTTACTAAACGTCAACTAACTGAATCATCAGTCAACTGAACTAGGAAAGAAAAATATTGAAAAAAATTTGAATATGTGAAGCAAAAATCAATTTTTACAGAGGTCAGGTGAAGATACATGTGTGTCCTTTGTGGTGTTAGTAACCTATTGTCATCTCATCTACTGGAGATTAGTGAAGATGAAGAAAATTACAGCGAAATCATTGGAAGTAGTATTAACAGTCCGTATCATTTACAACCCTGGATATAGAAATACAGAAAAGTCCACACAGGTGTGTGTGTGTGTGTGTGTGTGTGTGTGTGTAGATTTACTGAACGTCAACTAACCGAAAAGTCAGTCAACTAAACTTTTGCACTATGGAGTGGGAAATATTGAAATAAATCAATTTTTACAGGAGTCAGGTGAGGATGCAGAAGTGTGTCTTTCATGTTGTTAGTGACCTGTTGTCATCTAGCCTACTGGAGATTAGTGAAGATGAAAAAAATTACAGAGATATCATTGAAAGTGGTACAAACAATTTAAGTCATCTACATCACTGGATATATAAATGTCACTGTATACAAAACAAGAGAGCTGTTCTATTCAGTTTTTATTGTAGAAAAGAATGTGTTATTTGACAGCCAAGAAAAGACGTTCAAATTAAAACATAAGAAGATTTAACAACTATTTTTTTCTAACTGTTGTACTGCATCTCTTAATACTTTACTAATATTTCTTTTCCATAAGTACTTGTACTATACTAAATTGTAATTTTTCCTTAAATATGTTGTACTATATTTAATAAAACTACATACATTATTTTTTCACTTATTTACAGTTTTATTTACAGAATTTTTGTCTATAACAGAGCTTAATTAACTCAAATTAAAAAGTATGGTTTGTTTCCTTGAACCACTCCCAGTTCCAATTAGTTCCGATAATAGATTCCCTATTGTACATATAAGTCTGGCCATTCTAAACAGCCAATTTACTTATCTCTTTTTAAAATGATGGGTAATTATGCAGAGATATGTCATCAGACATTTAGACTATAGCTTTTAAAGTCCCCATGTTAATCTTAAAGAAAAGATTGTATCTGATCAGATGATTACTTAAACATATGTTTATTAATCGAGATAGTTCATTAGATGCACCTCAGAATGCAGCACTTACAACAGTTTTGCTTCCAAATGTTTACATTTATGTTTATGCAGATTTTCTCTGTTAAACAAATTTAATTAAAAGACAAAATAAAACCAAGATCGGCTATAGAGATTATTTTAATCAGAATTTTAAGATTTTCTGCTAACTTCAAGTTTTTTTTAAAAAAAGAAAGCTTTTCAAGGACTATATATTCCCTACAGTTGGTCTCAGGCAGGTTAACTGGTTTATAAAAATAGATAGTTATAAACCTAGATAAAAGTAGTTATAAACCACTTACTGTTTTTCTACAGTGTTAAATTTTTTGTTGTTATTTTAAGGCAAAAAGCACATTGACATCATCGCCTCCCTAAATGTAAGTGTAAGTGTAAAGTCTTAAAGTCGTAAGTATAGTGTTGTAAGTGTAAGTGTATGTTAGACTCATGTACCGCGAGGGACATGTAAATTCTCTCAACAGGTGCAGTTAGTCTGCACCCCCTGCGAGGTACAGTGTTAGAATAATGTTAGTAACACATTAAGGTTTGTAAGGTTTTTGAAAAAAAAGGCAAGTGAGTCAAACTGTTGCTGCATTTCGGAAATGGAAAATACAAAAAATACATATTAAAACTTTTCTGTTTTATTTACATTAATAAATGAATGTGTTTATATATGGTCACTATTGCACTGTGAATATTGTAAATGTATTTTGTTCCCTTTCTATATTCCTGAGATGCTCAGTTACAGCACCTTCTCCAGTCCTGGTCTTTTCATAACATCTTGGATTTGGAGGAAATTCAAGGTGGCTAGCTCACACACAACTAATTGGTAGTTTCCCAGTTCCTTCTGAGGTACTTGCAGACATTTACTTTGTGTGTGTGTGTGTGTGTGTGTGTGTGTGTGTGTGTGTGTGTGTGTGTGTGTGTGTGTGTGTGTGTGTGTGTGTGTGTGTGTGTGTGTGTGTGTGTGTGTGTGTGTGTGTGTGTGTGTGTGTGTGTGTGTGTGTGTGTGTGTGTGTGTGTGTGAATCAATTTTGAGAAAATTAATTGATGTTTAGGATTACTATACAAGCTGATTAAACATAAACAGTTAAGTATCAGCTGACTGATCAGTATTGGTTTTACCACTATACTTACACTTTAGATAAGTACTCTTTTGGTCCCTATTTTTCTACTTAAAAAGAATTTCCCCAAAGATGAAATCACCTAGATCGATTTTTCGAGCCCATAACTAGTACACTCCAAGATTATGTAAAAACATTTAGAACCTTTTTCCCAGAAAAAAGAAAATAAGTAGGCCTACATACAAACATAAAAAGATTGCATATTTAATATTATTACATTAACCTGACTTACCATAATCACTAAGCTGATCACTTTCTGGTACACTGCGCCTGTACACAATGTGCTTATGTTGAGGTGCCAAAGGAAAACCTCCTGGTACTACTTCGTCTTCCATTACTTCATCGTCCAGGAACATTTCATCATCATCGTCATCTTTATCACGGTTGTCCAAGTGCTGTCGTACATGTGCTGGAACTGGTTTTAATACGAGATCATGACCGATTGTGCCTTCCTAAGAACAAACAATTATCATTGTAAATTTATATATATATATATATTATATATTAAGGTGAAAAGCACATTGAGGCTATTATCGCCTCCCTAAATGTAAGTGTGAGTGTAAAGTGTTAAAGTCGTAAGTGTAGTGTTAGACTAGGGTACTGCGAGGGACGTCTAAATCCTTTCAATAGGTGCAGCTAGTCTGCACCCCCCTGTACATATCAAGCCAACTGTGCACAAAATAATCAAGGTACGCAACCGTCTCGCTGACTTGTTTTTGAAAATATTTTTTTATCCTAACTTATTTTTTTTCAAAATTCAGATTTTATCATCATTAGCAACATTAAAATCTGCTTAAATTGGCATTTTAAATTCTCAAATTACATTAAAAATACGAAAATCAATAAATTCAATTTTTTTAAATTTAAACGTTTTTAAAAAATCAAAATGTTAATGTGTGCTTGCAAAAACATTAAGAATACAAATGTACGATTTTTTAAAGATTTGAAATGCCCGTCATTTTGGAACTATTAAAGGAATTTTGCTGGTTAACGAACTTGTTCTAGCTATTACCAAAATCGATTTTTGTGTATGTATATATATATATATATATATATATATATATATATATATATATATATATATATTAACAGACCCCTTTTAAAAATTGATCTAGAAGTCAGGATCGGCCGTCATTTCAACCTCCTGGATCCTACAGATGATGACAACTTCAATATTTTATTTTCTAATGGAAACTCGTTAAAATTTTTGAGATAAATTAAGTTACGACTTGTAAATTTTCGGAACATCATGTACAATATTTGTAAGCATAGTTATCCCATACTCTGTGAACACAGAAGAAAATATCTTCCACGCGTTATTTGTTGTACTGTTCTATCTGTATTGCAACAAAAACGTAAAGGAAAATTCTAAAACTTTTAGGACATAAGATTGGCTAATTTTATGTAAACAATTTTCATGGACTTCTAAATACATGTCCTAAAGCAAAGGATTTATGTACATCTTGGGTATAGGGTTTGGGATTTACTATGATGGCAGCTGCAATAGAATATTTTACAATAAAAATAATACACTAGTTAGCCTAGAAACATTTTCCAATTTCAAAATAATAGATATTTTTATTTTTAAGTCACTTACGAGCTTACATTTAAGTCAATTTTGTATACATTTAGAATTGAACCAAAATTATTCAACATGGAGGGCAAGTAGTTCAAATATCTGACCAATAAAATGTTTGACCTACACTGAAACATACTGTTAAAAATACATTTGAACCTAGGTGGAATAAGTTAAACTAGATGACCTGTGCGAATACTTCGTACAGTTAGTGGTCAGTTACGTAATACAGTATAATAAAGTGAAAATAAGTAAATATAAATATTTGTCAATTCAAAATATTTTATTATGAAAAATAATAACAAAATTAAAATTATTGTAAATGATATTAACATTGTATACAGTATTTTTTGTTTTACTAAATTTTACAGAACTTTTTTAAAAGCAATGTTGGAGGTTATGACGTGATCGTCGTTCACTTTTTTGCCCGTATGAAACTTCAACACAAACAAAGATATCTTTGAATTTGCGAAACTCGTGAAAAAGCAACGTATTTCATGTGAAAAAAAACAGAACCTCATAAGCTTCCATCTTTTTAAAATGTAATTTTTTAACGAAAACATAAATTTCAATATATTTAGTTATTTTTTCGTCATTGGAAGGGAAATAATCTTCAAAATTGCCTATTAAACATTAATTTTAACAAAATACTAAGGAAGATATTTCATATCGACAAAAAACACGTTTGAGAAATAATACATAGACATAATAATTAAATGCCTCACTGTCAGGATGGAAGCGAATTTCCAAAGGTAATTTTCTTTAAAATAACCTTCCTTGAAATTTTGATTTCACACCACAATAAATATTAAAGTCTGTATATACTAGCATTTTAAACTTTTAAATTGCTTTGAAAATACCAAACGAGCCCTGAAAGCTGTCAAATTTCTTATTTTTAACAGATTTTAAAAATTAAAAATGCTGATCGACAGTTTTTAACATTGATT
Organism: Callitettix versicolor; assembly: GCA_022606455.1. NCBI lineage: Eukaryota > Metazoa > Arthropoda > Insecta > Hemiptera > Cercopidae > Callitettix > Callitettix versicolor. Next base: position 42,666,581 of record CM040185.1, on the reverse strand, counting down.
ACGATGGTAAAATCGTAACGAAAAAAATTATAAACTGTAAACAAATTTTGCTGGTTAACGAACCTGTCCAAACTATTAATAAAATCTATTTTTGTGCCAAGTTTGAACGAAATCGTATTAAAACTGTAAACTTGAGCCTGTAAAAATATACACACGTTCACGCGCGCGCATGCCGCGTGCACGCGCACAAACACACACACACGCGCGCGCGCGATTTCTAAATTAAGTGACCTAGAGATCAGGATTTGAGCTTTTTTCAAGTTCCCGGGTCTGGGTTTTACCATGATGCTGCTCCAATGGTAAAACTCATTTTCCAATGGGAAGTCTAATTACACCTGAAGTTTTGATTATTTGAAAAGAGCTTAGGAGCTTTCAAAGTCCATTGACGCAATAGAAGTTTAATTTAATTAAATTTTCCTGATTATAACCTTAGTTTCAACACGCATTTAATTTTCTATTCCAATCTGTGTAATTATTAAGAAACAATTTATTGAGCGTCTGCGATGGGAAACTCTCATGTCCTGATTAGAAGACTAATGAAGGAATGGGAGACGTACGTTAACATAACCTACAACAAATTTACATTTACATATTGCCAGCAGCTTGTGAAACATTCTGTTTAAATTAATGCACAACATACACGCACAGATGTGATATCACATGGTTCTTATTCTCAATTGTAACTAGGGCGGAGTGGAACCGTGGAATCAGGCGGTCAGAATTAATAACAGCTGATTCGATGACGTATTTGGAGCGAAATTCCAACAGATCGAAAAATCTGATTTCGTTATTAGCATGAACTCCTGCATAGCTTATAGCATTTTTTGTTATTTTCAATGGCATTTGATTATTGAAAACCTAACTCAACATTTTAAAATTAAGACGTATAAATGTACTTTTTAGTTTTTGAAAAAAAATTATGACAATGAAATTATGAAGCTGATTGAAGATTCGTAATAGCCCCTCATTTTGAAGCTATCAATTAGTGAACTTGTTCAAGCAATTACTGAAACCGCTTTGTGTATTAGGCCAGTTGGCTACTAAATGCGGAGCGGAGCTGCGCTGAGCTGAGTCGACCGTAGCGTAGCGACCAGAAACGAAGTTCAGTCAGTTTAAAGAAAGCTTTTGTACTTTTGAAATATAAATATTTAAAGGATTCTAGGACCTAATATGTTTAAAAACCGTAACCTAGGTAACGAGGAATAATAAGTTAGGAGGCGTGGTTAACGTGGGGGGGGGAAACAGTCAGCTTCAAAACCGACAAGACAGAGTCAATGCTGCACGTAGCGGAGCCCAACGACACCGCTTAACTCCACTCAGCTCCGTTACGCTTTTAGTGGTCGCACTTACATTAAAAACAATAGTTTAGGTTTTGAATGAGTAGTCCGCTCCGCATTTGATTGAACCCGGTCTTAAATTGAAGATCGAAAAATTGCGAACTTCCGCCATTTTCTTAACTGTAAGTAATCTAGAAGTCAGAATCAGCACTCCTTTCAAGAACCCAGGTTTCAGTCTCACCACGAACACCGTTAAATAGCTCTTTTTCAATTAAATTTTTCTAAAAAGTTAGCTTTAATTAATAAATATTCTAGTCACGCAGTTATCTCGAACGTGATTCCAGAAAAAAATTGACAAATTTGGTTTCGAAACATTGTAATTACAAATATGCTAATGTTCTGTAATGCGTAACCAAATCTATCGGGCCCATCGACAAAAAAACATTCAAACATTATAAAACGAAAGCTCAGGATTGCGTAAGGAATAGCTTGAAATTGTGGACCATTCAATGAATAGTAAAAAAGGGTTTTGTAACCGCTGTAATTCTGTTGTGAGGAAAAAACCAACTCTGTTAGTTCAAGATTTAAACGACAGATAGTGTTTTGACAGCTCTTTTTTATGTGTTGTACGGATTTTATGTAACTCTGGTCTGGACAATTTCAATATAAGGGTGTACAATGCACTAACTTTCTCTAAGGCGCTTACGAATATAATTATATTACATCACGAGTGAAATGGTACTATTTAAAATTGATATTCAAATTAAAGTTCGTGATTTTTTAAATAGCCAACTACTGAAGTGTATAGTTTAAAAGGAATCCAAAAGTAAACGAATTGGCAGTTCTGAAAAAAGCGAGCTGCCGGAATAAGTCCTACGTCATGGAGGAAGCGTAGCGAACTGGTTTCCCATGATTGGACGCGTGTGTTAACCAGGACAAATGAGGAGAAAATGATAATTTGAGGAAAGAATATTTTGAATATTTGAAAGGAGAGAAGTGGAGAACAAACGATAAAGTAATTACATGATAAAAATAACATAAGACACTGAACCGGATTAGCCGGACGCGGCTCGGAAGGGAAACCCGGAGGTAGAAGATTGAGAGGAAAACTAAAGTTGAAGTAGTTTGAAAAAAAGATGGACGTATTATGGAAAAAAGATTCTAAATAAAAGGTCGTAAAAATGGACCAGGGTAAAACAGAAAATAACAAAAATCTCTTTCTCTAATTTTACAGAGAATAATGTTAATTAAAATTTATACAGGATAATGGACATTGCTATTCAAACTGACTTTCAGATTCTCTTGAGCATACAGTATAAACATATGACCGTTTGATTAATTAGCTTGTAGAGGATCTACGACTGAAGAAGAAGAGTGGTAAAGAAGAGAGACAAGACAATGGTTCAGCCATTTATAAGTTGTGAAATTCTTGCTACATGATGTGAACAGCTGGAAAAAAATAGCATTCTTAGGGGAAAACAATTAAACTGAGCTCATGTGAACACTGGAACCTTCTAGTTTAGTGCGATGTTTTAATCATTATTAAATAATATTATTTTAAAGTTCTCTCGATTTATCTGTAATATCCCTATTGATTGGTCCCTCAAATCGTTTGAAAAAATAACAATAATATTGATCCCCTTGGTAGTTTTCTTCACGAGCCAACATTTTATAAAAACAACGAAGCAGGTAAGACACGGTTGAAAACGCGAAAAAATACATTTCTGTCCAACATTTTGATTAGGACAATCAAAACAGGGCTAGTTTTAAAAACCTCAATAAGGAAATATCACGGCGTAAACGGAAAGGGTAAAGCTTACGACAACAACTGCAGATTCGAAGCTATACACTCTTGAGATACACACAAGTTATTCGTGTGTGTGTGTGTGTGTGTGTGTGTGTGTGTGTGTGTGTGTGTGTGTGTGTGTGTGTGTGTGTGTGTGCGCGTGCGTGCGTGTGTAGCACTTTAGCGTTCACAATTTTAGAGTCCGATTTAAATTAAACTTGGCACGAAAATCGATTTCTACAATAAATTGGATAAGTTTGTTACGCAGCAAAGACCATTCAGCAGTTTCAAAATGGCGATCATTTATAATTATTCTTACACCTGGTAATGTACGCTGATTTTAAGAGCTAATTACAATACGAAATAAAATTTTTCAAAACTAAAAGAAATAGCCTATGTAAGATGAAAATATGAATGTTTAAAATTTGCTTCTATCACGTTAGCGAGACAGCTGCGTAAAGCGATTATTTTTAATTTGCCGCTGTAACTTCACAGTAGGCCTATTTGTTTTATGGCTTTGGAATAGTTCTTTTCCCTTGCTGTAATCCAACGCAGTCGGCCTGTTAGCCTGTTACAATGATTAAAATACGTTCAGATCCAACGGCAATCCGACTCTTGCAACAAGCAGTGCACGGTTTACGGCTGTTCATTAGGTGCAACCTGTTTATTGGTCATAAAGTTCACGAATTTAACATCAGACCGCAGTGTCGTCACGCAAGCACGCACAGATGAAGACCGCTCACTAACTCAATAAAACAGCATGGGTCAGCGCCATCTGTGAATATTATCTATGACTTACACAATGAACTTTCTGTTTTAATGGCAGATATTATCTGTGACATTTAGTGAATCTGCAGACACCTGTCCAAAGTTTGGAGTCCAGCAAGTCTCGTCAGAGTTGTATCATGCGCCTTTAGTTTCTGGCAGTCATGGGTCATACGAAATGTTTTCGATACTTGGTATACCTGTTTGTATGTACGTATACCTACTGCAAATACCTATTCCACAGATACCACCTAGTATTTACGCTACGTAGTGTTGCTGAAAATACTTAATAAAATACAGATCTAACACTGTACTAATTGCACTGAAGAATCGAAACTACACATTTCATTTTGAGTATTGGCTTGATTTAAAGTGATTTATTATTACAATAAAAAAATAATAAATTAAATATATACGGTTTGTTCAATTTTAATTCTTTAATTAAGTTGTTGGTAAGATATATTATTTGAATTTCTAATTATACTTCAATAATCAGGGGTTCTTTTAAGCTTTACGGAGAGTTCAATAATAAAAGACATAAAATATGTGTAGACCTATCTTTTATTTTTATAATTTTTTTATTATATTATTTTTCAATATAATAATAGCCTTGGATGACATCATATTATTATATGTTTATATAAAATAAAATAAAAAATATATGCCAGTCTGAATTTATATACTGTCAATTATCCTGTTACTTTTACCAACAGTAAGGCTAGTTAAAGACGACGGCTAGAGATATTAACGATATTACAAAACTGCTACTTTTTCACAGATAGTTAAATTTCACATATTTATTTAATAGTGAATGGCTGAGTTCAACTGTTACTAACTGTGAACTGTAAACTGAAATCTCCGAAATCTGTTCAACCAATCCGTGCCCCTAGTTTCTTTTATTTCCGCTAAGATTGCGTCGCTTTGTCCTGCGCATGCGTAATGAGTTCACAGTTTGGTCCTACCTATCTACACATTAACTGTGAACTGTGAAATTTTCACAGTTCACACTTTTGTTAGTTAGGAATTACTGAGACGAAATAAATATTGATATTGCTAACTGCGCGCGCACAGTTGTTTCCCGACAGATTTAGCTTGTTGTGGATAATATTTATTTAGTATAGCGAATGTTTTTTGCACAAGTAGTGTTGTGTAGAAGAATAATTGTATAGAAGAATTGTGTATTTGTGTAGATAAAATACCTGATTTTATTTATTTGTTTTTTCTGATTTATATTAGCCTATATGAAGAAGCAATAGCTACATAACAGATCAGCCAAGACATTATTTTACAGTTTAATTTAACAGATATTGAAAAGCAGCAGTATCAGTTTTCACATATAACAATATTTCACAGATAGTATCATCTCTAACGACGGCAGGATTTCGCTAACATTTCTAATATTACTCATATAGGCCTACTATACTGGCTACTATTTCTCAGAATACTAGGCAGAAAGGGTGGGGAAGTATCAAGTAAGAAATATCGTTAAGTAGCAAACAAAGCGTTATCATCAGGGCGCTTTTTCTTTTTTTTTCTTTTAAGGCGAAAAGCACATTGAGGCTATTATCGCCTCCCTAAATATAAGTGTGAGTGTAGGCCTACGCATGCGCATAACACCTACTATTTAGTATTCCTAGTATTTCAGATATCCGTATTAGGTACATTCTAGGACTGAAAAATACCTAGTAGAAATACTTGTTCCGATATATAAGCCTCATGAGTAGTTTTTGGTTATATTCAATTAAAAATAATCGCGGCATCTGGTTGTCTCGTTAACACGATGGAAGCGAATTTTCAAAAAACAAAAATAAAACATTACTTAAAAGTTACATTTATCTCGTACATTGTTTTGAAAATCTGGTAAAAGTCTATGTAAATTAACACTAAATTATTTTGAAAATATAATACTACAACCTAACATCCATCAGATTATTTTTTGTAATTTCAATAGATTTGAAAATTTAAAATGCTAATATCTGTAGTCTTAAAGGCTGTTTACAATGGTAAAATCAAAATTTCAAAAAAAAAGATAAATTGTTAAGCTATTATTTTAACAGCGGCCATAGTTTGTTTTCATAGGCCTATATGTAGACTATTGTAAAATACAACTATTGCATTGTTAGCGTATTAAAATACACGTGCACGTGATTTCTTACATTCTTGTCAGCCAAAAATAATTGAGATTTGAAGTTTGAAGCGAACTGAACACATTTTGGGACGTTTATTGCTAATGTATATGTATTCAACAACTTTACAAAAATTGATCTAGAGGACGGGATCAGTGTTACTTTCAAGGATCCAGCTCTAGGTCTTACCATGATTGCTGTTCTAATGGAAATTCGCTAGAAACAATATTACGTTCTTGTATTGCAATGTTTGCTTTTGAATTTGTATTCATTTTGTTGTTACGTTTTTGGTAAATATGCTTTTATCACGTCAAAAATATAGCAATGTACCGTGATTGTTAAACATCATAACCTCTCCTAGAAAAGGTAATGTTAAAACCGGCTTGGAGTTCTTGATCAACATAATATTCAGAATTTGCTGAAAAGGTCTTCGAATTGTTCGAATACAAACTGGCCTCTACCACTAGAAGTACAGTCACCATTATAAAAAGCGTGTTCGATATCAGCGGTTAAAGTCTAAGTAATTGAACTATCTGCCGCTACGAACGCTGAAAGTTGAGAGTAGACGTTTGAGAAAATAGACAGTACTGTAGTTGAACACCCTGCCGCAAGATACCACCAGCATCGAGTGCTCATATTTCATAAGGATTATCATTCTAGTACATTTATACTGAATGCCTCTACCCAAGTAATAGAGAATTATACGTTATTAACCTGAAGTTAATTCTGGCAAAGTTTTGCGACAACGAATTGAAGCAGCATTTCTACAGAATATTCACTAGCTTATAATCCAAAAAAATTATGAAATCACTAAGTGCAGCCTATTGGTTCATTGGGTCGTGTATCCTTCGACCGCTTGTCTCAGCCGACAATTAAGTAATCCAAACAATCACGTATTTTCTTTCTTTTGTAAACCATTCTATTGTCTCAATGACTTTGGAAGAGAGAGGGGCACTCCTTGGTGAAAGGGTGTCATTGGCGGCTATATTAGCTTCGTCATGGCGGGGGCGTGGTACCATGGTAACGGTGGCTGGTCACCAATAGGGCATTTCCACCAAGTATTCAATTATTATGGACTTTTAAAGTGGTCCTGTTATCCTTAACTGACATTCTTTTTAGAAAACTTTCTATTGTAGAATTGCTGTAAACAATATTTTCTGTGGATGAGTCACATTGTTAATGAATTGCAATTAGTTGGTAAATGAGCTATTGGAGCGGTCATCGTGGTAAGCGCTAGGTTCGGAACGGTAATATATGCGCCGACAGCCTGACTTTTAGAACACGATTTGAGTGGTGTGTGTGTGTGTGTGTGTGTGTGTGTGTGTGTGTGTGTGTGTGTGTGTGTGTGTGTGTGTGTGTGTGTGTGTGTGTGTGACTGTAGTAGGCAGCTGTCTCGATAACGAGATTTCCACGTACGTAATTGACAATTTAAAAAAAACAGCAATAATTAATGACCTTACTAAAACGAATACAGAGATAAATATCGTGCAGATACTTTTGGAATTTTACAATGAAAATACAAATAAATGGCTCTGAACGGTGTAAAATTCATAGATATCTCATCTTACGTTTTTGAAAATATGATTTTACCATTTTTATGAGCGTACTACTTTCTGTGTGTGCTAATTTAAACTGTATAGTGTTTGTGTTTATAGTAGCCTACTTTGGGAAAATAAACATTGATCCGGATTCAAACTTTTTGGCACAAACATTTATTCTAGTAATCCATTTTGTTGATCGTTGTTTTATTTTCTTATCAACAATGTAATCATTTTATCGCTAATTTATGCCGATTTTAACGCTGACTACGCTGGTAAAATCGACTTTGTACAAAAATTAGTGGCTACTTAAAATTAAAGTGTAACAAAACTGATACTACAACACTATAAAACAATAAGCATTTTTATCGATTGTAAAACATAACCACTAAAAATACATTCAAGCATTGTTTAAAGAAGCTGCATAGGTCAATTACTTTAAGAAGCGTGTAACGGTCCTTTAAATTTTAACATATGTTCTAGCAACACAACATTTAAGCATATATTAAAGTTATAAAGTACTGTTACTTTAAAGAGTGATGATTTGACATATATTTTTGCAATCCAATTTTATGTTTTGATAAGGCCTTTAAATATAGGCCTAAAGATCTTTTAAATAATGTAATGAACGTTCTTGCAAAAGGACATTAACGTAGAAAATTTTAAATAAAAGAAATTGCGGTTCTGGTTTCAATAATAAGGCAAAAAAATTACAAAGAATGAATCACGTATTTCAGCTTTTCCCAGAATTTATCTCCTAAAGGGTTATAATAGGATAATCATGCTCTGATTCAACGTTGAGGGTGTAGTGGCTGTTTACTTCCTGTAATACTGGCTGAACGGCAAAACCATCATAATTTTGATAGCTTGAGGGAGAAAGAGCATACAATTTCCTATAAATGTGGTCCAGAGTAACATTTTTGGTAAATATTACTGTTACCCGTTAACAGTAATGTTAATTTTGCTTTGAAAAAAGAGAACTACAAATATTTATTATTTTGTCAAGGGGAAGGTACGTAACCACGAGGTCTTCGTTTGAACTCGACCCTTCCGTATTTGGTTTGTGTTTGTTTGTTACGCAATTTTGGTCAAACAAATTGTACGATTGTTTTGAAAATTGATACCTTGTATAAAGCCCAATATGTGTAAGACTTTCCCCCATTTGCTTCCATTTCAAAATAGCGGCTCCTGACTTAAGAATGACGAGTGTACACCGTTTTGTCTAAACGCACTTACCGATTGTTTTGAAATTTGGTACGAAAATAGCTTGTATATAGACCAAATAACTATGTAAAATTTTCCCCAATTACTTCCGTTTCAAGATGGCGGCCTCTGATTTAGCGATAACGAGTGTACGCAGTTTTAATCAAAAACGATATTCTACTGATTCGAAAGTTGATACCTTGTACTAAGCCCAAAATAATGTGGAAAATTTGTCCCAATTATTTCCATTTCAAGATAGCGGGCTCTGATTCAACGTTGAGGGTGTAGTGGCTGTTTACTTCCTGTAATACTGGCTGAACGGCAAAACCATCATAATTTTGATAGCTTGAGGGAGAAAGAGCATACAATTTCCTATAAATGTGGTCCAGAGTAACAGTTTTGGTAAATATTACGGTTACCCGTTAAGCTGACAGTAACAATTACGAGCGCTGTCATGGAACGTTACGAGCGCCAGATCTGCTGTTCTTTGGATTATAAATATTTTACTAGTAGGCCTACTTTCAATTAGCCTCCATGTCCTTTTTATATGTTGTTTTCCGTAAGACAAAGTTTTTGAAAAGCATTTACACGCTTGCTTTATTTTTTTTTTAAATTTATAACCAGTAACCCGTAAATCAACACATGGAACAACATTCGCACTACCTTTCTCAGTTGACACCAAAAGAAGAACCAGTAATTCTTGAACCAACCTTCCCCCTCAGTTGTTTACTGTAACTTATTAATTTAGTCATCAAATGCCGACACTTTTCAAGCGCGGACAAGTCGGACGCTTGTAATAAGGAAGTCAACAGGTGTTTGTATATTCAAAACATAAGTCACAGATAACGTGCTACAAGATTCACTGCATACGTCACTGGTAATATACACAGATTGGTTCCGACCCATGCTGTGTTATTGAGTGGGTGTCGGCGAGCAGTTTTCAATGTACGATCTGTGTGCGATGACGCTGCTCTCTGTCGATAAATTAGTGACCTTAGTAAAATATTAGATGACATCTAATGAGCGAATGCATTTAAAGTTTAATAATGTTAGTTTAGAGAAAATAAGAAAGTACAATAACATTTGTATCGTATACATAAATGGGCATCTGAAAGTAAGTCAAAACTCGAGCTAACAACTCAAAAAAGAAAAAAATTGCCGTTTCAAACACATTATTTTCTTGAAATGTAAGAGCTAAAAGAAAACCTGGTCGAAATTACCCTTTTCATAATTAAATTTTGTTTGTTAAGGGATTAAAGATGGCTGACAACACGTTTTGATTTTATAAAGTTAGTACACGCGTGGAACTCGAAGCGTTACCGTCAGAAGCGAAGCTTTTGTTAATTATATATTTACTGCATATAAAATTAGTATAAAGATATGTATAAAAAAATAACTTATTTTGTTTAAATAAATAAATACGTGAACCTAGCTTAGATATTATTTACTGTAGTTATAGTAAAAGATATTAACGCGTAAGGATCAGCTGATTTCATTGAAGAGCTGATAGGCAATAAATAAGTTTTACGTTACGTTGTTAAAAACTGGCAATAACAACAACAATTATTACAAACTTTTATATTAATTTCGAATGAATTGTAAACGGTTACAACGTGCAAGTGTTCTTAAATTGGAAAAATACCGAAATCAAATTAACACAAAGTTTTTATATACTTCCTGCTTTGATACTGAGACGCTGTTGTGGTCTCCGATACGCGTGTACTGTTATTGGAAAGCAGGAAGACAAATCGTGCAAACACTACAAACGCTTTTACTAAAAAAAATCAGCTGTGTTATCACAAATACTTAAGAAATTTAAAATCAACACATAATGTCTCATTTTCCTGTTCCTGAGATGAGATATTTTTCAGGAAGACAGAGTTTCCATCTCATTTTCAAAACCCTGTTAAACTGTTACTAAATGAACCCTAAATAACAGAGTCTTTGCCTTTGTAGTGGGAGTGAATTTTTGGATGGACACTCAGAAAGCCAGAAATAACTGTCTTTTGTGACTATTTGGAAATTTGTACCCCGATAACAGCAACACTAACGAAGAACTGAAGAGAAAAAATACATAACTTCCAAGATATTTATTCACGAAAAAGTTGCTGTTGATGGATTCAAGTTTGAATAAAGCCATTTTGTATTAATATAAAAAAGGTCATAACTTAATTTTCATGCTATTTATTCCATTTTGGTTCCTTTCAGAAAAAACAGCTCTTTTATAATAATTGATGTTTAGGATAACGAATATTATAGAACATTCCTTTGAGAAAAAAGAAGTTTGTGCAAGTATTTTCTTGACTGAAGCAAAAGCCTTCGGTAAAGTACGGCACGAGGTCTAGTTTGGAAGCTGCAAAGAGACTTACGAAAGCAATATGCCAATTCTGAAGTCATACATAACTGACAGATATTTCCAAGTGAAATAGGAAGAAGAATTCCCTGAACTGAAGAAAGTATCAGCAAGAGTACCACAGGGTAAAGTTTTGGGACCTGTACTGCATTTGCTGTACACAAGTGATCTTCCTCCTGCAGAAGATAAAACCACTGGTAATTTTGCAGATGATACTGCAATCTTAGCTACTGGTAAAAAAAACTGAAAAAGCTGATGAAGCTTCAACGGGCTACTGACGAGGTTTGCATGGATCAAAAAATGATGTATTAGCCTGAATGAAACGAAATCAGTCAATGTAAATTTCACAAATCTTAAAATCGATCATCCGATCTAAATTAATATAAACTCTGTACCAATATCTCCACGCTAACTATGCTAAATATCCATCCGATCTAAATTAATATAAACTCTGTACCAATATCTCCACGCTAACTATGCTAAATATCCATCCGATCTAAATTAATATAAACTCTGTACCAATATCTCCACGCTAACTATGCTAAATATCCATCCGATCTAAATTAATATAAACTCTGTACCAATATCTCCACGCTAACTATGCTAAATATCCATCCGATCTAAATTAATATAAACTCTGTACCAATATCTCCACGCTAACTATGCTAAATATCCATCCGATCTAAATTAATATAAACTCTGTACCAATATCTCCACGCTAACTATGCTAAATATCCATCCGATCTAAATTAATATAAACTCTGTACCAATATCTCCACGCTAACTATGCTAAATATCCATCCGATCTAAATTAATATAAACTCTGTACCAATATCTCCACGCTAACTATGCTAAATATCCATCCGATCTAAATTAATATAAACTCTGTACCAATATCTCCACGCTAACTATGCTAAATATCCATCCGATCTAAATTAATATAAACTCTGTACCAATATCTCTCCACGCTAACTATGCTAAATATCCATCCGATCTAAATTAATATAAACTCTGTACCAATATCTCCACGCTAACTATGCTAAATATCCATCCGATCTAAATTAATATAAACTCTGTACCAATATCTCCACGCTAACTATGCTAAATATCCATCCGATCTAAATTAATATAAACTCTGTACCAATATCTCCACGCTAACTATGCTAAATATCCATCCGATCTAAATTAATATAAACTCTGTACCAATATCTCCACGCTAACTATGCTAAATATCCATCCGATCTAAATTAATATAAACTCTGTACCAATATCTCCACGCTAACTATGCTAAATATCCATCCGATCTAAATTAATATAAACTCTGTACCAATATCTCCACGCTAACTATGCTAAATATCCATCCGATCTAAATTAATATAAACTCTGTACCAATATCTCCACGCTAACTATGCTAAATATCCATCCGATCTAAATTAATATAAACTCTGTACCAATATCTCCACGCTAACTATGCTAAATATCCATCCGATCTAAATTAATATAAACTCTGTACCAATATCTCCACGCTAACTATGCTAAATATCCATCCGATCTAAATTAATATAAACTCTGTACCAATATCTCCACGCTAACTATGCTAAATATCCATCCGATCTAAATTAATATAAACTCTGTACCAATATCTCCACGCTAACTATGCTAAATATCCATCCGATCTAAATTAATATAAACTCTGTACCAATATCTCCACGCTAACTATGCTAAATATCCATCCGATCTAAATTAATATAAACTCTGTACCAATATCTCCACGCTAACTATGCTAAATATCCATCCGATCTAAATTAATATAAACTCTGTACCAATATCTCCACGCTAACTATGCTAAATATTTGAAAATGACATTGGCTGTAAAAAAGTGGAAGAAAAAATTGAATTTTAAGTTCAAAACAACGTATTGGTTAATTGGGAGATAATCCAAACTTTCAATTCGTATTAAGTTGATAAGGCAAATATTAACGTGATACGAGTTTTTCAAAATAAGGTAGGTTAGATGCGCTATTGACGCACCATTCGAGACGATAATACATAGGGAGTTAAATGCAGACTTTGTCAGTGAAAAAAATCAAAAAGCAAGCAGTGAAGCATGGACACTGCATCTCACATCATGGACGCTCCGAGATTCAGGAACTGATGGTTGCGCCTACGGCAGATAGAAGACCGCAAAGAACTAAGCCTTCAGATTTGATTAATAAGGAATAACCATTGGGTTATATCTACGGACTAAAAGTTGTGTTCATTGAAGTGGACATTACTTGATAGGTTTCTGACTCAGTTGTAATATAAAATAAACAAAAAATAAAAGCATTGACGATTTTATTTAAACAACAGTGCCACTGTGAACAGATTGTGAAGCTACTGTGCGTCTACAAATTTAAAAGTTTGAAATTTTCACAATTTTAAAATATCTAAAGTTTCGACAGAACCTCATTGATCAAGATTAGCGTTCTTTTAACTATCCAGGTCTGGATCTTATTATAAAGGTCACCACTGACGGATTAATACAATTAGGTGGGGGTGGTTGTTTGGATGATTCAATTTACAAGAGGGCCTTCCTGGGGAATGACATTTTTTTGAAATAATTTAAAAACTAACAATAATAAGCTGTTTTTAGACTAAAAATACATGTAAAATAAATATAAAAATGTACTTTATTTTAGCAAAAAAAAAAGATTTAATTTTCTTATATTCCTAAATTTTAAAACTTTTGAAAAACTGGCTTCATTTACATAACTTCCCCTTCTCTCAATATACATGCTATAATTATATATATATATATATATATATATATATATATATATATATAAATATATAGCTGCAGTTACTGCAGTCGCTTTACCCTTACCGTTAACGCTGATCCCTCGTTCTTATTAGCCTAAGCAAGTCCAGTTAAGCGTCACAACAGTTTCTCAACCAAGTTTTGATCAATTTTAGAGTCGAAAAAGATCTTTCTATGGTTGCAGTTAACGCAGAAAGAGAAGAGAGAACCAACAAACAATATATCTAACTGATTAACCCCGTTTTCACCCTCAGTACAAGCATTTGAAAGTGCACAAACGTACATATGTACATACGGACAAAACTTTATTTACATACAAAGTTAATCTGGGTAATGTGAAGGGTTTCTGATCCCTCTGAGACTTCAGATGCCTCCTTGCTCCTTTCATTCGAAACAGCATTTTAAGGAAATCAAGTTGGATCTTTTACATTTTTTATTCTATTTCTTTTTTGTCACTGCAGGGGTGGTCCCTTCCACCCCCTTTAATCCGTTTTTGTCGACCATCCCAATAGCTTATTTTTCAACGGAAATCCTCCAATAAATCTAAATGCCTAGCAAACACTTAATGTTTGCTTTCTGAATACTGTTGGCGTTTATTGTGTAACGTTTCATCAATACTCTGCGTATAGTAAATTACGGAAACATTAATCGTGAAACATAAAACGCCATTTATAATGTTTGATTAATGTTTACCCAGACACACTCCTTCAGTCAGACTGTTCACGTGTCCCTGAACTTAAGCAGAAAGTAGAATTTCCATTCGACCTTGGAAAAAATAACATAAAACCACAAGAATTTCATTTAGGTTAATTTTCATTCCACGTAAGCTGGCCGGCTGCCACAAGAATACTGTTTCCGATTGGTCATTGTTGGACAAGGGTCAAGTTTGTATACCTTTCATCAACATAATAAAACAATAAAATTTAGTATTAATATACAATTATTTAATGATGCTGTTATGAGTGTTTAATGTCAGAAAGTGCTTATGTTCCAGACTGCTTTGTTCTTATCTTGAAATTGAATGTTTGTAAAATTTATTGCAAATGCAAATATTATTTGCTTGCTACAAGGATTATTTTAATTAAAATCTGTAATTTCTATTTCCCCACGCTACGAAATATAAAGAAAATTGGGTGATTGTATAAAAAATCGATTCTGAAATTTCAGGTTTTAAGGATCGCTTTAGTTCAAAAAGAGTTTGGATCCTTTTTAGTCCGAAAACGTCAAATTTGGATTTTTCGACTGTAGAAGTCTACATCTCTGAAAATCGGGTTTAACAATTTAGATCACGTTTTACTCAAATGTAACTAAACAAAAAGTATGGTTGCGATGTTTATAAATAATCGGGTTCAAAAGCTATAGATAAATTATCGGACTAATTTCTCAAAACTGTTTAAAACTCTAACAGGGCGTAAGAGGTCAACATTTTTTCATATACCTTCTTTCTTGAACTAATAGCGGTTTAATAAATTCGTAAACAATTATATTATTTCTTGAGCATTTAACACCATATACCACGCATATTATGGATCTTTGTAATTTTTAATAAATTACTAGATCGAAAAAACTTATAAAAGAGTCAAAGGTAAAATATACTTTTGAATATATCCAGTGACTGTTGGTACTACTGGAACACAAATATTCTTGTTTTTGCAATCAGCTGTTTTGTGTTTTGACTAAAACAGCTGATTGTAGTTGTCTATTTAAGGTTATGTTTGCATAGTAGTGAATGAAGATTAGTAATTTAGTTAAAAATGCAAGTGAAATATACAGCGCAGTAAGTCAAACGTGGAAAATGTCACATTTGTGTCCAGGAAGCTGTGTCAAAGAAAGTCAATTTGACAAATTGGAAAAGTCTAAAGCAACTTGTGTGCAATGCAGTGTACACTTTCGTGGAAAGAGTTATTTGTTTGAAGAGAACTAGGCAGTGAATCGGGAAAGTAATCTAACCTGAACTTTGTTTTAATTATTCATATTTACTGTATTTCTTCATCCAATAATAATATTTTTTACTATGTGTGTCTGTTTTATAACAACTTTTTACCAAGAAGAATTATGAGTACTGTAAAACAAAATTTTTTTTAAGTCAATGAAGTATTTTTATTGCGGGTTTCCTTAGTCCTGCTAGGGAAAAAAAGATTTTCTCGAATTTTCTTAGTAAATGAAGAGTCATATTGTTCAAAACAGCGTATGAAGTTTGAAGTAAAAGAAAATCATCGTTAGAGAGTAAAAAACAAACTTATCGATGGTTAGGATTTATTTTTTTGATGTGCTCTTGATTTATTTCAATTCAAATTTGCCACACTTACAACATATTTGATAAAAAAAGTCGATGATCTGATTTTGAAAAAATAGGCCAAGTCTTCGTTTCATCGATTAATCCCTTATCGGATTTCTACGGAATATATACAGGGTCACACTTTTTTGCGTACTTATCTTATTTTGTACAGTCTATACCAAAAAAAGGTTAATTTTTTTGTTGAAAAATTAAGAAAATAATTAGACTCGAAGTAGGGACAAACAAACCTAAATTTCAAATTAATTTTAAATCGGTCAATTAAATTCCGTTTAACTCGACCGTTCAGCCTTTGATTTTTATGTCTCCTTTTCGCTACGCAGTTTTCGACAAAAGCATTGACTGTTTTGAAATTAGGTAAGAATACACCTTGTATAAAACCCGAACGACGTATGTGTCAATATTTTTCCCCATTCACTTCTGTTTCAAGATGGCGGCTTTTAATTTAACGATAACGCGTGCAGTTTTTAGGAGAAGGTGTAATAGCTTTGAGATTTATTAACGTAGAGATTCGTTTTTCCTTCGAAGTTACCTTGTTATAAGTTAGAGATCAACCTGTGTATGAAGATAGAGGTTCATACTGTGTATGAACATAGAGACTACAGTGCCGTCAAGTGTGTTGCACCGTGTGTAAATGTTGCCGACGCCGCTGCTTGCAGGCGCTTCAGTATCTTTTATCTAACTCGCTTAGTTAATGAAAGATATATTATTAAAATATAAAGTTGATTTGGATATGTTTTGTTCTGAAAGGCTTATGTCCAATGCTGTAAATGTATACTAATTTACATATGTAGTAGTAATAATAATATAAAAACATTGTTTTGAAGGCTGATTTATTGAAACCATATCCGAACTGAATTAAGAAAATTAATGAATTAATTATGAATTAATGAATTCATATAAACTTACGATGTTTTTTTTTCAATAAAACATAAATATTTCTATTTTTCTATACAGATAATTGTCAAAAATAAACATTAAAATATTTAGATATGTTTTTGACTATTAAGTCCAACTATTGTTTTACTAATTACTATGAAATTGGTTTTATTAATGTTTAATCCATACAAATTATTATTATTTTAAGGATTTTCTTGTTAAGTCCTTTTACCAAAAAAATGTCTTATACTATCCTTCAGAATGGCAAAATAAAGTAATAATAAAAATTTGAAACATAATTTCTGAAGTATTTTATTATAGAAAAATACTAGACAAATGAAAAAAAGATTAAATTAAGAAATTCTACAGTTTTTTTAAAGATCCAAACCGGCTTTGTTGAAAAATATAATTAAAAGCAAGAAATTTTGTGTTTTATTCCTGAACTGTTTGTTTTATTTTCTAACACAGACACTTAGCAACGTTTAAATAATATGAGAAGAATTCACGGCACGCAGCTGTCTCGCTGACGTCATAGAGCGAATTTGCAAAACAATTTTTCTTTATCTCACCCTTTTTGACATTCTGATTCTGCCATCGTAACCAGCATTAAAAGCTGCACATACCAGCACTTACAACTTTCAAATTACGTTCAAAATAACCTAACTAAGCGAGTTCTACTTGTTAGATAAAAGGTTGTAAATGCTGTAAATGTATACTAATTTACATATGTAGTAGTAATAGCAATAATAATATAAAAACATTGTTTGAAGGCTGCTTTATTGAAACCATATTCCGAATTGAATTAAGAAAACAGCCATAAATTAATGAATTAATTATGAATTAATGAATTCATATAAACTTACGATGTTTTTTTTCAATAAAATACAAATATTTATATTTTTCTATACAGATAATTGTCAAACAAAAACATTAAAACATTTAGATATGTTGTTGACCATTAAGTCAACAATGTTGACCATTGAAGCGCCTGCAAGCAGCGGCGTCGGCAACACATACACACTGTGCAAAACAACGGCACTGTAGTATATGTTAATACATAGTACGGAACCTCTATCTTATTATACTGGTCAATCTCTTAACTTATAACACGGTACCTTCGAAGGAAAAACGAATCTCTAAATTAATAAATCTCTAAGCTATTACACATCCCTGTTCTGTAATACTATTTGAATCACAAGACGTATCATAATTTTGACCGCTTCACGGAAAAAGAGCTTAAAATTTCTAATAAAGTTGGTCACGTAACATTTTTCATAAATATTACGGTTACCGGTTAAATTGGCGGAAATATTATGAGCGCGTCAGAGCGGTGTCGTGGGGCGTTGTCTAGGCAATTAAATATACACTGCGAGGTCTACTGTTCTTTGAACTGCTAGTTTACTTTTTATCCATATACATATACTGGCGTACTTTCTTGGGACGGCTATACCTGTCAAAATCACTTCTCTATGATAAACTACTATGCAACAGCGATTGGCAAACGTTTCTCCTTGTGAAATAAAAACGCGCTACTTGAATAACAAAGCGAATTTACACAGGAAAACTTAAAATTCCAGTGAGGTTATCAAAAAAACGATTCTGAACTCAAGGTTACTTTACAGCAGCAATTGCAAGAAAGGTCACGAGAGAATTTACGTTTTATTGCACAAGTGTCGGAGTTCCGCAGGGACTGTTATTGGCGCTTTTATTGTTATCAGGATTAATTGTTTTCATTGTTGTAACAATTGTTTTCATTATTGTAAGCAACGATTTTCGTGCAAAATCTAGTTTTTAAAAATAAATTTTCTTTGGAAAATGAGCTATGGAACGGCCATCACGGTAAGATCCAGATCCGGGATCATAAAATGAGCGTTGATCCTGATCACTTTTTGAGGGTTCGTTAATATTTTTATATAGACTATATACGTATAATCCTTATATATTGACAATCTACAAACCTAAATATTGCTTTTACAGGCACAGTCTAAGAGGATAATGAGTGAATAACTGCAGTAATAAGTTCCTGAAAGTGAGACGATGGTTTAAAAATTATAACAGTGAAAACAAATAATTACTGGAAACCTTAACTGAGTGAATCTGTTCTTGCATTGATTCACTAGCGTAAGTCGAGATAAAAACAACTCACGCCAATTAATTACCGGTACGTACAAGTGTTGGATTCTTCTGTAATCGAATCGCATTAACCAATCACAATTAAACGCAGTAAATGTCACGGCCTGTTATGACTGGGCGATATAAAGTGGCTCTGGGAGCATGCGCAAAGCCTTGGTTTCAATTGGCATGTTTGTTGTGGCCAACCACTCAAACAGCCGCTATATTTTGTGGAACAGAATTTGTCATATGAATGAATTTGTAGCGTTATCATTGCACTGCGACTTTTGTAGATCTATTCTACATTCCTGAGATGCTCAGTTACGGCGCCTTCTCCAGTCCTAGTCTCTTTATTACGTCTACGATTTGGAGAGGATTTAAGGTTGCTAGCTGTCATATTTCTAATTGGTGACTTCCCAGTTTCGTATCGAGGTATTTGCACGTGCTTGTTCTCTTTTGAATTTTTCTTTCCCTTGACCCTCATTACGGAGGTTCTGGTCCATTTGGTCAACGTTTTTATTGTGCGGTGAGATCTCGCTCGTTCTATTTTCTATTCTTACTTATGGAAACTACTGGAAAATGAGCTAATAGGCCGGTCATCAAGTAAGATCTCTGGACCATACAATGAACAACCCTGATATGTATGAAAAATTTTGAGAGGTTTTAAAATAATTAAAGTTTATAACAAGTAGAGCTAATGAGAGTGTAGTGTTACCATTGCACTGAGACCTTTGTAAATCATTCTTGTGCCCTCTTTCTATATTCCTGAGATGTTCAGTTACATGTTTAGATCTAGTCTCTTCATAGAGTCTTGGATTTGGAAGAGTTCAAGGTGGCTAGTGCCCCACTTCAAAGTATTTATTGCCCCCTACTTAGTTTCTTATTGAGGTGCTTGCAATTCCCTTTCAATTTTTCTTTCTTTTGACCCTTAGCACTGAGGTTCCTTCTGGTCAAACCTTTTGTTGTGCGGTGAGAAATCGTTTATTTTTTGTTATATTTTTACTTATGGAAAAACCGACAAGTAGCCGAAAATGAGGTCTGTCTATACAGAGCCCTCCACGCATGGGTAAGGCTAAAATACACTGGGAGGCCGCCAGGGCTCCGTTTGATACACCATTAGGCGTATGTCATTCACTCCTATCACACGGGTCGATTTACACTTTAGAGTTAGCCAATGTATCTGGAGTAGTGAATGAGTGTGTCTTGAGTAGATGTGTGAGAGTAGTATGAGCTAGAGGTACGGTGGCATTTTTGATTTTACTTCAGCTGCCTCCGCCGGAAAATTAAACACACATACAAATGGCGATTTTTTGAATATCGAATAGTTTTATTAAACATAACCCCATCACGCACCAGTCTCGCAGCAATGTACTTGTACACAGCCTAATGAATAATTAACTCACCAATAATAAACTCCCGTCTCCCATGTCTTTGTGTAACAAAATGGCCGCCTGCCTGTCTACATCCTGGTACGCATGTCCAATATCGTCCTGAAACAGTAATATGCGTTTAACAATCTTGAAGAATATTAATATCTAGGTAATATTTGCATAGGTGATGGTAACATACAATAAGACTTAGGGTGCCGTGCTATTTTCTCGTAGTTACCTAGTTTTGTTATTGATAGCGCTAGTGTCGCGGTAAATCTACGAAATAGTAGTTTTGCTCATTGTAGTGCAAGTAACTAAAAGTAGCTGCCGCTATAGTTCTAACATGGAAAAATATCCAGAATTGATTGTTACTTCATGAATTCTAGAGAGCCATAGAACATTTAGAATATTTTAAAATTAATTTAAACGATTGCGTATACTTTCCGTTTTAAAAATTGTTACTTAATGATGGAACATTCATGTTATTACTGTTTAATTGGACATTTCCTATCATTGTGTATATAAAACCAACAGGCCTGCGCGACATTTCGATAGTGTGGACATTGATTATAAACGTACTAGAATAATAACCCTTTTGAATATGAGCACTCGCTGCTAGTGACATCTTGCTGAAAAGTATTCAACTACAGTTAAATAATAGTACTGTCTACTTTTTCAAATTTCTCCACCTTGTACTTTGCAGCGTTCGTAGCGGCAGATAATCCAATTACTTGGATTTCAGCCGTTTATATCGAGCTCGCTTTTTATAATGGGGCTTCTAGTCCGTGTTGTTCAACGTATAGATAAACTGTTCTTAACTGCCAAATTTAAAACTTAAATATGCAACTAGAACATGCCAGGCCTGTGTTTAATAAAATACTAGGGCAGATCTTTGAGCGGTCAAACTCAAAACTAAAACATGTGATCAGGAACCCATAAGTCAATAAGACAACTAAACGGGGGAAGGAGCTATAGCCTACAATATCTGACAAATACCGCCTCAGTCTTAGCTTTTGTTTGTTCTTAGTTTTTACTATTTTAATATAACCCTAGGCATCTAGGCCTGTTGAGAAGCATATTTAGTTTTAAATTAGGCGTTTAAGAACAGGAATTGATCCCTAACAACTCTATCCCTAAGAGACAGTATCTCGAAACGACGTACATTGTTTTCATGTATTCAAATGTCCGAATAATATTGTCCGAGCAATAATGGGTAGGCCTATTCTCATTGATAATTACTTCATAACTAACAACTGAATTTCCACATGCACACATTTTGCACAGGTAACATTGTTGAACCCATAGTATACAATATTGTTGGCAACGCTGTGTTTTGAAACGCGTTGTTGAACAAAATTGGCCACAATCGTTGGGAATAAAAGGTGTTGGCAACAATCTACGTGTGGAAAAGAGGTTTTCCACTATTATTCATAGAAGACTATTGTTGAGTACAGTTTGATTGTTGAAAGCAACTGAAAAAAATACCGAGTAATTAAAGAAAAACAATAAAAGTAATTTTGTGAAAAAATTTACGATATTTTAACTTTTATTTCATAAAATATAATCTATACAAAATATGATATACGAGTCTATTATTTTCCTAAAGATATTAGAGATTGTGGAAGTTTGATATGAGCGAATTTCCCGAAATATTTGCGTATATTAAAGTTCTAACATGTTTTTAAGAATTCCAATTTCACTATCATAATCGCAAGTAAAATCTGAAAATATTAGCATTTTAAACTTCAAATTACAATTAAAACTAGAAAACAAACCGCCATTGTTAAATCACATTTTGTTATTTAAAACGACTTTGAAAATAAAAAATGCTAATTTATGGAACTCTTAACGCTCATTACGATCGTAAAATCAAATTTTGGAATAATTTATAAGTTATGAATTTTAAGTAATTGAAATGACCGTTTATTTTGTAACTGTTGAACGAATTCCACTGGTTATCGGATTTATTAAGCATAATCGATTTTTGTATCAAGTGTGTATGAAATCGGACTGAAATTACGAACGTGAGCGCGTTAAAACAAACATAAATCTAGAGGTCAGGATATGCGTATATTTCCAGATACCGAGTCTGGGTCTTACCATAATGGCTATCGAAATTCGCTAATAATTTACTGTCTTGTTTTAGAGAAAAGATAATTTGTCATTGTAAAATAATAATAAATAATCTAAACATAATCATTTATTATAACTTACGATGTGTAACATGACACGTTTAAACATCTCTAAAGATTATATTACACGTTAAATCAAATTAGCAAGGAAAAACCGATTAGGTAAAACTAATTTACATTTCCGCGAAATTTAATAACCCGCTTTCTGCTTAAGAAAACTCTGTTAGTTCCAGAATTTCCGTGAACTAGCCAAAGTGCTAATTGATTTCGCAATCAAGCAACCATTTCCCTTGCCAGCAGTTACGCCTCGCGCAGGACCTTAGGTTGTGCAACTCCCGGCCAAGGATAACACATCCTTGCTGTTTTACAACTTTCATCGTGTGAATCTCCTTTCTAGGCACAACCGATTGCTATGAAACTCATAAGAACCAACCGAAGCTAGTTTGCAACATAACTACTGTATGATGTACGCCTGGCTTTCTAATAACTAGTCTACAACGAGTCATAGTGAGCATTTATCATTAGTGTGGAAATGTTATGTAAACTACTTTATTTACCATGCGACCAACTCGCTACGGTAGGCTTCGAACTACGTCTGGTTACTCCTCTTTGACTGCCCAATATAGTTGCATAAGAAGACTTTAATGAACGATGTTGGCGGTCTTCAGAAGAGCCCTGCGTTTGAGGAAATGCAGTTCTGTACTAATGTCGAACTCAATTACATTAGCGAAGAATAGAATTGAAGTCAGAGGACACTTTGATAGGCATTTCTCATATTCATTTACTGACTGAAGAGTTAACCAATCAGACTGATCTTAAAGACACTGACATTGATAAGAAATGAGGAATAAACTTACAATCAATTTTGGAAACCTGTCAATGGAAGGCAACGTGAGTTGTTTTTCTAAGGTATTCAGACTTTAACACTATAAGCTTTTAGGACTATCTAAAGGACAACATCTAACGCCTAAAAACAACAATCATTCAAGAAAGCATTAATGTTTGAAGAAGTACCAACCCTCCATAACTTGGTTGATGCCGCGCACTCTGTGCAGAAAATGTTGTTATTTGTCCAGAAGTGGCCTTATTGAGCATTTAGGTTCAATTATTTTGTTAAAATTTGATACTGAATATCAAATCCCACTCACTGTAAATTGTTCATGTAGAATCGAAGTTTATAATTATGAAAAACACATATGTAGCCTATAGTAAAATAACATTTTCACTTACTTTTGAAAAACCAGTAACATCAGTTGAACTTGTGATAGAAAATTTAATTATAAAAAAATTATTATTCAAAACAGCTGTTTTTAGACAATAATTACATTGTGTCTGTGTTAGCTCAGCCTTGAAATAATGTTTATTACATCTTGAAGGTCTTAATAATATATACTAATTAATTTTAGGATTGCTGTCCAGTTTATCTAACGCGTTAAATTCTCCGTATATTATCTCTCCCGTACGGCTTACGTCTAAATAGCGCAGTGAACATGTGTCATTCATTATGATTTATATTTTTCTTTACAAAACGTGAGGAAACAAGATAAGGACACAAACTAAATTATCAGCATAACCTTAATATTCTAAAAGGACAACCGTAATTTCCGAAAAATTATAATTCAGTCTTAATGCTCGCCCGGCAAGGTCCCACTAAATTCGTTTGAAGATGTCCCATGACCTTGGAGCAATAGTTTCTACCACAATGCCAACCGGGCCATTCAAGACATCTTCGCCGAAACTACTTCCATAAAAGTGGATTTGCCCTGTTCACGTAATTTGTGTTTGTGTCACATTAGAATATATTATTCGATAAATCATATCCAGTTGAGTTATGGTCTGTTTCGGCGGCGTTCAGATTTACTTAAAACAAAATAAAATACAGGTTTTTTTATGCGCCGCGCGCATGGGAGTTCATAAAATGCGCGGATTTTTATGATTAATGTGCTGCTGAGGGATTTTTTATAAAATATAGTGGGCGAAAACGTCGCACAAATGTTTTTCTTACGTTTAATTATATTTAAAGAAAGGCAAAAATTAAGTCTAAGCATTCGAACAAATCTTTTGAGTTCATACAATTCCCTAAACATTTCTGTTTAAGACCGACTATAGTCAGTTAGGATGATAAAAAAATTGCCTTATTTATAAAAATCGAATAATGAGATTTTGCTGAAATTCTGACCATATTTAATGATTGGTAGCTCTGAAGTAAGTGTACTGAATTTGAAGGAAAATAACAGTAAAGAAATAAATCAGAAAACACTTAGTGTTTTTCTATACATATGTTTTTCAATACATATGTAGTGTAGGTTGTTTTCGATTTTTCGCTAATTTTTTTCCACTAAAACGCTTTATTACATGCCCAAAAGCAATAATTCAAATTATAAAAGCGCGGAAAGCACGGGAAGTACGATAAACGTCGAAAATAAAAGTGACCCGCGTAACCTCGAAATTGCTATCGCGTGAAAGTAGGTAGTGTTTTTGATCGCCAAAACCATAAAAATCGTTTACTTTTTTAAAAAAGTACTCAATGGAAACTGACGCGGTTGTTGGGTGATGAACCTAAGTAACATGGTTGTTGGGTGGTAAAAACACCTTTATTTAAAAAAAAAGAATAATCAACATAACTGATGGGTGATAAGAACACCTTTATTTAAAAAAATGAATAATCAACCTAACTGACACGGTTGTTTGTTAGTTAACCTAATTAATACGGTTGTTTCGTGATTTATAACGCACAAGTGTTTTTAAATACTTTTACTTAAAAAAAACTGACACTGCGTTGGGTGAAAAAGTAACGTGATTTTAATTGCTAAAATGATAAAAAAACCTTTTTTTTAATACTCAATGACCGATTGTTTGGGTGGTGAATCTAACACAAAAAGAGACAAATCGCAAAGTTCACAAATAACGGATGCCACTTTAACAATGTTTTCATTTCGCAACGAACCAATGAAAAAAGGAATAAATATTTAATAACGGCTGTCAGAATGTGTAACACGCATGAGCAGTAAGTACATGTAGTTAATAATAATATGCATGACCGGTAAGTCTACGTGTATGGAATTTAATAAGTTCGATGCAGTGTAAATAGCAATGACGTCACAATATAGTTCCGTAAGTAATCTTTTTAAAAAAATATTTTCCGCGGGTGAAAAGTGTTAATTAGACAATAACGTATAAAATAAAACAAAGAAATATTCAAAAATCACTATTTGAAAAAACAAAACAAATCTGCACTGCATAAACAACGATGATCAGAAGCCGTATTTGTGTTTTCTGAATTTATCCTTCAATCATAAAAGTTTATTTCAAGTTCAGTGCAATAAATGGAGTTAAGACTTTCCACACATAACAATTTTAACAAAATTGTTAGAAAATTGCACTCATTTCATTCCAAGTACTCCTTTAATAATGTTTCTGTTCCATTCAATTCGACCATTTAAATCAAAGAAAGAATCAGGCCCAATCCAGACCGCTGAGGTACGGCGTGACGCAATGTTTTGTGTTAAATCGATAGTTCCATTAGCGGACGCGAAGATGAAAGTTGTCAGTGTTTGTTTGTATGTCAAAGTTCACCTTTAATAAGACAACGCGAGAGTTCCTCATGCAGGCAAAATGTTAATTCAATTCAGGCTTCATTTCTCTCACGGTTTGTACACGTTGTCTGGTGTAGGATGATCTTTGCCAGAGAAATAAAATAGCGCTTCCTCGCAACAAGTCAGAGAATTAAATCCCATAAGTTATTAAGTGCAATCTTGTTGTTGCTGAGTAAAGTTCAATTGGATTACATAATACGTCCAGCGTTAAAGTCTATATATCCGGTTGCAGTGGTACAGTACTGGTGTTGTTTACAATTCGTATAAAAAACCAAAATATATTTTTTGCATCGACTTTCCACTGAATAACAGACAGCGGTAAATCAAAAATTTTTCAGATACCAATGAAAATCAAAGAAATAAATTACAAACATTTACTCATAACCAATTAAATTATTTAAAAGTTTTTTATTTATTGAAACCTTTAAATCATACGGAAAACAAATGGCGCTATTATAATCCCGTATAACCAAATTTAAAAACAATGTTTTGAGGGACTGATAAATTGTAGAAAGATCGTTGACGGTTTATTTTAAGTCTTAGTTTCGTATTGGACGGAAAACTACACCTTTGTCTTAATTAAGCCATCAGGAAGGGCTATAAAGGGTAAAAGTTTCCATAAGAAGACCAGCTCAGTTCAGTATCAATGTTTTGAATAGCAGCTGTTAATAACACAAAATTATAAATAATTACATTTTAATATTGTTTTTTATGACAACAGTTTAAATAAATAAATTTAAATACACAGATATTTCACAAATAAATAAATAATATTAAAATAATTAGTTAAATAAATAATTAACTAAATACATAATATTTTGGCTGACCCACGAAATTTTTTTTTTTAACCAAGAAAACCGGTTCCGAAGCTGGCTATAAGAACCGGAAAATTGTTGTAATCTCCAAAAAAACGTTTTTTCGCTAATACATGACGAGCTTTCTTCAAAACGTAAATTATTTTTACATTATTATTACAATAATGTAGCATTATTTTTACAATAATACTCTTAAGATAAGATTACTTAAATGTACAATTATTTATATTAGATTCAACAATCGTTTCCGCCAATCGAAAAGCGCGTTTCAAAGAAATTTTCCCACATTTTCTCTCGCGAGTGAAAAAACAATTTTCCGTTGCGAAATCAGCTGATTGTTCGCTCGTCTTCCTACAATTATCAATCCGCAAAGAAAATTAAAAACATTTAAATTAATAACAGAAAATCTACGCCGACAAATTGATGCCATCAAGGTCGCCGTTTAGCGCATATATAAACGTGCACACTTTATTGATAAGCATAACTGTTTATCCGCATGTTTAAACAAGCAATTACTCGTTCTACGATTGTTCATGTAAACGGACAGGAAGTGATGTAACTATCGTTCATTATTTTATCGATTAATCTACGTTTAATAGAAGTGTTTTCTTTAATGACGGTGAAATTAACACGTACTGTCATTGTCAGAATAAAAAAATTGTGATTTTTGTAGTTGGAGACTTTAACGAGCGAGTAGAAAATGTGTCGTTCTGCAATAATGTTTCCGAAAATTATAGTCATTATAGAAATGGTTTGAATTGTTGTTTCCACAATTCCATTAGTCATTACACTGCCATTTAATAAGCAAATATTGATTTACTTACAACTATTAGTGAGTTCGCCAGTTCTTTTGTACTCGTATGTTTATCCATAAGCCTTGGAAACCCCCTAATGACTTTGTAACTTTTATATCACATGGTAGCCGATTTTTAACGTTAAAATATATGCAATTTAAAATTACATAACGAAAAACAGTTATTTAGTTACGTTTAGATAAAATACCGCTATGCCAGGCAGCCGCGCTCTTTGACCACACACAATTCGCTAAACGCGCAGTACCAGTGCTAGTTTGATATTAGTGACGTTAATTATGGCTAACACTTTGTCAAGATTTAATCTCAACTGTTAGGCGCGGCTCTTCCAGTACTAATCCTATGTAAATAGCCCATATATATGGTAAAACGGGCGAAATATCCTTCGGGAAAATTTTCCATGTCCATCAAAAAATTAGCCGCAACTGAATAAATTTATCTGGCCATGGTCGGCAGATCTGATAACTGTCAATTACTTACGAATTTAGAGGTTAATTCCGTGGATTTATGAACCGGGCACAGATTTTGGCAAGTTTTCAATGTTTTGAGAAATATTTGGTTGGGACCACAATTGAGATAGGCTTACAAGTTGGATAAGTAAGTATAAAGATGCGAACTTTGTTTACGTTTCAACAAAATAAATTATTTTTTTCTGTAAAAAAAAGGTAAAGAATAAACTCGTAAGAATTATCCAAAATTGTTTTCTTTTTTATGGAAAATTTTTGTTTATAACATTTACACGTGTGCGCTTAAGATTTTGTGATAATTTCAAAAGTCGAAAAAACATTCTAAAGTTTGGTTTAGAAAGTATTAAATATTTCCGTCACGTGTCCATCTGTTTGTTACCACTAATATTAACCAATAATGTGATTGTTGTGAAAGTAGACCATAGAGTAAATTGATTTTCATTAATAATGGTGTTAAAAGTATATGTTCATTCCATTTAAACATGAGGGTTTTAAATACAAACTGACACAGAAATTTTAGTTTGTGGCTGGTTTGTATAGATTAGATAAATTAGCGAAAAGGGGAATTGGAGATTAGAACAAAAAATACGTTTTAGGTAAAACGGTAATGTTAGTTTAACCTTTGTTTAAATATGCAATTTTAGGTACAAAATATGATAAGACAAAATATGATTGGGTATTTAGTTTCACCCATTTGTGCGTTATTTTTTAATTAGAAAATTCGCAGAAAAATAATTTGGCGAGAACAATTTACTTCGTTTTGTTCAGTTTGAAATAGAAACAAATTGTTAAGACTGTTCATAAAAAAGAAGATAATTATGATAAATTGCTCATTGCAGGAATAAGAGCGAATAAACAATTCCCTGAAGTCTAATAGTATGAGAAAACGAACAAGATAAAATATAAGAAACCGTACAAGAGAAGATAAGTATAGGAAAAATAAACAAGAAATAAAATAATAATAAAAAACGTAAAAAAACAATAAAAGAATTAAAGTAGAAAATAAGTAATACTAAAAGAATAAATAGAAATAATGAAAGTAGAAGAAACAGACGTATAACAGTAACATTGGAAAAAGAAAAACGAAGTAGTAAATAGTAGCAGTACAAGAAGAGGAAGAAAAGGAAGAAGAAGAAGAAGATGATGATGATAATGATAATAATGATGATGGTGATGATGATGATGAAGAAGAAGAAATAGATTTAGTGAAAGATGCAGAAGAAGAATGGACGCAGAAAAATAACATTAGAAAGAGAAAACAAAGTAGTAAATAGTAACATTACAAGAAAAAGAAAATCATGATGATGATTATGATAATGATTATGATGATGATGATGATGATGATGATAATGATGATGATGATGACGGAGAATGAAATAAATAGAATTAATGAAAGAAGTAGAAGAAGAATAGACGTAGAGTAGTAATATAAAAAAGTAGCAAATAGAAGTTGTAGAAAAAGAGTAACTAAACATATAGTTGTAAAATAATATGTAATAAGTAGTTGTTATTATATCGAAATTTTTAATTTATTATTTACACAATAAATTAATCAGGTCTCTAATTACAACAAAAAATATCTATAACAAGAAAATTATGTCTATAAACACCAAAATTACACATTACAAAACAGTAGTATTACCGGAAATATTATACGGTGGGGAAACATTATGGGATCCGGTAGTTAAATACGGAGAAAGAAAATTAGAGATAACTGAAAGGAAAATTATTAGAAACTATATAGGGAAATGGAACATTCGAGAGGGAAGGTACCAGAACATCTCCAACGAAAAAGTATACCAGAAGGTAGAACCATTAACGGACGTCATAAGAAAGAGGAGAATATCTTTCTTAGGGCATATCCTGAGAATGAAAGCGACAAGACTTCTGAAAAAACTAACGGAATTTTACTGGAAGAGGAAAACCCAACCCAAGTGGCTAAAACTGACTATAGAGGACATGAAGGAACTGGGTATTAAAAGAAGAGAGTTGGAGGAGGAATCAAGAAATTTCAGGCTAATGAAAGAGCATAAAACGATATTCAGAAGAACAGATATCAACAGACCAAAGATGGTGATATCCGAAGCCGAGAGGAAAAATAGATCTGACAACAAAAAGAACTACCACGCGGAATTAAGAGCAAAAAGAACAGCCAATAAGAGAACTTAAAGTGGTCTCCTGAGGCCGTACAAGAAGGAAGAAGTAGAAGAAGTAGCTGTTGAAGTAGAAGGAAAATTTTAATAAAAGTAAAGAGAAGAAAGATAAAGCAATAGCAGAAGGAAATGTAGACGAACAATTTAAACACAAAAAGTAAAACAAAGGAATAGTATGTAAATTTCGAAACAAAAAAGTATAGAAATGATAAAAAAGGGATAAATATAAGAGAAAAGGAAGAAGGAGAAGTAGACGTACACTCGTAACACAAGAAGAAAAAGTAGGTAGTTGCAGAAGAAAAGGATAAAGACGTGGTAACCGGTGTGACAAAACAAATTGCAGCTCGCAGTCTGTGCAGACCCGACAAGTATCTTATTTAAGACTGGCATTTACTTAACTCTATCACGTGACGTTATTCCAGTATTACTGCATTGCACTGAATAGCCAAATGAAGCAGGACGCGACAAGTGGCTGTCGAGAAAGGATCAACAATGATCGAGTATTTTAGCTGTGAAATCGATTGCAAAAACCGTTTCGACTACAATGGGTAACAGAAACGGAGCCATTGTTATTTAAATACGTATGTAAATTAGTAACAACTGTAGGCCAGTATTACACACACTCGAGTGCGTGATTTTTATGAATTTCTGTAATAGTGTGGGCTTTGGAAATATACGCGAGACTGACTTTCTAAAAATAATTTTAGCCGACTTTTAAGAAACGTTTTGTGAAATTGAAACTAAAAAATTGACAGTACTCCTGTTATGCTAATTTAAGTAACGATAAACGAATAGTTGTTATAATAGAAACATAGAACACGCGATCACTGATAACTGTCAAAGAACTGTGATCCAATAAGTTAATTGGTAATTACCTAAAAGTCGGTCAAGTTTGGTTAATCGCATATTATTTTCCAATTTAAAAGAAAATTTCACGGCGTCGTGGCGTACAAATGTCTCGCTGACGTGATAGAAGCGAGTTTCCTAAAAATATCATCACATAAATGAATACTTTATTTTTCGAATATTTTTGTATTTTACAATAAGATTGTTGAAAAAACCAAATTTTCTCACATTTAATTATTAACCTGCGAAATTCGACTGAGGGGCTAAACCTGTCTAACCTAACCTGATAGGCTTATCTTGTAACTTGTAACAATTAATTTATCTTCATCGATTAGATGTGCATTGCAACCTACATAAATCTTTGAGGATAGTATCGATTAATCGATTGTCCATAGGTGAAATGAAACAGTCTGGCCCTGACTATCTATGTAACTAAACATCTCTTAAAAATATGGTTACACGAAGAGTGCACAAGTAAATTTCTACATTTTAAATTTGACTCATGTTACTGAGCCTTTCAAAAAAAAAGAATCGAAAGCTTTAATTCACAAAATCTGAGCATGCCCTTGATCCTTTTGCTTTGTCAGTAGTAAATGGTTATGAATAAAACCGGCCATTTACTCTGAATGAGAAGCAAATCCTTTGACAATGATATATCTAGTCAGTAGGAGATTATTCTGTGAAGTAAATTGTTGTTTTCTTTGTTGCCGTGGCAGAGTTAGTTTGTTTGCAAAGTTGTTAAAAATTATAAATCAAATTATTTTCCACTTACTGGAGTTTTTAAGAACTTACATAGATTCGAAGAAGATAATGTGGATTGATTAACGAACAGGTGTCTAGGCACTAATGAAGAGACTCAAGGTGGAAAACATCTTTATCACAAAATATAAAAATACGTTTGCGTCTTTTTTTAATCCTGGATATCAAAAAGGTATCTGTGATGAACTTGTGGTGCAGTCTACAATGCAAAAACATTTAAATATGTTATTACTAGTACTAACGAATAACTAATCGATTGGATTTACATTTTCTACTACACCAAGCGCGGTATTAGAGACATTTCAATTCTTCTGCAACGAAATGCATCTCACCCTTAGCGAGCTGTAAACCGTTTTCCTCACCACCTGAACAACACAATATTGCTGCAGTAAATACACGTATAAAACACAAATACAATGTACACAGAACCAACTGACAACAGTGGAAAAACTAATCTTAAACAACAAACCTATATAATATTAAAATGTATAATTTATTTTAATCACAATTGTTTCTCATGTGTTACATGGAATCAGGCTTACATGGAAGTCATTTCAGTTGATCCTTTTACTTCTGTACTGCAGGATTTACTCATAAGCAAAAGGTAATCGTTATTCATGTATACAAAGTGCTTTTGCTTCTACACTTTATTTGAAACAAAACCTTTTGCTTCTACGTTTGCTTGAAGTAATTCCTTCAGTTTTATTCACACAGCTCACTAATTGCATCAGTACGACCTAAGTTCAAGTCGCCTCAAGATCTACATATTTGCAAACATAAAGTAGTTGTGATATAAGGCCTAGTGCAGATAATGTTACGTCACCGCGGGTGACATAAAACCACGACCACACAGTCCGCCGTCCAAACAACCACAAGCCGTAGCTTCCTCCAAAAGAAAGGCATTACCTCGCCGGCTACACCCACCTTGTATCGCAGGTTCGATAACCAGTTAATCACTTCCGTCTGTTGACGAATGCGTTTACAACTTACTAAATAGATATCGATAGTGGAAACGAATGGAAAATTGTTCTGTAATGTAACGAGGCTGCATACGTGTTGTTATTCACTGGTAGTCCTAAACTGTTGTGAATGGTCGCTTTATATCGAACATAAGTTTTAAACGTTGACTTATTGTAAATGGTTGTATTAGTTTGCAGCTGCTAGCGTAGGAAATTTCCTCAGTGAATTTCTATTGGACGGTGAACTGTTGGAGCGGCCATCATGGTAAAACCCAGGAACACGTAAAATGAACACAAAACATGTTTTGAAAGTGCATTAAAAAAATGCGAGTCAGTGTGTTTAAACTGTTCACAAATTCGATAAAATTTTATTAAAACTCAAAACGAAAACTAATGTTTTTAATTAAATTGTTTCAAAAAGGCGGTCATTAGAAAACATTTAAAAATAGTATTTTTTTTAATATTACACTTTCTTTGATAATCGCAATTAACGTACAAATTTGTAAAAAATAACATTTTAAGTTTTGTAGAAAATAAGAAACTAAACTCAACAGCGGTCAGAGTTATAATATTTTCAATCAAAATTGAAAATCGTTAATTTTCAAAATTCACTTTAATCACGTCAGCAGACTGTTGCGTGCCGCGATTATTGAATTATAAATTTACAAATTTATGGCTAATATTAATTTGAAACTATCTCCAATATTAAAATTTACTTTTAACTACAGTTAGCTGCACGTGTAAGCTGGTCCGGGCAAGGTGAGCTGGGGAAATTCACGTACATTCAAAAAACGTTGAGGCCCTATAGAATTTAGTTTCGTGTAAGAAACGGTTATTAAAGCAGCCTTCTTACTGGTAGTAAGAGAATTATTTCATTATTTATTAGCCTACTAACTTGTTTTTTAAAAATGTGTTTTGTGATTATGATTGCACAGACCGATGTTTTGTGTGTGACTAGTACAATTTTAACTTTAACTAGAACAAAGTCGCGCGTCGTCAACTGTAGTTTAACAATCTGAAGTAGACCGATGTTTTGTGTGTGACTAGTACAATTTTTACTAGAGTAAAGTCGCGCGTCGTCAGCTGTAGTTAACAAACTGAAGAGAACCGATGTTTTGTGCCTGACTAGTATAACTTTAGCTAGAGCAAAGTCGCGCGTCGTCAACTGTAGTTTAACAAGCTAAAGAGGACGATGTTTTGTGCGTGACTAGTACAATTTTAACTAAAGCAAAGTCGCGCGTCGTCAACTGTAATTTAAAAAGCTGAAGGGGATCGATGTTTTGTGTGTGACTAGTACAACTTTAGCAAGAGCAAAGTCGCGCGTCGTCAATTTTAGTTTAACAAGATGAAGTTTGGTCTTAAATTTGTCGATCGTCTCCATCAGAACAATGCAGTATTGTTAGATTCTGTTATTGTATTGCGATATTAGTACACCCTCTTTATTTAATAATCTACCCTCAATTTTACTATTTTACACGTGATAAACGCTGGCGTTTGTTTAAAAATATTTCCAATAATTGTAATAAATAAAACATAAAGTTGCTAATTTAATTCCTTGTTAACTTCCACAGAGTTGAATAAGATAACAGATTGTTTTTTTATAATTAAACCAATTGTACTTAACATAAAACTGATAAGGATTTCCGGTATATTCAGTGAATCGTGAATCCATTAGGCGGGTTCGCCTGATGAGCGGATCGGAGAAAGTCTCGCAACGTTAAAGCAACGCGATGTTGACACGTTTTGATCTAGCGTCGTGTAACAGTACCTTTAAGCGTTAACATTATGTACCAAGTCTGTTGGAACCGTGCTCGGTCGTGGTCCAGCGGATACAGTCAGTTCGCTGCAGAAACGGTACAAACGTTTTGCTATTCAAGTTACGTTTTACCTAAGTTTAGCAGGTAATCAGATAAACATCGACTGAATGCAAATCGTAGAAACGGAAAATATGTCGAGAACATAATTTAATATTATTGTGTAACTATGCTAACTTTCATTATTATTATAAAGGCAATATTACACTATCAAAGACATTTGTCATATTTAATGGAACTTTGACCATATATCACGTTCAAACAATTGTCAAAATTGTATCACAGAAAACATATTACATTAGTCCAATTTCTTGGATCAGTTGTCCTATTAGCTAGATATATTTTGGGTCAAGGATGGATTAAAGAGAGACAACAAAATTAAACAAAACATGTAAAGGATCCTATTTGGCTTCCTTAAAGTGGAAGTATCGCAGCTTCGAGAAAACGAGTTAAAGGCCTCTGAGGGTTCCGAAACTCGGCACGTTATCACGATTTTAACTTTGTATGTTCATGAAGTTTTTGTATTTTCATGTGTACATTTATTTACTTTGAAATGCTTGTACTGAGTGTAAGAACGAGGTTAATCACCTAGATATTTTATGTTAATTCTTTCTTCTTTTTATGTGTTAAATGCAAAAACAGAAAGATCTTTCTCGACTCTAAAATTGATCAAACCTTGGTTGAGAAACTGTTGTGACGCTTAACTGGACTTCTTTAGGCTAATGAGGACGAGGGATCAGCGTTAACGGTAAGGGTAAAGAACTGGAGTAACTGCAACTACTGTATATACATAAAAAATATAGACAGATATAATTGAGAAGAGGAGAAGTTATATAAATGGAATATTTTTGTAAAAGTTTTAAAAATTAGGAATCCAGGAAAATTAATTGATTTTTTGTCCAAGAAGGAGTAAATGTTTACACTTATTTGTATGACTTTAAAGTCTAAAAACAGCTTAATAGTGCTAGTATTTGAAGGTGTTTTTTCAAAAATTGTCACCCTCTAAGCGGCCCTCTTTTAAATTGGATCACGTAACCAATCACAAAATTGCATTAATCCGTCAGTGTTTTGGGGTTATGTTTACTCAGTTGCAGTATCTGTATTGGATCGAATAAAGTTGCCTTGTTATATTGCTGCATTAAGCGCTTATGTTGCTGTGGCGATACTAACAAAAATAAAGAAAAACGAAAAAACGAGTTTGGATCCGACCATGGGTACAAAGGAGAAAGATAGTTGTGTAAATACAACTGTTATTAAAGAACTGCATTTGGGATATCGTGATCTAAATAGACGATTTTTAAGATTATTGTAAGCATTAGTATGGATATTCCACAAACGCTCTTCGTTTTCATATTGTAGAATTAATGTTCTTCGAAAGTCCGTGACAATTACGCCATCGTTTTAAATTGTATGCAACGAAAGGAACGGAAGGTAAAACGTGAGACAAAAAGAAAATGACAAAATTTTGAGGTTAT
The DNA here is from genome assembly GCA_022606455.1 of Callitettix versicolor. Classification (NCBI taxonomy): domain Eukaryota; kingdom Metazoa; phylum Arthropoda; class Insecta; order Hemiptera; family Cercopidae; genus Callitettix; species Callitettix versicolor. The sequence goes on along the minus strand of CM040185.1, from coordinate 42,630,248 downwards.
ACCTACGTATTTTGAAAATGTTTGTCAAAGATTGATCAACGTTTGACAAAAGGGTTAGTACATCAAAGAACCGTCATATTTATTTCAGAGAGATCTTTAATAAAAAAATCGATGTTTCAATGATAACGTAATATGCCCCTAGATTAATATAATATAGAAAGAGTTTAATGGAAAATAATTTAAAGAAAGAAACAGTTTTCTGAAAAGTCATCGCACTGACTAACCTGTGGTAACGGTGTGTAATGAACCTCTCCGGTGACGTTGGGCTCAGCAGCCCAGAACCTGAGGTCTTCCTTGAACAATCCTTCGGCCCGCCTCAGGCTGAGCTGCAGGTCCTTACCGAAAGCCCGTAGCTGGAGGTTACGTTCGTTTGGAGCTGCTTTGGCTTCTGTAGACGATCTGCGAACTCTTACTATTTCGTATTCGGGAACTGAAACAGAATTCAGTCCGTTAACGATATTTTGAAACAACAAAGAAAACACTGATTGAGACTAAACATGAACACACACACACACACACACACACACACACACACACACACACACACAGAGAGAGATCTCTCTCTCTCTCTCTCTCTCTCTCTCTCTCTCTCTCTCTCTCTCTCTATATATATATATATATATATATATATATAGATATATAGACAGATAGATAGAGAGATAGATAGATAGAGAGAGATATATATATATATATATATATATATATATAGATAGATATATATATATATAGATATAGAGAGAGAGAGAGAGAGAGAGAGAGAGAGAGAGAGAGAGAGAGAGAGAGAGAGAGAGAGTTAGTAAGCTTACGTTCGAATAGGACTTATACATAAACATTTTAACGTACCCTCAAAAAGTAATACACAAGTTCCAACTTGGCGCTTGTTCAAGGTCCCTGGTTTGGGTCTTACCTAGATGGCTCATTTTCCAATAAAAATTTGTTGAAAATGGCTATTTGGAATCTATCCTCAATTATAATCCTCAGAGCAAGTTGTTTATTGCAAATCTTAACTCCCAATTTATAACGGTAGATTTTTTTAATACAATTTTTCCAAAAATTGCAATTATGGAATTAAAAATGTGCCAAAACACGTGAACACCAGAAGGACGAGATACTAAGTCAAGAAGGATCTCAGTGTTGATGCCACGGCCGGCAATAACTGTCCACATAAAAATCCACAACATAAACACGACAGGACCTCGAAACCTTGTGTAAAAATCAACAATCCAGTAATTCGACCCTTATGGGGTCGTAATTTCGGACACCGCTCGTCGGACGGTTATTATAAAAACGTCGCTAAACTCGTTCTGACCACAGCGGGCACTTTTTGAGTTATCGGAGGCGAGACTGTATTTACACTTTCATTGAAGTTCCGTTTATGGTTGTAAATTTATTCATAGACTAGCTCAAGGTCGAACACTCTCCGGTGGACAAGCTTAGCGAACGGTTTTACGACAAAGGTTATCGCGCGTAGGTTATCTAGCCAGTTAACGCTAAACTGAAAAATAATGGCCGCCAAAAAGGTATCTGATCCAGGTGGGCGACGGGCGGGAAATATTTCGGTTTTTTAGAAAGCTGTCGAAAAGGTTGAAAGGAAGTGAATTTCGAAATCGGAATTTAAAAATAGGAGTGAAAGATTAATCGCGGCACGCAACTGTCTCGCTCACATGATGGAAGCCAATTTTCTCGAATATATTTCTACTAATCTTATTCTTTTTTTAAATGTTCATTTTATTAATCAGCATTAAAATCTGCATTTATTAGCATTTTGATGTTTTAAGTTACATTGATAACACAAAAATGAACGCAACCGCTACTAAATTATATTGCTTGAAAATTCAAAACTCTAATTTGTGCAGTTTTTAATCTGATTATGATGGTTAAATCAGATTTTTAAAAATGCTTTAGACAAAAAAGTTCTGAATATTTAATAAGCACTTTGTCAGTGCTTGTTGATAGTGGCATCTTGTGGCAAAGTGTTTAACTACAGTTTAATAGATAATAGTACTGCATATTTTCTCAAACGTCCTTATAGCACTCCCTGTCCTTGCAGCGTTCGTAGCGGAAGGTAGTTCAATTACTTGGACTTTAGCCGCTAATAAGAAGCACTCTTTTTATAATAGTAGCTGTACTTCTAGTTCGTTTATATTGAATGCTATTGATATCGACATTTATTTGTCATTAAGAAGTGCTATCGCTTGTAAAATTTGTATATCACTTGTGTTATGTGTAGGCCTAACTGTACTTCTTGTGTACTTAAGTACAAACAGTGGGTCTATATCAGTTGTTAGTGATTTGTAGACTTGTAAATGTAGAATTCGGTAATAGAAAGCATTAAAATTGTGTTTTTGTTACGGAAAACAGAAAAATCGATCTGCTTTCTCAAAATCTAACTATGATTATGCCCACATTTTGGGAATACACGAAGATTCAAAACTTGAGTCAGCAAATAAATTAAAAAAAAGAAATTTAAGTTTAAAGAGTAAATTTGAAAAACACTTTTGGCAGTATTTTCTATTTACTCCAAAACTTAATATGTCTTAAAACTCAAACTTGCATCTCTAATTTGTTATGAATTTGTATACACTGTGTTTAAAATGTGACGAGATTTTGAAAAAGCGAACTGGTTTTTGTCGTTAGTTGTTTAATTGGATTTCTTAAGGGTAAGACAATCAACCTGTATATATTTGTTAAAGTCGATTTTGAGAAAATCTTAATTTTGTTAATTTTTACGGATTTTTTTAAATAACAATATTTTGAAAATGAAAAACATTTGTAAGTATTAGAAATAGTAAAAATAATATCATATCGCCCACATACTTGCCAAAATTTTATTTTGATCTCAGACACAGAGATGTTAAATCAAACCCCTTTTTACACTCAAAATAGCTGAAAACGTATTAGTCGAAGTTTAAAAAAAATATTATTTTAATCACAAACAATTTTCTTAATAAATTAGAAAGAATATAGTACAGCATTTATCAGATGTAAAAATGAAAATTAAGAAGCTTCTAACTATCTCAATGCGTTAATTCCTTAAATTTATGAAGTTCTGAACATTTCATTCTGAATGAAAAAACAGTACCTAATTTAATTATTTCTCATACATATTTTAATTTAACAAATTACTATCACAATATCTTCAATAATATTATTAATTAATAATTAATTAACTAATTTATATTTAAATTAGCTTAAAATTTAAGCTATTAAAATAATTAAATATAAATAAAATAAATATTACTCAAAAGAAAAAGCTCCGCATATAAATCTAAAAATTATTAATTTGAACAAACTGATTATATTTCGAAATATAAACAATGAAATTTGATAAACCAATTGGACCAAAATATTCACATCAACTTTGATCCAAAATGCTATAATATAATAAACAAGAATAATATTATTCTTGTTTTGAATATGAAAAAAATATTACAAATCTTTTCGAAGCCTAAATGTTTTCAGAAAGCAAAAAATGTTCTTATAAACGAACTTGACTGTGATAAATTTTAGGAACAATTTAAAACATAATCATTCACTCACCGTCTGCGTGCGATTCGACGTGGAATACATTGCGCAGGTCTTGCGTGCTCATGTGCCTGTGTATCTGCAATAAATAAATAACAATTTTATCAAAATACATTAGATAGTAATATTTTGTTAACAATTGGTAAAGTAAGCAAAACACACACACCTGTAATGGTAACGGTTTTATGAAGCAAAAAAATGTATTTAAAATATTTTTGATTGTAATGTTGCCAAATTAGCAAATTGTATTATGTTACTTACATTTAAATTAAATACGAAAATTTCTCTTTGGAAATATAGTTAATTTTTACTACTTACAAACTGTTTCTTTTTATTACAAGAAATACGCAGCCATTAGGAATAATTAAATATTACTACCAACAGTTAAAAATTAATAGAGGTCAACAGCTGTCTCGCTGACTTGATAGAATCCAATTTCAAAAAGTATTTTCCTTTATTTTACTCTTTCTGAAATTCCGATTTCGCCATCATAATCAGAACCGAAATCTGTATCAGAATTTTAAATTTACAAATTACATTGAAAATATGAAAAAAACTCTTGACAGTTGTCACAAAATTCCGAAGTTCAACGGATTTTCAAAACTAAAAACGATAATTTGTGCAATTTTTAACGCTGATTACCTCTGTAAAATCACGTTTTCAAAAAAATTCAGATAAAAAAGTTACGAATTCTTAAAAATTTGAAATTTCCGCCATTTTGAAACTGTTAAAAAAATTTGGTGGTTAACAAACGTTTTCAAGCTATTACCACAATCGATTTTCGTGCCAAGTTTACAATCAAATTGGACCGAAATTGCGAACACGTACATTTATGTATTTATAAAATATTTAACAACCTCTCAAAAAGCGATCTAAAGGTCAGGATCGGTGCTCATTTCAAAGTCCCGGGTCTGGGTCGTACAATGATAGATCATCCATAGCTTATTTTCCGAATGGAAGTTCATTAAAAATTAGCGTTTTCGCTGTTTTACTGGAGGCGCTCGAGGTTTTAATCGTCACTTTTAAAAACAATTATTACTTGCAAAGTTTGTGCAATGTGCGCTTTTGCTTTCAATTTTTCTGAAGATCTGTAGCGAATTTTCCAAATGAGTATTCCATTTAAAGACCGTAATGTGTGCAATAAAAGGTCAAAATTAATTTTCTCAAACGAGCTGCGATAAAAAATTCCGTTTTCAATGCGAGCATTGCGCACACAATATTCGGTAGGCCTACGTCTGCAAATATAATTGCCCGGGTCTGTTTTGAAAGTTTTAATAACGCCTTTGAAGTCTATCATTAGTGCTTTTATTTTAAAACCGGTCTTACCTTTCTGGCGTCTAGGTAATAGAGATAAGTCAAACATGAGGCAAAAATTATTTGAAGTGTGATAATCATAACCTTTTTAGGAAAACAGGTTCTTATAGTACATTATGTACGTAGTACATTGAGAATTTTGAAGATATTTGAAGATATGCATGTCTGATTTACAGATGTTATTTACAAAAAATGTACTTGTTACTATTTTATCCAAAATACCCTTCCGGTCTAATTTATAATTTCGGTCATATATGAAGGTGCATAACCAAACTCAGTGTACAAAATTTCATAAAGAAAAATTTATGGCTTAAGAAAAATTGTTTAAAAAAATATAAGCGCGTTGACATTGTCCGTTTTTTGATTTACTCTCGAAACGAAAAATTCTTTTATTTAAACTTTGGTACAGTGACGTGAATTTAGATTCTTCGTGCATGACCGAAACTTTAGAATAATCTACTGAACCAATGTTGACAAATCAGGCTGGTTTTCATCTTTCTTTTGTCAGTAGCTTAAAAAAATTGTTTAACATTTTTGCACCACTATTTTGTTTAACAGGTAGTCAAGATTGTGATTTTAGTGTTACTGTAGAGCTTTGAAGAGCGTCTGAAGAGAGAGTAGGCTATAACTGAAACATAAGTAGGGCCTACACACAAGACTTCAAAGAGACAAATCTGGGAACTGTTCAACCAATTGTAAGATTAACACGAAACTAGGAAATATAAGAAATTATTAGCTGTTAGATCATGTAGGACCATGAAATGTACACTGATCCTGATATTCAGAACACGTATTGATGGATCGTTGAAAATGTTGGTCCAATTTGGAATTATACTTGGCATAAAAATTAATTTTATTAATAGTCTTACTACCGGTTCGTTGTATAATAAAATTCGTACATCCGTTTCAAAATGGCAGCCATTTGTCTTTAGATGATATATTTTGAATGATGGAATCTTTACGGCAATTGGGATTTAAAGCAGTTTTCCCTTCTTTCACTTTAAATATTTTATTCAACAAAAATTACTAAAATATACGCTTAACCTAATATTTTGCATTTAAAAAAATTGTTTTAGCGTCTTTATTAATTTAATTTGATTAATAAAGTCAGAAAACCGTAAAGCCAACGGTAGAAACTAAACTCGAACCTGCGAACAGGTCACAACATTTTAGGCTACAAACGCGTAGCCTATATCCCTTCTTATAATTATTGCTAATTATGTTCCCACATAAATTTCAGCAATTTTCAATTAAAAATTCAAAAATCGATAAGAATGTTGTTTTTTAAAGAGCATGTTCTTGCAGTTACATTAATTAGGTCAAACAAAATGTTTGGATGGATATACAGTTTTTAATTTTTCGTCAAATTAAAATTTTCATTGCAGTTTACTGTAAAAAAAAAATACCTTTTCGCTAAACTAGTTCTGAGGTTTTATTGCTACTTTTTGAAAACTATATTTTTTAAATTTATAATTGTAAAACGAACAATTCAAATTATTAATGAATGCTATGTTTTAACTCATTGTTGTGCTTAAATTTAAAAAAAAGCAGTCTTTATACAAATGACACTGTACTTAATTTCAAAGACTTTAACATTCGATTAACACATGTGGTATTTGATAAACAATCGCCTCGCTTGACCGATTCCACCATTAGTACACTTGGTCTGACCTTTGCACTACAACCTTAGCATTTTCCTTTCCTCTGTACAGCCTATTATAAACATTCAAGGAAGTCTGAACTGATCTGGTTTGCAATGTCTACGATAATTTGTAGTCAATGAACGCATTCACTCTTGTACATTCATTAAATAAATTCTCCGCAAGTGTGTTAGACAAATTACATTTTTATTAATTTTTAAATCTTATTACGTGTGAGGTATCATAAATCTTATTAAATCTTAAATATTATTACATAAGGAAGAATAATATAACTCCTGGAACTGCGATCAAAGAACGTATTGTGCAATTAAGCCGCTTGGGTTCTACTTCAGCAGACCTTAATAACTTCTTCATACGTACCCTCAAACCACACTACTTGTAATGAACCCCATGTTTTTTCCTGAATTTTGCTCTGCTCTAGAAGCCTACAGCCCATACAAATACACCTTGAGAGGCCTTTCTACTAAAGCAATGTGCTTATACAAGTGGCAGTTTAAATTTATGAATTTCAAAGACTTTAACATTCTATTAACACACGAAGTAGTTTATAAACAACCGATTGGCCGATTCCGCTAAGTCTGACCTTTACACTACAACCTTCGCATTTTCCTTTCCTTAGCAGCCTAGTATAAGCATTCAAGGAAGTCCGAACTGATCTGGTTTGTAATGTCTGCGACAATTTGTATTCAATGGACGCGTTCACTCTTGTCCAATCATTAAAGTCTCCACAAGTGTGTCTAGTAGACAAGTTAAACTTTCTTCTTTAAGTAGTGTTCGGTTGACACATTAATGACTAGTTAAATTTTATTTTTCTTCAGTAGTGAGCAAAGTAACTGTTTCGCTCATTCTTCAAACATAACTAAATAAAATTTATGTTTTCATAGTTTCTATGTACTCTTGTTTAGTTGAGAAAGAAAACACCGTAAAATAGGAAACGTTTATTCATTTCTCCTTTCATTTTAAAACGATGCTATCTGGTTCGTTTATGAATGTATCATTTAGACAATTTAGTTATTTAAATATTTTTTTTATTAATGCCGACGCGAAGAACAAAGAAACGGTTGCGTTAGTTTACGAGGCAGGAAGGCGTAATCTTGCCGGAAGGAGGTTCTGTTTCAAGGATCTGGTTTGAGGCTAAATGGAAATTTTTAAACAATGAAATAATTATTCTAATCACTTCATCGTTATCGTCTCGTTGTTACGGAGGGCGAGTTTTTTTCCAGAAAATTGTTTGTTGCATGTATTGAGAGTTAAAAAAACAATAAAAATGTGTTCACTAGATACTTGCAGAGACTTTAATGAGTGGAGAAGAGTGGACGCATTCATAGAATACAAATTCTTGTAGAAATTGCAAAACAGATCAGTTTGAACTTCCATGACTAGGCCGTGCTGAGGAACAAAAAATGCGAAGGTTGTAGTGTAAAGGTCAGACCAAAATGTACTAATGGTGGAATCGTTCAAACGAGGCAGTTGTTTATAAAGTACGTTCTGTGTTAATCGAATATTAAAGTCTTTGAACTTATAAATATATACTGCCATTTAAATAAGCACATTTCTTCCATCAAAATTCATTGAGTTAAAAGCTTAGCTTTCATTTGTAATTTGATTTATTTAAAAAATATACCTAGTTTTCTAAAATTGGTAATAAAGACTCAGGACTATTTTAGCTAAAATGTATTACTACAGTAAACTGCAAAGAAAAGATAATTTTTTTTTTGGAAAAATAAAAATCGTTGGACTGGCCGACATAAGCGAAAACGTAAAACACTGAAGTAAGAGTGTTCATTGCCGGTTTATGTTGGTCCAATTACATTACTGATCTTATTGCTAAATAAAAATTATACACAAATGAATAAAAGAAAAATGGACACTTATCCACATTATATACAAATATTCAAAATACAAAACACCAATCATGTACAATCTATCCAACTGTTAATTCTCTAATAATTACGATAGCTGGGCTGGGCATGTAGTATAACGACGTTAATTGTAATTTAAATATTAACCACTGAAGTTAACGAATTTTAAAAAGTATAAATTTAAAAGGGAATTAAGTAGCGGGTTTTTAACACACTTCCCTTAGTTATATTAACAGAATTCAGAGCACTGAGCCAAAATCTACCTAGATATCAACAGCTCACTGGTAGGCTTAAATTAACATAAAAAATACAAATTATGTCTATACGGAAAACATGACGCTTGTGTTATTCGTGCTATTGCGAGTTTCTATTTCTTCCCTCATACAAAAAAGAGTTACGGCCACTAAAGAAAATTCATTTTTAAAGGTGCTTGTGTTTGCCTGTGGAGAGTAAATTCAGGAAATTCTGCACGTATATGTAATTTTGCCAGACAAAAATATTTTGTATATTTTAAAGCCATTTATTAAAAAAGTACTCGTGTGGAACTTAAGGAGTTATCGACAGAAGCGAAGTTTTTGTTAAGTGATATCTTCGCTGAATATATAATTACTTTGAAGATATGTTTACAAATATCTTGTTTTGTTTAAATAAATCAATAGGCCTACGTGAACTGAGCTTAGATATTATTTACTGTAGTTACAGTAAGAGATCAGCTATTTTATATTAATTCAAAACGATCAGCTGATTTCATTAAACAGCTGATAGGCTACAATAAATTAGGCTAATTGAAATTAATTGAATTCAAATTATTGAGTAAATTAAAAAAATTGAATAAATTAGTATTTTGAGTTTTTCAGAATCAACTGAAATTAATAAATGTAATTTGACGGCGGTCAGGGTTCATTTTCGTGTTTTCAATGCAATTTGAAAATTTATATATGTGCAGATTGTAATGCTGTTTATGATGCTTAAAACAGAGTTTCACGAAGAGGGTAAGAAAAAAAATAGTTTTGGCAATTCGTTTGTATCACGTCAGCATGACAACTGCGAGCCGCGATTATTATGAAACCAAAATCTGATTGCAAAATTTTGAGATTTTCTGTTAGATTTTCCGCTCTAATATTTTTCCATTCTGATTTTTCGTTCTAACATTTTTCCGTTCTAGACTTTCCGTTCTAACATTTTCCCGTTCTGGAGTCATTTTTGAAAGCGCGAAAGCTTGGAGCAATGTATTCATTAAGAAATTTGTTAATCAGTCAGTCAGTTATTCACAGGTAGTGTAAGTCAGCTGGTCGGACTGTCCACGCGATCACAGCTGCGTAATATTGTCAATTTTGAAATATAATACACTCTAGATGTCAGCGGCGGTCGCTTTGCCGCATAGGTGGAGGTAAACCGACACACCGGTCGAGCAGGAAGTGGAGAATCAGCTCGAAAAAGTAGATCGCGAACGAATTGCCACATCGTTAACCAGATTTTGTATTACCTTAACCCATTTCAACCAGTATCGAGCAAGGCGACATTGGGTTAGACAAAATTAAATTGTGTAAAAACTTTACATCTGAACTGGATTCGGTGTGTCATAACTGAAGTAAAAATGGTACAAGCTTAAATCGACACAGGCGAGGTTCATTAAAGAATTTTTCTTGGAAAAATGAGCTATTGGAACGGCAATTTTTCTTATCCAGACTCAGGACCTTAAAATGAGCACCGATTCTGACTTCTAGATCACTTTTTCGGCCTTATATATATATATATATATATATATATATATATATATATATATATTGGGTTAGACAAAATTCAATTGTGTAAAAACTTTACATCTGAACTGGATTCGGTGTGTCATAACTGAAGTAAAAATGGTACAAGCTTAAATCGACACAGGCAAGGTTCATTAAAGAATATTTCTTGGAAAAATGAGCTATTGGAACGGAAATTTTTCTTATCCAAACTCAGGATCTTAAAATGAGCACCGATCTGACTTCTAGATCACTTTTTTTTCTTATATATATATATATATATATATATATATATATATATATATATATATATATATATATATATATATATATATATATATATATATATATATATATGTGTGTGTGTGTGTGTGTGTGTGTGTGTGTGTGTGTGTGTGTGTGTGTGTGTGTGTTTTAGCACGCTTCCGTTAGAAATTTCGGTCCGAATTGATTCAAACTTGGAATAAAAATCGGTGTTATTAGTAACTTGGACAAATGTATCAATCAGCGAAATTCGTTCAACAGTTTCAAAATGTCGGTCGTTAAATTTTTTTTTTAAATTCGAAACTTTTTTGTTTTAAATGTTTTTGAAAATCCTACCTTACCACTGCAATCAGCGTTGAAAACCGCATAAATTAATGTTATTTTGTTAGCAGTGTCCGAAATTTCTGTGCTATTCAAAGTTGATCGTAATTTTTAATTTTTGAAAATTAAATTACGTCAGCTAGACAGCTGATAATTATTCTGACTTATTTTTAAAAAATGCAACTGCTGTTAGAATATCCTTGACAATGTAGGTTTAAAGTAAATAATGGGAAACACATCAACAACCAATGCAAACCGAAGCAAAGCACTTCAAAGAAGTGAAAACGGAGAAAACGCCACGCGTATCGAACCCAACCGGTGAAATCTTTAACGACCGTCTCGCGAATCCACTCTGTTACAAGCTCAGCGAGTGGATCAACTACCGGGTATATCGGAATCTGCCGTCTGACAGACCATGGACACACGAAATACATTGTTACGAAATCCGTCTGGAGCGCTGCTGTACGCATGGCTGATGTCCTTTCTAGAGAACCACGCACCGGAACATTGCCAGAGGACATGACAGTACCTCGTGCGTACATTTGTTATTATACGTGAAATGGTAACTGTTATTACCTCGGTAACGTAACCATAACAGTTTGTCACGTGCGTTATTTGACCTTGAATTTTATTTCCTCTGTGTCTACTGGGCGAGATTGGAGCCAGCAGGAGTTTGCCAAGACTGTCAGCAGAAGGCAAATCAGGCAAACAATGGCGAAAGAACAAGTCAGGATAGTACAGGGGAAAACCTTGTGTAGGTTATACAGGAATGATCTATGACTGCAAGCAGGAACACATTATGTTTGGTTTCCAGGATCCTGAGGACCTCCAACAGAACGACCTATTCAATGAGCTATTGAAGTCAGCCTATCTCATCAGAATCCTAAACGTTGCGGAACAAATCCTTTGATCTTGGCGCCAGAGGCCAACAAAACACTAACCTCAAAAAACAATATTATATATATTTTATCTCGAGTCAACATCCCTTTTTCTCAGCACATACTATTCATACAAGCATAAATCTTTAGAAAGATTTTTTTAACCTGCTTCTGACATTGCAAAACGATTTGTAATAAAAATTTTACAACATTAAACATTAAAGACACTTTTAACTATCAGGCAAAATGGCATCATGGATGCAATGCGTGGCATCACAAATCAGACAATATTTTCTATATTTTACGAAGCTAACTTACTAATGACGAATAGATAATTCCAATACAAATGTCTCTTTTTAGAACAATTTAATTATTTACTTAAAAGTCATTAAACTTATAGGTTATGTCACTCTACCGACAGTCCCCTATTCCTGCCCGTCGTACAAGCCGGGACAACATTTCCAACACATGTTTTAGACACTGTTTTTACACAAATATATTTGTGATTTTTCCACATCATAAATTACGAAGTATATTTAAAATGTCAAAATACAGTTACAAGTTGTCAAAAATATCTTTAAAGTTACCTATTAACATTGTATTTGCTTTCACTATAAACAAGTTGCAGGGACAAACACTTCAAAAAGCAGGATTGCACTTACTAAATTCTGTCTTTACTCACGGACAGTTGTATGTAACCTTAACTAAATCAATTAACATGTTTGTATCTGTTAAAGAAAACGAAATACAAAAAGTACAAGAAGATTATATTCTTACATCAAATATAGTTTGTAACGAGGTATTGTAATGTCCTGTAAAAATTGCTGTTAAAAAACAATTATCTGTATTGAAATGTATGTACTACAATGACTCATAAATTTATGATTATTATTTCAAACCGATCGCTTGTCGATTTATTTTTTAAACATGTTTTCCCATCCTTCCAACTACCGCCGCACCCCAACGACTATTGTTATTCAAAAGGCTGCATTTATTTAAAACTTTCACAATGCGAAATGTCGCACGGGCCCCCTGGTATTATAATCTATAAAGTGTTTCTAAAAATTGTTCCAATACTTCAATAATTGACTAGCTCATTCTACTGGAGATCCCCAGCGTCCTAGAAACCAAACATACTTTGCTTCCTGCTTACAAGAACCTCACAATCACAGATTACGTGGCCTGCTTTCTTCTTTCTTCCTGTATAACCTAGACAAGGTTTTCCGTGTAAATTCCTGTCTTGTCCATGTACACTTGTTACCCTAGCTCAAAAGTACAACGTTTCACATTACTTAAGGCTCTTACTAGCAGAAAGTAAAGTCTGTTTGATTTCCAAAACCAGCTGTACATTCCTTATATTTGTATTAGTAATATAATCTGATATCATTGAGAATGAGCTAGTCGGTGGACTAAAGCCAATCTACTAAACTAGAATCAGAAAAATTGCACATCAGGTGCTTTGAAGCCACAACCCCTTAATCTCAAAAAAAAGAATATGTGCTACAATCTATAAAGTGTTTCTAAAAATTGTTCCAAAACTTTATGTATGATATCTTAGCTCAAAATAAGTAGAGCGTTTCTGTAAACATAGGTCCTGAAACTCTTCTATTTCTATCTGACACAACGCTAAATGATATGGGATAGAAATTTTGCACACTGCGTCTTAAATACAAGCAAAGAAAGAACAATTAACCGATCTCATTAGTTTCGAAATGGCGGCTAGTTACCGTCGAATATCCTGAACACCGTTAACTTTACAAAATACATTGGATCTTTTGTTTAACTTAATAGCTCAAAGGGAAACTGAGTTGTCAACAAGGAAGTGAACGCATTACATTTTTTGCAATACATTTCTACAACACCCAAGATTATGGTTAAGTTTCCTTTTTTTAAATTACAGAATTGAAAAAATAATTAAAGGCAAATATTATTGGCAAAAGTTTGACAACAAAGTTCATCACAAAACAAATCCACTATTTTTATGTACTATATCTTATTAACCGTTATTGTGAAACATGTAAAAGAAAACGTTGATTATTGTTTTCCTGTTTGGGTCTTTATGTTACTATAACTAGCATAGAGGCAGCAGACGTCTTGGGCAGATTACAACTCAGAAAGATCATGGAACTAATTACTGGGTACTGTAGTCTGAGGGTGCACATCAACAGGGTAAGTATGTAGGGAGAAACTGTGTGTAGGTTGTGCAGTAAAGTGGAGGAAACTGCGGAACATAATTTATGATGGTGAAGCTCTTGCCAGCAGGAGGCCAAGGATTTTTTCCATAATCCAACAATCAGTGGACTGTTGGAAGTTACTAAAGGCACCAATCTGCTGAACTAGTACTTGAGAGGTTTAGTTGCGCATTAGGTCCGTCGATCGCCGCTTGGGGTTTATAATCCATTCATAATAATTTAGTCACCAAGTCCATAAGTCCATAAGTTACCAAGAAAAAGAAACGAAACGCTACACAATAGCTGACAAATACGTTCTAGTGGCCCGTTTAGGTTAGGTACTCGAGAACGAGAGTGGTCCATTATTTCTTTATTAAGTAACAATTTGAAATAAAGAACCTGTTCTAGTTATCCGATTGTTATGAAATTTTTGACTTATTTGCAATTTTATGGTTTCCTAATGGAGTAAAGGTTCCTTATAAATTTGAGATTAATGAGTAGGAAGAATCAGAATCAGGGGATAAAGAAGCAACAAAAAACTGTATATTTTGTAAACATGCATATATTCAATTGTAATTATTCGATTTTAATAAAATTTACTTCTTACTAAAATTTAAATTAATGACTATTACTGACTTTCCGTTTTTATGGACATTATGCAATAATATAATTAGTTATACGATAGGTTGTACAGTGTTTTTTACACTATTTATTTGTTTTACTTTTCGGCTAGCAGGAAGTTGTTTTGACTTTTTACCAGAACCGAAAGACTCAAGTATAAAACAACTTTATTACGTCTAGCCGTTAAGGGCAAACAAAAAGTCCAATTTTGATACCGCGACGAAATCACCACCAACGCGTTCTGTTTACGACAATTATTGTTTTTCCGAAGTCGCGTGAACTGAGACCGTTAATCCGAGACGATCCAGCCGTTACGTAAAAAACACCGTTCGTTGCGTTACACGGGGCGCGGTAAAGAAGTGACCGTGCCCGGTTGCGTAACGCAAATTATGCAAGCTCACTTTAGGAACTAGTTATTTCCTGTAGTGCGGTCACCTGTTTATTGGAACACCCTATGGTTGGGCGTGGCCAAGGATAACTGCATTGCGCCCGAGGGCTGGTTAAGGAATTCCTGGTCGCCGGTTCGTAATGCAGCGGGATTTACAGAGCGGATTGTTTGTTTCTTTGTGTACTGTAGAATATTGGGACAGCTGATGCCTCGTGACAGTTTGGCGATTTGGCGGGAATGGGGCCACGTGATTAGGAACATCTTATCACTTATTTACTTATTTAGTAGAAAATACTTTATTTTCTTTGTGCTAATTTATGGAGGTATTAAACTGAAGACAGAAGGATTAAGTTTTTATGAATTCCAGTTAAATGTTTTTGGGTAATTTTCGGAATGTTATCGAATTTTATCTCTACTAGACACAAAGATATTTAATAACTTTGATAAAAATTATTTACGTATCAAACATACATATATAAAGATATCAAACAAATATATATATATATATATATATATATATATATATATATATATATATATATATATATATATGTGTGTGTGCGCGTGTGCGTGTGAGCGTGCGCGTGCGTGTGTGTGTTTGTGTAGCATACATTTAACAACCATAGTGCACAGCAAAAAAAACTTTAAATTTTAAATTTGTTAGACTTGATGATTATCAGCAAATGAAATCAGGGACACACACAAGCGCATGATTGCCAGAAGCAGTAAGGCAACTCCCCCCCCCCACAACACACTTAGGTAGCTTCCCGAGTACATTAACGTTGTTTATTGGCGTATTTAGTTTGTTCAAGTACATTAAATATATTAATACAGCTGACCGGGTGCTAAGATATCAGATTATATTACTAATACAAACTTAAGGAATGTACAGCTGGTTTACAGAAGCAGCTGATTGGCTGAATAAGCCCGGATCTCCGAGACAACTTTGTGAGCAGTTTTTTTTGTCGTGTAAGATTCGTTGTTTAAGAGCATTCATTAACCAATAAACTATGGTTTTTAATACCCTTTGCACTTTCCTGAAGCAAACATATTTTTCCAGATTGTGCGTCAGATAAAATTCGAGGTTCGATTACCGTTGTTTTGCCATAACAGACTGTCATTCAACGTACCATTATCGTTTAAACAGTAAGTCAGAATATTATTGGACGGTGGTTCTAAGCTAACGCACGAGTAATTTTATAAAAACACAGTTGTTTAGATTTTCTAGATTGTTTCTGCAATAAAAACTTCCGTGAAATTTGAAAACACGTTTTTCAATTTTCTATACCTACTTTTTCCAAAAAACAAACAAATTTGAAAATAAGAATGTTTACGAATTTTCGAATGATACTTACGAGCTATGAATGAATGAATTTCTAGAGTTACTTTTGCTCAATGACCATTTGAAATACTGTATATTGTGCATTTTTCTACATTTCTGAGATACTGAGTTACGGCGCCTTCTCCAGTCCTAGTCTTTTCATAAAGTCTAGGATTTGAAGAGAGTTCAGTGTAACTCCCCCCCCACTTTTAATTGCTGACTTCCCAGCTCATTATTGAGGTGCTTGCAGATGCTTGCTCTGCTAATTAACTCACAATTTTTCTTTCTCTTGACCTTTATTACTGAGGTTCTGCTACATTCAGCCAGCGTTTTGTTGTGCAGAGAGATCCCGCACATACTATTTTAAATTTCTGCGCGCGCGCGCGTGTGTGTATGTGCGCTTTCAAAAATGTCACGCTGAAGGGCTAAAATTGCGGTAAATAACAAATTTTAATCACTGGTGTTAACGATTTCACTTTCTTCCTATGTTATTTTAAGGCAGGCTAATATTATTGCAATTAATACATAATACTATATTCTGCATTGTTTTCTGGAGGTGGTGAAGGTATATGGACATCAGCAGCCTTTCAGAGCAACACCCAGGCCAGGGAGGTCTACCACTCAGGACTACTACATCCTCTGGTAAAACACGAGCTTTGTTCGTCTACCACAGTAATGAACTTCCATAAACTAAGAATATTAAATAATGAAAACTTTTGATACACGTATATCAGCAATGACACACATATGTTCCTTACCCTAGCAAAATACTTTTCAAAATATCAACCTTAAAAAAATCTTAAAACATTCATAACACTTTTTGAAAATATGATTTTACCACAGTAATCCATCCAAAAAAGAGACTGATAAACAAGTTATGATTGGAAAAAACGTTATGTTCGAGTTGGCAATTCAATTATGAGACATACTTACTTTAATTTCATATTGAAATCATTTTAAGGATTGGATTAGACTCGTGTAGTTTAATTCGCCATATTAATTTCACTTATAAAAAAGAGAAAGAAGTGCCAGTACTAATAAACAGTATAATTATTCCATACAGAAATGTGAAGTTAAATATTCGGGAATGACTTTGGATTCAAATCTGAACTGGAAGTCACGCATTACAATGCAAAGAAAGGAGCTTGAGATTAAGTTCAAGATTACGTATTGGCTATTTAAATATAATGTAGGATTAAGTATAAGTAATAAATTACTTTTATACAATCAAGTTCTTAAGCTGGTGCGGAGCTATTTGCAAATTTGGGGATGTGCCAAGAGAAGTAATATAAAGAAAATTCAAATTATTCAAAACAAAATACTTCGGACAATACAGTAGTAAACGCAACTTGGTGCATAGACAACGAAAATATTCACAGAGACCTTAAAGTGAACACGATTGTTGATGAAATCAAGGCAGTAGCAACGAAGCATGAAAACTGACTCCAAACCCATACTAATGCTAGTGTTGAGCAGATGTTAGCACATAGGACTAAACCCTTCGACTGGTGCACATCAAGCTAAGAGGTTGTAGCTTATAATCAGTCTGAACACACGGTGTTCTATTTTAAGGTATAACTACTAGATAAGTTTGTACTTAGTTGTAGTCCTTCAAAAAATAAATAAAATATTAAGGATATTTAAATAAAACAGACCTTCATGCTAGAAGACCAATCAGTATCTCATCTTTGCGTGATGGAAATCATACTGTAAGATTTATAAGGACATTGAGAAGATTGGTCCACAGAAAATGTGTTATTCACAGATGAATCTCGGTTTGGATTTTATCCTGAATAAGAGTAATCAAGTAAAAGTGTGAATATAAACTAGTGACAGAGAAAGGACTTGATCCCCTCATCAGGATTACGCGTACAGAGGTGGTATCATTGTTGGTGTGGGCAGCCAACAGCGTCGGATGAAAAACTGACTTCGTTTTTCAGAATGGGTTCGTAAATGCATAAACGTACTGGGAAACTATTCTTGAACCTGCGTCCTTTCTCCATTTACGTCTTCGGCAGGACAACGACACTCCACGCATTTCGTGTCTTGGTTGTCGACTGATTGATAGGAAGGGAATTGAAGTTATGCTCAGGCCAGCCCAGTCTCTACCACACCTTTAGGTAGATAGATTAGAAATTTAAGTTAATTTCTTCGAACATGTGTGGGACATGCTCTAAAGAAGTGTAACTCCAAATACGAGTTGTATCCAAAAAGTTGCAGACTTCTTCAGCTTCTTCAACAGCACTGGCGTATCCTCCCGCAACATCCAGAGCTACACGTAATCAATGAAGGATAACTGCATCCTTTAAGAGCTAGTAAAGTGTATGTTACTATACACAGTGTGTGTGGGGAGCAGCGATACAAACTAGAGAAGCCAGCAACTACTTTCCTTTAACGTAACATCTAAACTTTATATTTTTTAAATGAAGATAACACACTAAACTTTGTAATAAAGGTAGAAGTGAGGTTTTAGGTCTAAATCTGAGGACCAATGGTGTCTACACCTGTTGGAAAAGTGGCATCTTCGTACTTCATACGAGGCAGTCATCAACATTGGAGAAGGTCCTATTCTGTTGTCCCTAATCTGATGTACACGTTACTTGTTCAATTATGTCTTTTACACTTTATTAAATCATAAAATTATTGCAAAAATATTATTTCTTTGTATAAATAAATAAACAAAATGAATTTTATTTAATAATATTTTTGCCAGGAGGCCCGTGCGAAATTTCGCATTATAAAAGTTTTAAGTAAACTGCCTTTTTAAGTAAATATTCTTGCCTTTTGAATAAGAGTAGTCGTTGGGGTGAGGGCGGTAGTTGGAAGGAAGGAAAAACACGTTTAAAAAATAAATTGAAAGCGATCAGTTTGAAGTAATAATCAAAAATTTATGAGTCATTGTAATATATACATTTCAATACAGATAATTGTTTTTTAATAGCAATTTTTACAGGGCATTGCTATTAAAAAAATAATCCTCTGTATTATTTATTTTTGAAATAAATGATATTTGACGTAAGAACTTAAATCTTCTTGTACTTTTTGTATTTCATTTTCTTTAATGGATACAAAACTTGTTAGTTGATTGTAACTTGACAAGGTTACATACAATTGTCCATGAGTAAAGACGGCATTTGGTAAATACAATCCTGCTCTTTGAAGTGTTTATCCCTCTGACGTGTTTATAAAGATAGCAAACGCAATTTTAATAGGTTTTCTAGTCAATTGAAAAGGCATGGTTTATAACTCTAACTATATTTTGACATTTTAATTGTATATCATATTCTATGATGACCGCATTAACAATAGATAAATGCACGATTTAATTAGAAATCACAAATATGTTTGTGTAAAAACAGTGTCCAAAACATGTGTTTAGTATTTTAAATGCTTGTCCGGCTTGTACGACGGGCAGGGATAGGACTGTCAGTAGGGTCACATAACCTGTAAGTTTAATGACTTTTTAAATAAACATTGAAATTGTTCTAAGCACGTTATGCAAAAAGTTGCATTTTTAATGGGATTGTCTATTTGTAATTAATAAGTTAGCTTCGTAAAATATACAAAATATTGCCTGATTTATGATGCCGCGCATGCGCATCCATGATGACAGTTAAAAGTATCTTTTATGTTAAAATTTTCCACAAACAATAAGTCTTAGCGCAAAATCGTTTTGCAATGTCAGAAGCCGGTTAAAAAAAATTTTTTTGAAGATACCTCATTTACACCTGTACGAATAGTATGTGCTAAGAAAAAGGGATCTTGACTCGAAAAATAATATACTTGATAAAAAAATACAGTATATACTGTATTAATGATTATTAGAACTTGGAGGTTGGTTTTAATACAGTCCTTCTGGAGAAGTAAGGTGGAGAAGGTTTGGGGTCAGCAAGGGTTAAAATGAAAGAAAGTTTGTCATGTTTTTGCACTATCACCGATTTTCAATAGACATTTCTTACTGCGAGAAAATAATACGATCCTTATTTAGATGGATGATGTCAATATTTTAATTTTGTAAAGGAAATTTTACAACAGACGTTTGCGGAAAAGAAAGCACTGTTGCATGTTTTCGATCTAATAAGTTTACCTGAACGCGTGAATGGTTAGTGAAGGCTATATTGCGTACAGCAGAGGTAACGCCGGGCATTCGTGGGTTCGATTACTGTTATTACTCGCACTAGTGGGAACTGTAATTTGGACGATTCTGACGATAGTTGGGCGCCGACAGAGAAAATAATAATATGTGACCATTAACAGATCTGTACACGTGGGAATAACCAATTATAATAATTGATATGGAATAGGGTTCTGTTCACTAAACTAGATAACAAATAGCCAGTTTTAAAATATTGTAAAATTAAATCGAAACATAAAGAATTAAATAAATTTAGGTGTTTTGTGAAAACACCTACGAGTAAAAATTATTTGAAATATTCATTCTAACATTCTGATTGGTTAAAAATATTTGCTTTAAGAATGTTTGTAAGCTAATTGCTAAAAAACTAATATAAAACATTTTGTTCGAAGAATATTTATAAATCGTTTGCTACAAAAATTCTGTTTGCGTAAGCTTTTTGATCAAGCACTATTTTAGTATAAAATATTCGTTCAAAAATGTTGTTTGGCAAAGAACGTTTCAAAGGGCAACTGTTCAAAATAGTTTGACGAAGTACATTTTGTAAGCTACCTGTTCAAAAATCCCTTGTGGTGTGAACTACTTGTTTGAAACTATATGTTTGTGAGCAATACTTGTAAGAGTGTCGTTCAACAATTCTCTTTTTTTGTGAAGAAAGTACTGCATTTTGAAGAAGTAAAGTATATTTTGAAAGTAATGCATTCTTAAAAAAATTTCAAATTATAATTTTCCCGACTTAAATTACAGGCGATGGACAGACAGGCAATCGTAGTTCTCATATACGGTAACGAAACGTTGAACTCAACATTTTACAACACAAAAATTTAAGTCGCAAACTTTACAAGAAGGTTACTTTTGCTTAACAGGATAGAAGACTTGAAAATGACCCTGTAAGATAGTCTGCGCAAATTTACAAAATACAGTAACTAACGTAAAGTATGTATTTTTCTGGATGACAAATCTAATAGAGTGTATAAGTAATACAATTTTAGCTAATAAAGTGTATAATTTTCTGGATGACAAATCTAATAAAGTGTATAAGCAATACAATTTTAGCTAATAAAGAGTATATTTTTCTGGATGACAAATCTAATAAAGTGTATAAGCAATACAATTTTAGCTAATAAAGTGTATATTGTTCTGGATGTTAAATCTAATAGAGTGTATAAGCAATACAATTTTAGCTAATAAAGTGTATATTGTTCTGGATGTTAAATCTAATAGAGTGTATAAGCAATACAATTTTAGCTAATAAAGTGTATATTGTTCTGGATGACAAATCTAATAGAGTGTATAAGCAATACAATTTTAGCTAATAAAGTATATATTGTTCTGGATGTTAAATCTAATAGAGTGTATAAGCAATACAATTTTAGCTAATAAAGTTTATATTGTTCTGGATGACAAATCTAATGTATAAGCAATACAATTTTAGCTAATAAAGTGTATATTGTTCTGGATGTTAAATCTAATAGAGTTGTATAAGCAATACAATTTTAGCTAATAAAGTGTGTATTTTTCTGGATGATAAATCTAATAGAGTGTATAAGGAATACAATTTTAGCTAATAAAGTGTATATTTTTCTGGATGATAAATCTAATAAAGTGTATAAGCAATACAATTTTAGCTAATAAAGAGTATATTTTTCTGGATGACAAATCTAATAAACTGTATAATTAATACAATTTTAGCTAATAAAGTGTATAATTTTCTGGATGACAAATCTAATAAAGTGTATAAGCAATACAATTTTAGCTAATAAAGAGTATATTTTTCTGGATGACAAATCTAATAAAGTGTATAAGGAATACGATTTTAGCTAATAAAGTGTATATTGTTCTGGATGACAAATCTAATAGAGTGTATAAGCAATACAATTTTAGCTAATAAAGTGTATATTGTTCTGGATGTTAAATCTAATAGAGTGTATAAGGAATACAATTTTAGCTAATAAAGTGTATATTTTTCTGGATGATAAATCTAATAAAGTGTATAAGCAATACAATTTTAGCTAATAAAGAGTATATTGTTCTGGATGTTAAATCTAATAGAGTTGTATAAGCAATACAATTTTAGCTAATAAAGTGTATATTTTTCTGGATGATAAATCTAATAGAGTGTATAAGGAATACAATTTTAGCTAATAAAGAGTATATTTTTCTGGATGACAAATCTAATAAACTGTATAATTAATACAATTTTAGCTAATAAAGTGTATAATTTTCTGGATGACAAATCTAATTGAGTGTATAAGCAATACAATTTTAGCTAATAAAGTGCATATTTTTCTGGATGATAAATCTAATAGAGTGTATAAGGAATACAATTTTAGCTAATAAAGTGTATATTTTTCTGGATGATAAATCTAATAAAGTGTATAAGCAATACAATTTTAGCTAATAAAGTGTATACTGTTCTGGATGATAAAACTAATAAAGTAAATAAGAAATACAATTTTAGCTAATAAAGAGTATATTTTTCTGGATGACAAATCTAATAAAGTGTATAAGAAATACAATTTTAGCTAATAAAGAGTATATTTTTCTGGATGACAAATCTAATAAAGTGTATAAGAAATAAAATTTTAGCTAATAGGTGTATATTATTCTGGATGATAGATTATCATTTCTCGAATATTCGTGTATAAGCCTCCGATTACGTAATATAAAACGGTTAGATGTATCTATATCCCACTCTACCGTTGTACGGAAATGGA
Source organism: Callitettix versicolor (assembly GCA_022606455.1). Classification (NCBI taxonomy): domain Eukaryota; kingdom Metazoa; phylum Arthropoda; class Insecta; order Hemiptera; family Cercopidae; genus Callitettix; species Callitettix versicolor. The sequence continues at coordinate 42,607,328 of CM040185.1, read as the reverse complement.
TCAGTGTTATGGGATTTTGAGTTACGCGTGGCAGTAAACTAGCCTTGACACTGGTCGGTTACCGGTTACCGGTTACCGGTTACGTGAAAGTACCGGTACTGGCGAGGGCGCATTTCCTAACCAGCTTTCACCGGTTACGCAAAGAGTCCTCAGGGTATCGCTTGTCCTTGTGGTTCTGGATGATTGAGCGATGGCTCTATTAGAGTGGTGCATTTCTTAATTTCCGTGTCCTCCCAACATTTATTAATTACTTCATTCTCATCATTGTTAAGTTGCCTACTGTGTAGGAAGACTTTAGCCGCTTATAAGGTCTTCTGAGTGATAGAAAGTGGTTTTAAAGTCTTTGTCTGGCCGTCTGTCTGCCTGTGCACATTGCTAAAAGCTTAACGAGTGCAAGATTTTGAAAAAAATACTATATTGGTCTGGTTCGCTTATTTATCGGGACTATTTTTTAATTAATGCTTTGAAAAATTGTCATTGTATATAGGACCTTTCAAAAAGTACAGACACATTTCAAGAAGAGTTGAAGAAATTCAACGAAAATAAGTAAATGATAAATTTATCAGCATAGCGGTTAAACAAATTCAATGTTTTCGAAATGGGGGCAGATTGTTCTCTAGAAACATAAAAGCTGTAATCTACACATTTTTGCTAATCATTTCTGGATTAATGCTTTCCTCTATCGAAAGTGGTCAAAATTATTGATTTTCTTTACATATACTATGTTTTTTATAAGCCATCAGATTTTTTAGCAGTCATGTAACAGCCCTGCCCGACAATCTATCGATGTGGAATACTTAAATTGGTTTCCCCATTGGTGTTTATATTATAGGGACAACGGTAGCCATACCGAAATTTTCAAATTCGTTCTTATAATGATTTAATCTTATTTTAAAATGTTTCAGTTTTCTGGATGACCCAGTATATTTTCAAGACTTTTTATTCAATAAAAACGTAAAAAATTCTGATCATTCATATCAGCTGTAACGATTTTGATAAAATTGTAGTTATTACACACCAAACAAACACTGTGGTACAAACACGAAAGCTTATCCCTGAAAATTCTGATTGTGGCCACCGGTGTTAGTGTAGCAAATTTTAAATAATTGAAAGTTAGCCAACTGTTCCGCATTAAGATGGGGAGGGGGAGATACAAATAAACCCTGAAGCTTCTTTCCCGATCTACCCTCGAACGGTATAGTTTTTAATTTCAAATTTGAGACTTTATTTGTGAATTTTCGCCTAAGACCAAAGATTTTAGCCGAATTTTATCAGGCTAATTGTTTTCGGAAAAATCAGGCCGGTTTTCCCGCGTTGTTTTCAGTGAAAAGTTTATTTCTCAACTGTTTGTCACGTCTAGAGATGCACAACTCGATTCGGTATATAAAATTTGAAATGAAGAAAATTTACTGGTAAAGTTTGAGGAAAATTTGAAAAAAACGAGCCCTGACCTTCGGGAGGATATTTTTCGATTTAACCTTGAATCGTAAGTGCCTTTTATTTACAATTTCGTACACTGACTTGACATACCATATTGGTTCATATTTTAGCAAAATTTCAGTCGATCATAGTTTGAGAAATTGATTCTTCTTGTCGGTATCTTATTAAACGTTTTAAAAAAAAGAAATAACAAAAGTGTGTGATAGTTGCAGACAGTGTTTTTGCACCTAACACAAAAATAATATCAAACTTAGAATTTCTTCAAAAAACATTTTAACCTATACACCACTACACTACTACGTTGGATGAAACCACTTTGTACAGGTCCTAACTAACACTCCTAACAAATCTTTTTTCCATCCCACACCCATTCTTGCACTAAACCATCCTCTCTCTTTCTCTTCTCACTACCGCCCTCTCACTTGTTTATTCCAACGTCTAATTACCACTAATTATCACCAGCTGTTAAACATGTTTTCAAGATCGTTATAGTTCACACTACCTTTAGTGTTTTCAAGGTGAAATTTGTTTTCACTAAGATAAACGATTGTCTACTTCTTTTACGATAATCGCGGCACGCAGCTGTCTCGTGGACGTGATAGAGGCGAATTTAAAAAAAAAAACAAAATAATTTGAATATTTCACCATCATAATCAGCATTAAAATCTGCATGAATTTGTACGTCAAGTTATATTAATAATACGAAAATGAACCAAGACCGCCATTAAATTCTATTTTATTTAAGTTTCAACGGAGATTAAAAATTCAATTCATATAGTTTTTAACGCTCATTAAAACGGTGAAATCAAATTTTCAAAAACGTTTAAGACAAAAAAGTTATGAGTTTGTAAAGATTTAAAATGACAGCAATTTTGAAACCAAGAACAGTGCTTTCTGGGCAACAAACTCGTTCAATCTATTACTAAAATTAATTTTTTCTGAAAAGTTTTAATAAAATCGTAACAAAATTTAGAACGTGAAAGTGGTCTCGTAATTATATATAGTCTAACCTTTACACACGTGTTTATAGGAATTCTACTCGAGAAAACATTATGCATTCAGGTTAACTTTGACCTTGTAGTGTGTTAGTAATCATACTGGAATAAAATTTGAAATATGTTCAGAACGCGCTTGAAATGTAATGAACTTGCAATAAAGTATAATAAATACAAGTTGGCTTAACGAATGGTAATAAAATTGGCGGTCGGTGAATTTGCCTTTGAAGAATTACCACCGACAAAAGGACAAGTTTATTTATACTTTGTTTATAGGAGACCCTGAACCTGTCATTGGAAGTTTAGTTTTGTTCTGTTTTCTTAAAAGTGTATACAATTAATTAATACCGATTTTTTTTATAAATTGTTTTTGTACAATAATTTCATGAACAATAATCTCTTGAAATCATTCAAATTAATCAAAAAGGAAATAAAATAGAAAAATGTATATCTAATTTGCTGAACGTTTTTGTGCAAATAACAGATAAATTAGTATTAAAGAGAATATAATAAAGAAAGAGAACAAGGAATAAATGAAAGAAACGAAGACGAAACGCTAGACATGCGAACAGTACAAAGTATTGGAGAATGATTTTGTTTGAACAATTAAAAATCAGCTGACACACTGACACTATCAAGGGGAATTTGTAAAAAGTAAAAATTAACCTACAAAAATTAACATTGTACAATGCCAATATTTTTGTTGTATTTTACAATAAAAATACAAACATTGTTTATGATTGCAGTAAAATTCATTATTCCTGTACTATTTGAAAATCAGTTTTTATAAAAATTTACGCTAAGAGTTTTGAAGTTTATTTTAAAATGGAAACTGTTTAAAGGATTTTTGTAACAAATTCGTCCAAATTATTAATAAAATCAAATTATTAACACTCAGATATATGGCCTTTGAAATCTGAAAAGTCAAAAATCGTAAGTTCACTTCACTTTGTATCTTTCGCAACTTCTTGAACTGTAATAGCACAAACGCCCATCTTTCCTCTTCAAAACGTGATTACAATGGTGACGCTTTGATTTTTGTTTAGGCGAGTTGTTGAGGTGAATAATACTTTAACAGAAACTGTTCCTCATTTAGGGGGAGGAGGACTTTAAAGAGGTCAAAAACCTATTTTTCTCTACCGCGTTTGCCGCACATTCCATTCGTAAAGATCCTGTGCTCGGGAAAGTAACTCAGTCCTTGATCCTTGATGGCTGATCTCTCTCCCGCAGCCAGAAAGGTAAAAGAAAGCGCGATCACGTCTAGTTTTTTCTTTGCGTTTAACTTTTCTGCTTTTATAAAAGGCCATTGGTATTACCGTAGAGAAACCAGTAGTGCAGCATTAACTACCAACAATGTTTTCAGAACTTAACGATTTTGTGATTTTTTGGCACGTGTAATAAAAACGTTAAAGAAACTTCCTCCCGTTCAACTTTCGGCAAAAGATGTCAGTTTGGAAGCTAATGACAGTTTAGGGCCTAAACTTTCAAAAGAAGGGATCGGTCTAATTTTTCAAAACGAATCATCAGATTTTGTTCAAATGTCGGTTGTTGCTCTTAATGATTCAAATTCAACTACGTTTTGTAAATTTCAAATGTTACGTAAATCAGTGTTTTGCCAATTTATGCCCATGGGAATGGTATCCCTTTATTCAAAATACTGTTTGTTATACTGGTTTGAAACAAATTATCTTCTTACACCAAAATTCGAGAGAACTAATCTTGATAAATTTGGCTGAGCACTCGATCAGGAATGTTTGCTGAACTTATACATTACATTTTAGTAAATTTGATCAAAAGTAATATAGCGGATTTCAAAAATATCAGATTTGTAGTACTTCTGATAAAATGTAATGACAACATTTGGGTTTTTTAAAATGATTTCAAGGAATGAGAAAACTAAACTAGACTTTCAAGCGCTAGTTTATAGAAATTTGGTCCTATTGGTTTAGTCTCCAGCAATATGCGCACAAAAGACTGATGGACGTATAAACTTATTATACCCAATCAGCTGTTCAATAAAATCCGCTGATCGTTACGAATTGTAAACGTCAAAATAAAATAGTTAGTTTTTAACAACATAACCTAAATGTTATTATAACCTATCAGCTGTTCAATGAAACCAGCTGATCGTTAAGAATTAATAAAACAACTGATCTTTTAATATAACTACAAAAATTAAATTAACGATTCATTTCATACATATACATCGGTCAAACTTCTTCGCAGTTTTCACAATGTAGTAGTTATGTCGTACGCCTTACACGCGCAAAATCCCCGGTTCGATCCCGGGCGGAAACACAGGAAATTCAATTTTAATTTTAATTTAATATGAGACTTGAAACGCGCAAAATATACTATTTTATATCGGTATGCATGTTCCTCTCATCGCGCGAGGAAAATCAATCAACCAGCCCTAAAACGTGATACAGGTTAAAATATAAACCATTTATCTCACAATTTTAGATTAACCCTAAACCAATATTCTTCTATTTCTTGTGGCGAATCCGTTCCTTATCCACAGTTTGGTAGCGTTACCTCCGAACCATTTGCGATATTTGCCAACCACGTTTCTTCCTTTCTTTCCAATCCTCTTTGGATAATGTTTTGCAGTATACGGTATTTTCGATCATCCTAATCACGTGACGAAAATATTCTAGCATTATATATTTTATAATTGGCAAAAATTCAGGTTTTCTTCAATTCTATGAAGCATTTCTGCTTGTGATGCAATCCTTCCGAGTTATTTAGGTTGTACGGGAATATCCACATTTCATTTTATTTTCTATTACCTGAATGACTGTCCAGCTTTCAACACTTATAAGAAAGTGCAGAAACTTATGATTGTTATTATTGAATTTCCATCGGAAAGTGAGCTATTAGAGCAACCATCATGGTAACACCCATACCCAAGACCTTGAAATTAGTTTCGATCCTGACCTTTAGATCACGTTTTATGTGTATATTGTTGAAAGTAAGATATGTGATTGTGTGTAATTTATGTCGCCACACTCACGTTCGCAATTTTGGACCGATTTGATTCAAACTTGACACAGAAAACAATTATTGTAATAGCTTAGACAGCTAGTTAATCAGCAAAATTCGTTTAACAGTTTCAAAATGGCTATCATTTAAATCTTTAGAAATTCATAGCTTTTTTTCTTTAATGTTTTTGAAAATCTGATTTTACCATCGTAATAATGCAAAAATAAATTAGCATTTTGACTTTTTAATGGCGGCCAGGGTTCATGTTTGTAGTTTCAATGAATTTGAAAGTTTAAAGTACTAATTTACGCAGATTTTAATGGTGATTTTGATGGTGACATCAGAATTTCAAAAAGTGTAACATAAAAGAAAAATACTTTCGGAAATTCGCTTTTATCACGTCAGAAATTATTTTAAAAACTGAACTGCCATTCCGACCATAAATTTAATAATGCACTTACTTTTTCAGTACGTAAAACTATTAACGCAATCGGACGCGTTTCGTAACGTTCAATGTGACATCATCAGATCCACTGCTAGTCTGAACTCAATTCCAATCACAGATTCACACGGACTATTTAATTGACACAACGAAAGAAACATCTTCCAGTTTTCCATAACATCTCCGTAAATATCACTGACTTTCTAAAGCTGCGCTCTCGTCACGTTCGCGAAGGCTTCCCGCCGTTAGTCACGGTTGCATAAAACTGCCGATCATCTAGACGCTTATTGGTCCGTTACGTAACGAACTTGCATGATGCGTATTGGACACGTGAAATTTGCAACGTTTCGGCGATCCGCCATTTTCAGGTGCTGTTGAATAATAACAATGTGCATGGTTAAGAGCCGTGCAATTTTTGTAAAACAGCAAAAACCTACACTTGGTAATACGCTGGTTTCAAGAATGGAAAATGAGTTATTGGAGCGACCATCAAAGTAAGGTTTGGGTCTTTGAAATAAGTACCAATCCTGACTTATAGAAATCTTTTAAATTTGTACATATACAAATACAAAATATATGTATATGTTTGTAAATTTGTTAGCACTTTCAACGCTCGCAAATTTGGTCTGATTTAATAATATTCAAAAAAATTTATAATTTCAAAACAGTGGCTATTTTTAAATCGTAAGAATTTCGTAACTGTTTTTACCTCATACAAGTTTTTTTAAAATCTTTTCACCAGCGTTAAAATATGCAGAAATTAGCATTTCAAATCTTCAAAATTCACACAGTAATTAAGAAAATAAGTTTTCCGTCAGGTTTAATTTTCGTGTAAATTTACTTTATTTTGCCAAATTTTGTATTGTCAAATTTCGGATTGTACTAGGAAATCTAACCGTTTGAAAATTGAGCGTACACTATATGATCATTCGAGCAATTACAAATGTCAAGTTGTACCAAAGTAATGATGACTTACATGCCGAGTTAAATTTAAGTTTTGTGGAAGATACAATCAAAGCATGCGCTATACTTCATAAAAGAAGACTGCAACGTCAATGTGGAAATCTGTCAACTTCTTGATATAAATTATTCACAACGCCTGACGCGGAAACCCCTTTAGAGTTAACATAATGACGTAATTTATTAAGTTTAATATACATATGATGTTTTTATGCATACGTTTACCGTAAAATTTATCATCTAGTTAATGTATTAGATTTAGTTTGACGTTAAACAGAATTTTAATTTCAGTTATTATAAATTGTTAGTTCCACTTTCGTGTTGAGCTTATTACTTATTTGAACTTATTTAAGATTGTAATATACAATCAAATGAATATTATTTAAAAAAATGTAATTCTAATGCTTAAAAATGTTAATTTATGCAAATGTAAACACTGATTACGACGGTGAAATCATATTTTAAAATTATTGTAAGGAAAACATGTTGTTAGAACTTCATTTCCATCACAGCAGCGAGACAGGTGCGTGCCAAACTTATATAACTTTTATGGTTTAGGAGTTATCTAAGTTTGCGTGTTTCTGTTGTGTTCCTCAAGCTAAAAATACAGTTATGGTAAATAATTAAAAACATCTTGAATATGGGGAAAACTAACCTTTTTAAATGAGTTTTTAAATGATTTTTAATAAACATTTCCATATTTTATGGTAAAAGGCAAAAAAATAAACCTTAATTTATTGTTAAAATTACTTCCACCACTACTCATTAATTGACCGAGCGAAGTGCTACTCGACAGTGCTGGCTGAACGGCAAGACCTATCGTAATCATAACAATTTGATAAGAGAAAGAGCAAAAAAATTGCAATAAAGTTTGTCTTGTAACATTTTTCTTAAACATTACGGTTACTGGTTAAATTGGAGGAAATATTTACGAGCGGTGTCGTGGGGCGGTGGTCAGGGAATTAATTAAGGATACACTGCGAGGTCTGCTGTTCTTTGAGCTGTCAGTAAATAGCATGCGAAACAGCGTTGTACAGAAGTACGTTTCAGAGATACTCATCAACTCAAGACACACATAAGCTGGCTAACTTCAAAGTGTAAAGCGACCCGTACTGATGGGATGTATTGACACCGGTCTAGTGGTGAATCAAACGAAGCCCTCCCAGTGTACCCTAGCCTTACCATACGGGCTCTGTGTTGGCAGATGTAATTTCCTTAGCTACTGATGATCCCATGAGTAAAAATGTAAAAAAGAATGAGCGGTAACTGACTGTATAAAAAAAAGCTGGTTAAATTTTGTAAACCTCCGTGATAAGGTCAAGAGTAACGAAGTAGAAGTTGAAAGGCACAGCATATAAAGGTGATCTGATTGAATAAACCATAGTGGATACATTTGTGGATGATACTTCTATATTAGCTGTTGGCGATAATGTTAAAGAAGCAACAGAAAAACTGCAGAAAACCATTCTGAAAGTTAATGTATGGACCACAAAATAGTGTATAAAACTTAATGAGTCCAAGTCAACCCATATTAATTTTATTAATAAAAAAGAGGGAAAAAATACCAGTACACTGGAATAATAAACAGTGAAATTACTCCATACAGAAATGAAGTCAAATAGCTGGCAATGAATTTGGATTCAAAGCTGAACTGTAAGTCACACATTACAGAGAAAAGAATGGAGCTTGAGATTATTTCACGAATATGTATTGGTTAATTAGATATAACGCAGGATTAAGTATAAATAATAAATTACTTTTATACAATCAAGTTCTTAAGCCGGTGTGGAGTTACTGACTGCACATTTGGGGATGTGCCAAGAAAGATAATATAAAGGAAATTCAGATTATTCAAAATAAAGTACTTCGGATAATAATAATCATAAATGAGCCGTGGTACATATGAAATGAAAATATTCGCAGATACCTTAAAGTGAATACAACGTTGATGAAATCAGGGTAGCAGCAACAAAGTATGAAAAACGACTCCAAACCCATACTAATGCTAGTGTTCAGCAGATGATTCTGTAGGACTTGGTGCAGTGATAGCATATAAAGCTAAGAGGATGTAACTGACAACCAGAGCAATTCAGTAGAATGAACATCTGACACACTTTTTTGAATTATAAATACTAGATAAGTTTGTAGTTAGTTGCAGTCCTAAAACAATAAATAAAAAAAATAGCATAGGAAGTGTCTGCAAGTACCTCAATAAGAACTATAATGTCACCAAATAGATGTGGGGGTCGTACCCACATTGACTCCTCTCCAAATCCTAGACGTTATGAAGGGACTAGGAGTAGAGAAGGCCCTGTAACTGAGCAACTCAGGAATATAAAAAAGGGGGATATTGTAGATCTACAAAGGTCGCATTGCAACAGTAATCCTAGAAAGTCATTCATTCATTCGTTCATTCATAATTGTTTTGTTTTATTTTGCAATATAAACCATAAAACAGCTCCTACGTAGAAATAAATACACTAACAACAAAATTGTTGATGTCAACATAACAAAATTAGCGTAGGAATCGCCTCCTCGTAACAGAACAGCATATTTCATCCCGCGACACTTTTTAAATGTCACCGTTACAGTTTTTAAATATGAATTACCTTTAAACGATACGTCTTTGTAAATGCGCGAAATCAACATACAATGAGCATGCGCGCACGCCTGCGCAAACACGATAACACCATTGTTGTGCGGTAATGGACGACCTTTTTGTCGCATTGTTACGGTTATCTAACAGTTTTAATTAAATTATATCAGAAATATGTTGTCACCGAGGCCGTGGGCTTTGAAAGTTAATGTACCGAGGAAACGGAAGTGACGATATAGGTCGCGGATTGTTCCCGAAGAGCATTGTGTCTAACGGACAGTAATTATTGAGTGAAAAGGTTCCTCGTTGCAATTATCGTTTTACTTGAAATGCACGAATTGGTTGCTGCAAAGTCTCATGTATTTACGTGCAATGAATTGACTTCTATACAACAGGAAGTTCAAAAAGTGACGTAATCTTACGGGAAAATATGTTTTCATAAATTTTATGTTCTGACGAATATTCATAATATTTTTCCGCGACAAAATAAACAGCGAACGCTACAATCGAATTGTGTACCAACCTTGCAGACCACACTAGAGTGTTTTTAGAATACGCAGTTTTAATTAAACGCACTGACCAATTATTTTGAAATTCGGTACGAAGGTATCTTGTATAAAGCACGAAAGATTGTGAAAAATTGTTTCTCATTCAAGGAATTTTCAAGATGGCAGGCTCTGATTCAACGTTGAGAGTGTAGTCGCTGATTATTTACTGTAATACTGGTTGAATCTATAATAATTTTGCAGTAAAGGTGGTACAGTAACATTTTTCGTAAATATACCAGTTAATTGGCGGAAAAGTTACGAGCGTTGTCGTTGAGCGCTCTATAATATATTAATTAAGAATATACTTCGACGTCCACTGTTATTTGAACTACGAATTAATATTAGTCTTAAATTGAACAGATTCAATATGGCCGACAGGTTCAAACAGTCTCAGTAAAACATTTTTCTTGCTTACCACTGCGATAATTTGATAACTTGCAAATACAAAAGCATGTATCACTTACCGTATTTGTAATTGCTGTAGCACCGGTCAAAAGTAGTAGTGAACATCCTATAATTTGTGACAGAGACGTGGCGGCCATCTTGAAACTGTCGGTTCTGAAACAGTAAGCAAAAATATATTTTTATTGAAAGAATCGTTAGTAAAAAAATGTTAAATAGTTAATAATAACACATTTCCAGACTTCAATGACTTTAAAGTGAAAAAAATAATTTCGAAGTATCTTGCAAATATTTAAAGTCGTTTCCTGTGAAACACTCTGCATTACGTATTTCTTTAAGCTTCAGATCTAACTTTCGAAAATTAATTTGTTAAAACTCCGTATTTCATTCTTGACAATAAATCATGAGACAACGCATCCTGTTTCCTAGCCAGCCTCTATGATCTTCCATCCGAAGACTCCAAGGGAACACCCTTGACTCGTTCAAAGTGTATTAAGCCGGAGATTTATTTTTTTCTGAAAATGGAAAGGACAGACGCCCAACCGAGAGGTCAAGATCCTTAGGACAGAACTGTTAAAAGAAAATGTCAACAGTATGGCTCTATGTCAAGGTGCGATGACGTCATCTCAAGGTACCCGAAGAGATGTCATCTAAAGTCAGTTTTAAATTTAGTAATAATATACATAGAACATAGAAACATTAATCATAACTAAGGGAACTACAAATATAAACCAGAAGAAAACTGCGTCTCACTGACGTGATAGAAGCAAAATTTCCTGAAGTATTTTTCTTCATTTTACCGTTTTTGAAATTCTGATTACACTATCACAATTAAAATTAAAACTGCATATATTATCATTTACAAATTTCACATTACATTGAAAATACGAAAATGAACCCTGACCGCTGTCAAAATAAAATTTTTAATTTCAAGGAATTTTTAAAATGTTAATGTATGCTGTTTGTAACGCTGATATGATAGCGAAATAGGATTTTTAAAAACATTTAAGACAAAAAAGTAATGATTTTTTAAGATTTCAAATGACCGCCATTTTGAAACTGTTGAACAAAATCGCTTCTTCAAGCTGTTACGATATTTAATTTAATGACCACTCAGTAAGTGATCTAAGAGTTCCGAAAGTGTTCATTTCAAAGTTCTAGGTCTGGGCCCATGATGCACGCTTCAGTAGCTTATTTCATTTATAAATATGACTGCATCAAACTGAGGTTTGGTGTAAAACTGTATTAACAAAACCTATTATTTGTCTTAAAGTATAAACGTATAAACCAGTTTAAAATCATGGCCGGACTACCAACAGTACGTAAACCGTACATTTTGCTCATATCTTGTCATTAAGTACCTAAATAAAACTATGTGTTGCTATATCCCCAAGAAATTCAGCTCAGTGACAGATTTGGCTCAAATATGAATACCCATACATCAAGTCAAATTTGAAGTGAAAGAAATTTACGGTCATGAGTGATTATCAAAGCCCATAACAAACCCTGACCGTCATTGGATCCATTTTGTTAAATGTAAAAGAAACGCAAATTTTATTGGCCTACTTCAAATATAATACACTGGCTTAATTTGTTTATCACTCATTAAGAAAAGTTGGTGAAAACTGTCAAAAACACTATAAAAAGATGAAGGCTAATGCTACTGAATATATTACAACAGAATGTAATATAACTGATTTTTTTGAAAAACCTAAAGACAACAACAAAAATATTTTGGTTTAAAAATATTTATTTTAGAGCAAATAATTAAAGTCTCCATGTGACGCCATAGCCTTGATTTGCCTTAATAAACCGCAAGAAAAGGGGACAGGCATTCTTCGTGCATAAAGACCTCAACCATATGGATCATTAGAAAGTGGTAATGCAAGAGTCCAAAAGGAACAGAGTACCCGAAAGAAGAGTAATGTTATTAGCCTAATAAATAACTTTATTTAATTTTCCAAATTCATAATTTTTTCACTGTTTAACTGAGTAAAAGCTGAAATAAGTTATATGTGAAATTGAAGTGTATAAAATATAAATACTGTAAAAATTACCCTTAAATTGTTTTTTAAAATAATTATTTAAAATAAAATAATAAAACTTTAATTTTAAAATTTAATAGAATTTAATTAAAATACGTACTTTCTTATGGTGCTAATAAATTGTAAGTAGTCTCTTTTTACAGACCTCGTTAATTTTAAATTGCGGAAGCAAAACGAACTGACCGCTCTCAAACGTGATAAACACGCATAACAGAAACCGCACTGAAATTCGTTGTATAACGGAGCGTTTGACGCAATGCGAGCTCTTCCGTTCTGCTTGCACACACTTTAAGATCTGATCTTATAATCTTTGACGCAACCAGTGTCGTGACTCGGTCAACAAAGCAACGGGATGCGTAGAAAAACAAATTGAATCCTTTAAAAGTGACTTTCACAACATACGCTTGAGAAAATGACGACACGACGTGTATACTGTACGTACGGAGATGTCAACGTTCGAAGACTTTAACGGTGGGACAGAAACGTAACCTAAGCGGGAGATTTTAATGATGGGATAAAAGGTAGTACGGGTAGAAAAGCAACGGTGCTGGAAAGTAGGTGAATTTGATTATGCTACCTTTTACTGTATACTATATAAGGTGTAGGCATAATAACATTTATTTTGGAAACTCGGGGAAAATACTTTTGGTTCTGAAGTCGTTTGTCTAAATATCACAAGATTTTATAATGTTTACTGATTCAATTATTAATTGTTATGAAATGTATATAATATTATCAGTTGATAATAATGATCCCATTTAAATTTAAAGTAGTGGTCACTGTAAAAAGTGATTCGTAGGTCTATGTCATATTCTTACTGGATAGACAAGTCTAGAGATTGAAAGAATCTACCTTCTTTTCGGCTTAAAACGTTCTCTGATGTCTTACGTTCCAGGTTAGGGTTCTACCTTCCATTTCCCCTGTCATTCCACAGATCGTGATCCAATCCTCTCTCTTCCTTTTTTATTAATTCCTCCTCTCCAACTAAATCTCGGTCTTCCTCTTTTTTTGCGACCATGTGGTTTCCATTTTAAAATCTGTTCGGGAAGTCGATTTTCTTCCATCTTTTGGACATGACCAAAGAATCGTAGATGTTTTGGCTTGATGTCGTCTACAATGGTGTGCGTCACATCCATGATTTTACGGATTCTTAAATTTTTTTTCTTTTACCATTTGGACCGACCTGCGGCTCTTCGCCAGTAGTTCTGTAGCTTCAAGATATTTTCCTGCTTTTTGTTTCAGGGACCATACTTCGCTTCCATATGAGATTACACTTTTTATAATTGTATTATATATTCTATGTTTATATATTTTTGATATATGTTGGTTCCATATGATGCTCTTCAGTATCCTTATTGCTCTTCTTCCCATGATGTTCCGTTCTTTTATCTCTATGTCCAAGACGTTAGTAATTGACGTCGCCAAATACTGTACTTGAAAGTTGTACAGCCCTTGATTTTTTGAAAGAATTTAATCTAACCCAAAGTAACGTAACACAATCTGTAAACATTTTCACCCAAAAACACAATTAATAAACTTCTCTCCCTCCAGTAAAGTTAAAAGAATCTATCCAATTATCCAATCAAGTCTAACAAAAATATTGATGTCCAAAGCTATTTGAGAAAACATCTTAATAACTCAATTAATGTTATAATAAAGAGATTATCTCATAAACAGAACGTCAGCTATATATCAAACTGAACTATCTACTTAACACTATAATTAATGATGTTTACACGTATGACATAACTCTAGTTAGCCGTCACGGGCAGGACGCCTTTCTCTCTTGTAGCTCATCCTTTCAAGGACACTAGAGACAGCTGGAAGGTAGGTTGGGAAAGATGACAATTAGATGTGCACCTCTTATAGTAGAGGAAATGCTTAATGATAGGAATATTGGTTATGTTTCGCGTTGTTTGTCCGTTTGGTAACGTTTGTTGCGGAACCTCGCTGACGTAATAGAAGCGAATTTCTAAAAAATCATATAATTTCAGTAACATCGCATAAACGAATATTTAGGTTCAATGTTATAATCTGCATTAGCGGCGATCGGAGATTATATTTTCATATTTTCAAATTTAACGTAATATTACAGTAGTTCAAAGATATCGCACTATTTTCTTAATTAATTTTCTGGTTACCGTTTTAAAAGCGCTAGAAATTTTTTCTGGCAATTTAATCACTAACCGTAATATTTACAATAAAACAATTACTTAAAAAATAAAAAAACACGACTGATAAAACACAAAATACAAAAAAATGTACACAAAAAGTTTATATTTCATAATTAAAAGAAATGAACATCTGAAATACAATTCATTTAAAAAGATGAAAACAAGGTATTAGAATAAATGCTGAAAAATATTTTCCGAGTACATAGTTTAATAAATTACTAAGTCGGGGGCTGTTCAGTGCAAAATTGAGATGCAGCCCCTGACTGCATTTGTTATATGAACTTAACATGCAAATTTTTAATTTATTAAACTAAATACTCGGAAAATATTCTTCAGCGTTTATTCTAATACCTTATTTTCATCTTTTTAAATCAATTGTATTTCAGATTTTCATTTATTTTAATTATGAAATAAAATTTTTGTGTATATTTAAAATTTACACGTCCCCGAGCCTTACCTTTGGACAAAGCCTATCGCTAGATTATCTACCATTCCTTCCGATTTTCATAACATTGATTTGGCTCGACTGATTTTTGTGTTCAGGGTGTCATTTGTTTCAACTCAACGCCCTGAATCAATTGAAACTTGAGTGGTAATTTTAGGCATAATGGTTCGGAAGGGAATGTTTTCTATTGCTTTCCGTGGTTGAATCTGATTCCTATTGTATAGTCTCTAGTTATTATTTTTACACTTGTATATCAGTTATTTAAGAATATATGACTACATTAGTTATTTAATAATTTATGATTTCTTCCTAGTAACTTATTTATCGTATATGAAATTAGTTATAAATTCATCCTATCTATTTCACCAAATTTTACCCCTTTGGGGGTAATGTGGGTGAAAGTTATGTAGCCTATGACACCCCTGGTGAAGTGTGGAATTCAACGAGCTATGGTAGAACAAAATCGGACGAGCCGTTAAGAAGTTATAATGGAACAAACAAACAAACAAACAAACAAACAAACACACACACACACACACACACACACACACACACACACACACACACACACACACACACACACACACACACACATACATACATACATACATAGGCCTACATACATATACACACATACATAAGTACATACTATACTTACCCAGATCCTGAAAACATAACACTCCTTTTTTGGAAGTCGTGTAAAAAAGGGGTTACTGGACTAACGTTAATAGGTCTTGCCGTTCAGCCAGTTACACGGAATAGTCATCAACTATCTCTCGTCATTGTTCAATCAACAGCGACCATCTTGAAACGGAAGTTAATGAAAAAAAATCTTACACTACGTCGGCTTTATTCAAGGTAGATTTAAAAACAATTGTTAAATGAGATTGGTCAAATCTGCGTACACTCAACGTCGTTAAATCAGGAGCCACCATCTTGAAACGGAAATGAAAGGGGGAAATGTTACACATATTGTCTTATACTAAAAGGTATTTTATCGTAACAAATTTTAAAACGATCAGTGCGTTTTGCCAAAACTGCGTAACAGACACAAACCAAATGCCGAACGAAGAGAAACATGGCTTTGTTCAGTCAATATTAAATAAAATAATGTATTAATAAATAAAACGTTGCAAATGAAATAAGAGAAGTTATTTATGTTATTTATATTATTTACAATTTAGTAATAATTTTGAATTTAAAAAAGCCAACCGTAATGCGACAATTATAGAGCCTTTAATTAGTTACAGTAGCATTTAATACAAACGTACTAGAAAAATAACCCTTATGGAAGATACGTGAGCGCTCACTGTTGCAGTGTTCAAGTACGTTTTCTCCCCTGTCGATGAAGCTTGCAGCGTTCGTAGCGGCCGATAATCAATAACTTGGATTTTAGGCCCTGAAATCGAGCTCACTTTCACAGTGGTGGCTGTACTTCTAGTCCGTTTATATTCAACGACAATAGGCAAGGAAAGACAAAGGGCTCACCGTCTCTCGAGGACACGGCTGTGTTGGATAACTTAAAAATTCATATTGTTACTTCCTCAATTATTCGAGAAAGTAAAAATGCTTTGCCGCCAATTTACTTGTCTCTTAAATTTATTTGCACTTTTAATTAACGAGATTTAATTACAGCGCTGTAAAACTGCGCGGGCGCATTCCAGACGGAATCATAAAGTCTTCGCGCGTCCATCACGGCGTCTGGTATTTAATTGGCAGCGTACAGCATTCCTAGTATTGTAAATGTTTTGAATCTCATTTTAAAAACGCCAATCATAACCGTCCTTGTAATACATGCACACAAAGACAGACAGACCTTAAACTTGGGCCCTCGGGTCAAGGTCAATGAGAAGAAAGACGTAAAGGTCACCTCTGTGGTTTTGGCCCTCCAGGTTATGCTGTCGGGTGATGATTTATATTGTCAACTTTTCGGGCAAACTCGTTTATGACAGGCGGTGAGAAATTTTCGGTTGAAAGTGAAAATTAATGCGCGTGTTTAAAAAAAATGTTCTAGTAGTAAATCATTAAAACCTACCGGATTATAACGAGAAGAATTTGAAAATCGAAGTAAATTTTAAAATTATTATTCGTCTCTCTCTCTCTCTCTCTCTATATATATATATATATATACACACACACATATATATATATATAATCATGTGTGTGTGTGTGTGTGTGTCACTACGTTTACGTTCGAAATTTTTAATCCGATTTGATTCGAACTTAGCACAAAATCCGATTTTAACAGTTCCAAAATGGCGGCTATTTAAAAAACTAAAAAGAAAAATCGTAACGTTTTCTACTTACACTTAAAAAAAATTATAATCGTACCATCGCAATCAGCGTTGAAATCTACCTAAATCAGCATTTTGAACATTAAAAATTCATTGGAAATGAATTGAACGCCGGTCAGGATTCATTGTGTTTTTAACGCA
Organism: Callitettix versicolor; assembly: GCA_022606455.1. Taxonomy (NCBI): domain Eukaryota; kingdom Metazoa; phylum Arthropoda; class Insecta; order Hemiptera; family Cercopidae; genus Callitettix; species Callitettix versicolor. The sequence goes on along the minus strand of CM040185.1, from coordinate 42,589,864 downwards.
ATTTTATAGTTTAAGTATATGCAATGCTGATTATGACTGCGAAATCAGATTTTCGAAAAACGATCATTATAAAAACATATTCTTTCTCAATATCAACTTGATATATGGATCTGAAACCTGAAGAACAGCTGAAAGGAGTAAAAGAAGGATTGAAGCTACTGAAATGGACGCACTAAGCTCTGCTAAGTACCAGGACTGAGGACAGTAAGACTACAAGTGAGGGAATAACGGACACAGTTATGAAAGATATCGAAAGGAAACAATTACTCTGGTACGGCCGCGTTCAACGAATGGAACGAATGGCCACCTATAAGAAGGACATTGGCAAGATCGAAAACAATAGAATCTACACCTAGGACAACCCCACTTTTGACCAACTCATTTGTGCACCCATTTAAGCTATATTTTATGTGTACCTATGCAGCTTCTTTGTTCTTATGACCATAGATGTTTATGGAGCTGTACCAGAAGAGTGTGGCGATAACACAAGACTGGAGATGAATTGACTCCCTCACTAATGTTAGTTACAGTCCTGTTAGAATCTGAGCCTCTACGAAAAAACTGGCTCCAAATTCTTTTGCGGTCCTCGTTCTCCATAGCACAAGACTCCGCAAGTGGTCCATAATTTCAACTATCTATTTTTAGTGCAAGATTGCCTTCTTATTCACACCAAATGTTCTTAGAGAAATTTTGTTTTCTAGAGTTTGAAGTACTCCATTTTTTTTGTACATATCCTTATCATCTTTACTATTTGTATGTATTGTTGTTTACAGAAAGTGGTAAACTGAGTAAACTAGAAAGCCCAGATTTTTGAAACGGACTCAAAAGGAAAGGTGTTTTTCTAACACAAGGTCTTAAATTATAGCGTAAAATTAATTTACAGATTAGGTTATTGGATGATCGTGTCGAAAATTGGCAGCAATGGATTTAAGAATTAAAAATCGTTTTCCTGTCATTCACTCCTGTGCCTAGCCATATCGGCAAGGGAATGAACATTAAAGGCGACACTTATACTTAAAATACATTATTTTTCTGAAAATACCAACAATAATATAAATACCTGGGTAGCAGACGTACAATACAATACTAAAAAGTGATTATGGATACAATAAAGTGTTTTAGCTAATATTTACTCTTAGAGCTTGGACCTAATCAGTCAATCGATGATTAAAAACTGTATTGTAAGCAAGTACTTTGTGTTTTGTTTACCTGTAAAAATAGTTGACAACGTGTATGTACTGGTGATTGTCAAGGTTAAGAGAGTGTTACAAGAAGATAATAATCAGAGTAAAAAAGAAGTTAAATAATAAAATGTAGATAAAAAAAGGAGAAACCCTGAGTAATAAGAAGAATGAATAATACAATAAAATATTAGATAGAGATTCAGGAAATTTAGCATATATATATATATTGCTTAATATTAACATACACATAAATAAATATATTCTAAACGTCAATAATTTATGCAGGTTAGAGTAATAAGGACAAGGGACTGGCGTAACTGCAGGCTCGAACCTGAGGCCTTAAATTGCACACGTTGGTAAGCGTAAAACTTTTTTGCATGAAGATAGAGTTAAAGAGGAAAAAACGACAAATAAAAAACTGAACAATTAACAATGTAATGACATTATCTGAAATAATAACAAATTATAATCAATCATTCAATTGATAATAATGTATGTTTAAAGAAAGAGAAACAGATAAAAGAGAAAGTATAAATAACACAGTAGCAGCTAAATAGACGGGACCGGAAGAAGTGTGTCGAGCAGTAACGAATGAAAGTGAAAGAAAGGCAAAATGAGAAAGTGGCTGAAGCGAGACTGATTGAAAGAGAAGGATAACTTAGATGGTAAGGAAAGGATGAGGAACGTCGGAGGAGTTAAGAACCAAGAAAAAATGTTTAAAACGAAATAACGGAAGATAAAGTGTGAGATAAAGATAAACGAAATAACGGAAATAACCAAGTAAAGTGTGAGCGTTATTCATTTTGCATATTTTGTAAATACGTAGTCGATTGCTAATTTTTAATTTTATTTTATCGAATCAATACCAGATAAACGTTTGTGTTTAATAATTGTCTCAATCAATGAAATTTTGATTAATCGAGTCAAGTTTTCAGTATTTGAAAAACGTCAGAATGTCTGAAGTTTTAAAAATTCGAATTTTTGAGTCACTATTTTTTTTTAATGCAACTCTACGTAATGCCATTAATACTAATAAAGTGGAAGGATCGATGTAAATAATGGAAAATGCATGCAAAGTATGACCGATAGAAGCAACTTTTCTTAATCAACTCGACCGTTTTGCATTTAGTTTGTTACGCAATTTTGGCCAAACGTATTTACCGACTGTTCTGAAATTCGGTACAAAAGTGCCTTGTCTACAGACCGAACGACGTATAGCGATTTAACAATAACGAGTAGCCTAGTTGCTGGCTATGAATCTAAAATTAGCTCGTCCTATCTCAATTTTTACAGTTTCATGGAAAGAGCGTAAAAATTTCAATAACGTTGGTCCAGTAGCATTTTGTTTCTTAAATATTACGGTTACCTGTTAAATTGGCGGGAAAGGTTAAGAAGCGCGTCAGAAAACTGTGGTGGACAATTAATAAAGAATGTACTGCGAGGTCTATTGTTTTTTAACTACTGGCAAACCATATTCGTGCCTACTCGAACATATGAACACAAAGACAAACAAATACACACACAAACACAAACAAAACAACACACACACACACACACATACATATATATATATATATATATATATATACATATACATACATACATTCACATAAAACAGAAATACACACACACACACACATATACATACATATATATATATATATATATATATATATATATATATATATACATACATACATACATACATACATACATACATACATACATACACACATAAAACAGAAATACACAAACACACACACACACACACACACAACAAATACACAAATACAAAGAAACACAAAGAGAGAGAGAGAGAGAGAGAGAGAGAGAGAGAGAGAGAGAGAGAGAGAGAGAGAGAGAGAGAGAGAGAGAGAGAGAGAGAGAGAGAGAGAGAGAGAGAGAGAGAGAGAGAGAGAGAGAGAGAGAGAGAGAGAGAGAGAGAGAGAGAGAGAGAGAGAGAGAGAGAGAGAGAGAGAGAGAGAGAGAGAGAGAGAGAGAGAGAGAGAGAGAGAGAGAGAGAGAGAGAGAGAGAGAGAGAGAGAGAGAGAGAGAGAGAGAGAGAGAGAGAGAGAGAGAGAGAGAGAGAGAGAGAGAGAGAGAGAGAGAGAGAGAGAGAGAGAGAGAGAGAGAGAGAGAGAGAGAGAGAGAGAGAGAGAGAGAGAGAGAGAGAGAGAGAGAGAGAGAGAGAGAGAGAGAGAGAGAGAGAGAGAGAGAGAGAGAGAGAGAGAGAGAGAGAGAGAGAGAGAGAGAGAGAGAGAGAGAGAGAGAGAGAGAGAGAGAGAGAGAGAGAGAGAGAGAGAGAGAGAGAGAGAGAGAGAGAGAGAGAGAGAGAGAGAGAGAGAGAGAGAGAGAGAGAGAGAGAGAGAGAGAGAGAGAGAGAGAGAGAGAGAGAGAGAGAGAGAGAGAGAGAGAGAGAGAGAGACAGACAGACAGACAGACAGACAGACAGACAGACAGACAGACAGACAGACAGAGGGAGGGAGGGAGAGAGAGAGAGAGAGAAAGAGAGAGATACGTGTCCTAAGAGTTAGGGTAGGTTGTCATTTTATGAAGGTCTTACTGCAATAGCTCTTACAGCTCGTTGACCAATTGAAATTAATAAAAAAAAAACAATTTCGACATGTGAGTGTCTACTAAACACATTTGTTAATAACAACAAATTATCCCTATTATAGTTCCTGGTTCCGAATTCAATCCAGCAAACTGCACTTCGGAACCTCTGTTCCAGGAAAACCGTCACTAATTAAACGTGGCTTAGGAAAACCCGACTTTCACAAAGCTCGTTTATTTTTATTTTTAATTGGATCAGACACGCGCTAACGTAATCAAGATGGCCGATGCGCTCGGAAACACTTGTTATTGGTAATTAACTGTAATTTGTCAGGCTTACCCTGCCGTTAAGTTAAATACACACAGTATCGTGTTTTGGTATTGAGGAAGATAAACCCGGTCTTGTAGCTAGCGGCCATCATGGTAAGATCTAGATACATGATCTTGAAAATCAGGACCGATCCTAACCCCTTAGATCACTTTTATTGAGGGCGTTCTTAAATGTTTTGTTATATATTTAAAAGTTCTAGTGCGCTCATGTTCATAAGTTTGATTCAAACTTGCCATACAAATCGATTTCCGATTAGGTATAATCGAAATTTGTTCAACAGTTTCAAAAATTGCGGCAATTTTAAATCTTCAAATATTCATAAGGTTTTGTAGAAAGTATTTTTGATTACACCACCGTAAATATCTTAAAAACTGTAAATTAGTATTTTGAAATTTATAAATTCGTTGAAATAATGAAACTTAATTTGACGGCGGACAGGGTTCTTTTCCATATTTTCTATGTTATTTAAATGCTTAGAACGCTAGTATATGCAGATTGTATTGCCGCTAATGACAGTGAATTCAGAATATCTTAAAAAATTTAAGATACAAACATAACTTCTGGAAATTCACTTCGTCAATAAGACAGTTGCGACTGTTTTATTTTTTGCTACTTAAGGCACTTCCTAACCATAAATTACTTGCTTTTCAATTTAAGTTGTGAGTCTTGATATTAGACAAATTTTTAAACTTAACCTGTTGAAACGATTTTAAGAGATTTGATATTTTTCTGTACAATCCGGAAACATACCTTACAAACACACATAACACTCAATATATTGGGTTACGTATTGACTACATTTATGTGAAATATAATCAAAATCCTTAGAACAAATTTTATCAATTTTTGATCAAATAAGACCTTCAAAAACATTTTCATTGAAAAATTAACTATTCAGATCAAATGTACAGGGTGATTCAAAATTATACGGCAATCTCTGGAGAGTTGATTTTATACCTAAAAATATGAAAAACCGTTCATACAATCATGTCTGAAAACGCTTCATTTTTCTACTAGACGCCATTTTGGTTTTTTAACAAAATATTTTATTAAAACGGTTCAACCATTAAAATTCAAACTTAACGTGTTTCCTTAACTGGTAGTGGTCTAATTGGGGGAAAATAATGAACGTCATGCATTGACCCGTTTTAAAATGGCGGACGTTTAAAATTTTTAAACCAAAATAAATATAAAACAGCGAATGTTAGTGGCAAATGTCAAGGTACCTTTTTTGTAGTCTTTTTAATTTCTTATCGAATAATATAGCTTTCAAATCTATTAAGGAAATAAAACAGGAAAAGAGCACAAATTAACCTATCAGTGCACGGACTAATAACAGAAAATTGTTTAGTTTACTCTCCTGTAATTTTCACAGATTGGTAAACTCACTGACGGACAGATATTCCAAGTATATTCGTTTTTTAACTCAAAGAACCTGAAAACAGTAACGTATTTTAAGGAAATTCGTGTATTGGACCTGAAAACCGTAACTTATTTTAAGGAAATTCGTGTATTGGACCTGAAAACTGTAATTTATTTTCAGAAAATTCGTTTATTGGACCTGAAAACCGTAACGTATTTTAAGGAAATTTGTGTATTGGACCTGAAAACCGTAACGTATTTTCAGGAAATTCGTGTATTAGGAAGACTAAATACCTTTCAGAAATCATGAGCTGTTATAGCATCTGCCTCTTAAAATTAATCCACAAACCAGTTAAATAAACAATGCCAATATCACTTCTTTAATACCTCCCTACAACCGGATCCACAACAATAGCACAGATCGATTAATTTTAAATTCAATCTGTGACTATCACATCCAGATCTTAATCTCATCCTCAATGGCAAAGGTCAGTGAAGACAAATCTGGACACTGACCTCTAACACGGGTCGTCGACTTCTTAAACAGATTTGTTCTGGTATTTGTTAAGACGGGCACCCGAAGTCACTCCACCTTTGTGTCGGATGATTAATGGTCTCTGCGGCTACAGAAACGGGCTCGATATGTAAATTCTGTAGATCGAGTGGAAAAGTTTCGACAGTTTTAAATTACTCAGGGCTTTGTGGCTCGGTGACGGGCGGGAAATTAATTCCTGGGAAATAAGATCGGAAATTCTGTCTTTGCTTTTTGATCAACAACCTTGAACGTGACCTGGATCCGTTTAGAACACGGCGAAACGAAAAACATCATGAAGAATAAAGACTATAACACCAAATCTTATTAAATTTCTATTTGAAAACAAATTATTAAATCATAGTACAACCCAGACCCGAAATCTTGATATGAGATCGTTCCTGACTTTTAAATTACTTTTTAAGGAACTGTTAACAATGTATTATTGAATGAGCGAAGCGACTCAACCGTTCGGCATTTGGTTTGTGTGTTTGTTACGCAGTTTTGGCCAAACACAATTTTTGTGACATGATACGGATGTATCTCGCGCAAAATGCAAACTACGTTTGTGTAAGATTTTTCCCATTCACTTCCGTTTCAAAATGGCTGTCTCTGATTTAACAATGATGATAGTTACAGCTCATCCTAACATAATTTTGACTACTTCACTGAGAAATAACATAAAATTTCCAATAAAGTTAGCCCGGTAACCTTTTGCCCTAAATATTACGGTTACCGGTTATTTTTTACCGTAAAGGTTTACAAGCGCGTGAGAACGCTGTCGTGGACCAATGACTAGTCAATTAAGAATATTCTGCAAGGTCTGCTGTTCTTTTAACCTACCTAGGGATATTCAGATGTTCACATATAGCCACCATTTGAAATCTAAAAAATCAATTTTTTGAATAATAAATTTACAATTGTAATCAGCTTTAATTCAATTTTATAACAGTTTAGAATTAATCATTTGCACTCTGTACACAAATAAATTCATTAATCATATATATTATTTCTCGAATCAACATCCCTTTTTCTCAGCACATACTATTCGTACAGGCATAAATAAGATTATATTCAAATAGATTTTTTACCGGCTTCTGACATTGCAAAACGATTTTACTCTAAAACGTATTGTTTGGGCAAACAATAAATTTATGTTAAAGACACTGTTAACTGTCATAGGCAAAACGGCATCATGGATACGCATGCGCGGCATCACTAATCAGACAATATTTTGTATATTTTACGAAGTTAACTTATTAATCACGAGTAGACAATCTCATTAAAAAAGCCTCTTTTTGAATAAGGTGCTTTGAACAATTTCAATTTTAATTAAAAGTCATTAAACTTATAGGTTATGTGACCCCCTGACAGTCCCCCCATCGTACATGCCGGGACAAGCATTTCGAATACCAAACACCCTGTTTTTGTAAGAATATATTTGTGATTTCTCCTTCAATTGTGCATTTAGCTATTGATAATACGGACATCATAAAATACGAAGTACAATTAAAATGTCAAAATACAGTTAGAGGTTATAAAGCATGCCTTTTCAATTGACTATTTTTCAACGACAGTTACCTATTAAAAATTGCATTTTGGTATCACTATAAACAATTCGCACGGACAAACACTTCAAAGAGCAGGATTGTATTTACCAAATGCCGTCTTTACTCAGGGACAACTATATGTAGCCTTTTCAAGGGTAACTAAATCAACTATCATATTGTATTCATGAAAGAAATACAAAAAATACAAGAAGGTTACACTCTTACATGAAATATCGTTTAAAACGAGGTATTAAAACGTTTTATTTTTTAAACATGTTTCCCTTCCTTCCAACTACCGGCTCTCACTCCAACGACTGTTCTTATTCAAAAGGCTGTGTTTCCTTAAAACCTTCATAAGCGAAATTTCACACAGGCGCCCTGGTTACAATCAATAGCGCAAAACAAACGGTTACGAAATTGATTGGTAAGAAATCGTTGTTTACATTTGCATATTTCCCCTTTAATATCAGTTAAATATAATATAAATTTAACAATAAAACCAATACTATAATTGGACCAATACAAACCAAGAGTGAATATTGTTTACTTTTCACTTCAGTCGGCACAATATGCATAGTGCCTTTTCACGATCTGTCTTTCTTTAGTGATAAAGTAATTTTTCAGTCATAATACGTTATTAATTTAAAGCAAAGCCTCCTGTAATCTTACATAAACACAAACCTATCAATACCAAATCCACTGCCTTCTGTTTATACTTGTGAATGGAATCGTTGCTGAGGGAAAGTGAAACTAAGTTCGGCCGTGTTTGCTTTCTAATCCACGCCGCACAATGGTCAGTTCTTCGACTCTAATGAAATTACTAATTTTGGCACCGTCTTCCGTCCGCAGCATACTAATTGCGTTTTGAAGGTTGGCCAATATGGTCTTAACAAAAGGACATTATCTGAATTAGGTCGTTTCGAAGAAGGATGATTTTGTTTTTGAAAGTTAAGCGCACGCCAACTACTTTTACCGCATCTTTGTTTTGTTTGAAACTGGAGCGTTCTCGTGTCGATTGTTTTATTGTGCTTTATTAAATTACGTTCGGTAATGCGTGGAAACAATTGAACCGATTTTGACGATATATATAGGCTACCTCAGCCACTATACCGTAGGAAATTTTCACATTTACGAGTGGCGATTTTTCTTAAAGTTTATCCCTACCTTACTAAACGAAAGGCAAAAGTGAAAAAATATTATTATAATATTGATTGAGCTAAGAAAAGTAATATTTAAATGATTATCTGTCCCTTTGTGCACATTTCAATGTTCGGTTTTGTTTCAATTAATGTTCTTTTCCATTAAGAAAAATGCCACCTTTAAAAAAAAGAACAAAAAATCAGATAATTCAAAATAAAATTAAAAGATTTTAGAGAGATGGGTTGTGGTTGATTAAAAAAACTAAACGATTTTTCAATAAGTTTTAATAGTCCAACTTTATCACATTGTTTAGTTTACCAAATTTGTATATCTTTTTACAGGAAAAACACTGAACTTTGTTATATATGCGTTTTTATTGAGTACGAGCCTTTATTGTATAAATGCTTTTATGCTTTATATTGCAGAGATTTTCGCACTTTTATTGTATACTCTCGTTTACTGTATACGCACTTTTATTGTAAAAGCTCTTTTATTGTATACGCGCTACCATTGCATACGAGCTTTTATTGCATACGTGCTTTTATCGTATACGCGCTTTTATCGTATACGATCTTTTATTTATACACGCTCCTATTGTATGCGCGCTTTTATTTTATACACGATTTTATTGTATAAGTGCTTTTCTTTTATACACGTTTTTTATTGTATAAGTGCTTTGACTGTATCGGTGATTTCATTGTATAGGCGTTTTATTGTATAGGCTACGCGCTTTTATTGTATACGCTATTTCATTGTATACAGTCTTTTATTGTATAAGTGCTTTTATTGTGACCGAGCTTTTATTGTATACGCACTTTTATTATATACGCTTCGTGAAATGTACTAGTTATGTTCACCCAAAGTTGTGCTTGGTAACATATAAAAATAAAATAGATAGTAAAATTATGTTTTTGTAATACAGTAACGCATGAGATTATAATATGAATAATGTAAAATAGTGTTTTAAAAGAACATCCTCATTCTTCACCAATCATTCAAGTTACAGAAGTTTCCTAGAACATAACAGAAGAATGAAATTACCCTCTAAAACTCGAAATTTTGCGTCTATGTTCGGATAATTTGCCCTGCTAGTAGTAAACCCTAATCATTGGACTATCCAAAATGCACCTATTTTACTTCCTAAGTACTAAAGCAAGAACTGGTCATGGAGCTACCAGCAACAAGCCAAACTCTGGGCTTAATTTATCAAAATACTTTCTCTGATTGTGCTCTTGTATCGTAACTCCACTTTATGTATTAAATTAAAAATTTTAATTTATAAAAAAATTTAGAAATTCTGATTACGGTAGTGAAATAAGATTTTCAAAAATATTTAACATAAAATTTTAAACATTTGAAATGGCCGCTATTTTGAATCTATCAAACGAATTTCGCTACTTAACATACTTGCGCAAGCTATTAACAAAATCGAATTTTGTGCCACGTTTTATTAAAATCTAACTAAAATTGCGAATGTAAGCATTCTAACATGTGCTCCTGAATACAATAGTATGACATTATTGTAAACAACCGTTTCTTAGAAGTGCCTTTAGAATTTCTTTCGACTTCTTTACGTATCAGCCTTTCATTTAGCAAACCGAACAGTTTCCCTCTGCAATCGACACGAGGTAAAATATTTTGTTTTTCTTCTATTTTCCTCGACACGTGGAAAATTGTGACGTTATTTTAGTAAAAATAATTTCACAACCACAGAATAAAAAAAACATATTTTAATTAGCTGCACGTTTACTTTATGGCCTTTGTGGAAACTAGTATTTGCATAAAATCAACTGCGTGCTAGATTTAACTTATTTTTATGTCCGGCCAGAGTTATAAAAATTCGCTGAAGGTATTTTGAGCAATAGTTTTATAGTCGTTACTATTACGCCATATTTGCACGAGTTTTGATGGCGACTCAGGAAAATGAATCATTTCTTTCGATATTTTTTCGCAATTTCCGTTCGGAAATTCCCATATAACCTTGAAAGAACACCCGTTCTGACACGTTTTGAAAATATAATCGCCCGCCCACAACCGTCTCAATGACGTGATAGAAGCGAATTTCCTAATAATAATAATAATTTTTATCTTACACTTTTTTTGAAAAAAAAAATGATTTTTCACCATCGTGACCGCCGTTAAAATCTATAAAAATTAGCATTTTAAATATTCAAATTCCAATGGAAACATTCTATAATAATGTATGCAGATTTTAATGTTGGTTATGAAACTGATTGGTGCAATCAACAATTTGAAAATTGAAAAGATATAATTTTTTGAGTTTAGAACAGCCGATATTTTGAAACTGTTTTCAAATATAGAAACAGTATTCGCGTACTGAAGGGATTTTTCCGTATACTTAACTTGGTACTAAAACCGATTTTCATGCCGTTTGAATTATGTCTTACAAGAATTATTAATTGTAAACATAACCGGTAATACAAACAAACAAACAAAAACAAAAACACACACACAAACAGACACACAGTGCGCGCGTTATATAAATATAACATTTTATATAACAATATGATTAAAAAACTACACGGCGATTTTTGGAAGCTAAGTACACAGTAAGCGCCGTGGTATTTCCGTGCAATCTTGTATCGCACTGTAAACCGTATACTGTGAGTTTTCCGTTTTTGCTTGTTTACAGTTTACAGCACGTTAGCGAGACAGCTGCGTGCCGCGATTGTCATTAAACGTTCCCAAACAGTGCGATTAAACGGAAAACGAAAAATAAATACAACACTCACCGCTTATAAAACTGGTCGACACATAATTTGACACAATTCAGTCCACACTGCACACACGCACGCGCACAAAAGCTGATACTACCTTTCTTCAGCCAGTCAGCACAGTGGACGCGCGCGCGCGCACGCGCCCGTTGTAACTGGATCAAGGTGAGCCTCACGCGTACTGCAGAGGCTAATATATCGAGTTCACAGAGATATGCATGCAAAAAGCACAATTTGCATAGGTTGCAACACTCCTACACAATGGAGGTACTTTGGACAACCCTGTATAAGTGCAGTACGGCGTAACAATCAGCTGTTCTGACGTGTTGTACTCACGCTTCTCTAGATTTGGCTTAAACTTTTGTCATATACGAAGATTTACAGCACATGTCGGTTTGAAATAAAATAAATGTATGGTACAAGTTGGAAAATAATCCTACCTAACTCATGGGCAATTTCCAAAATTTCAGTAAAGCCACACGAACTATGCAAAATAATTTTTGTGTTTTACAATAATAATAAAAAACATTAATGGTGAAGTTGTATTTTAATTGTGTAAGATAATATTTAAAAAATCAGTTTGTTATGACTTTTAACAGTTGCCATTTTTAAAATGCTGAATTTATTTTGTACATAAATTTCCTATTTATTTATATAAATTAGTAATTTATATATTGAGACATATAAATAAGTTTTACATTAATGCTCTAATAGGCTGCAACACCATTAATATAAATAAATGAATTTCCATTGAAAAATAATGAAGCAGCCATCATGGTAAGACCCTGACCTGAGACTTTGCAATGAGCACCGATCCTGACTTAAAATTATATATATATATAGTGTTTGTTTGTGTGTGTGTGTGTGTGTGTGTGTGTGTGTATGTATGTGTGTGTGTTTTAGCTAACTTATGTTCTTAATTTTAGACCGATTTTATTCAAACTTGACAAAAAAATCAATATTTGTAATAGCTCGAAAAAGCTCGTTAAACAGCGAAATTTCGAACAAAAGTTTCAGAATGGCGGCCATTTCTTATTTTTAACTATTCATAACCTTTTTCTAAATTTTGTTTTTGAAAATCTAATTTCACAAACGCAATCAATCAGCGTTGAAAACTGCATAAATTAGTATTGTATTTTGAACTTTAAAAATCCGTTGAAAATAAGACATTTAATTTGACGGCGGTCAGGGTTCATTTTTGTATTTGGAAATTCGCAACGTCAATATTTGCAGATTTTAATGCTGTTTATTATGGTAGAATTAGAGTTTCGAAAAGAGGGTAAGATAACAAAATTAATTACTACTGCTACTGAGCAAAATGTATTCAAAAATATTAAAACCGATTTTTCAGACATGAGCGTTTTGGTCAAGGTAAAAAACAACAAGATTAATTTTTTTTTTAAATTACAATTCTGAGATACTTGTATGAATCAGTTTTTTATCACATTCCAAAATATTTTTGAAACCTGTCAATGAACATCTAGTACACATCCCAACAGCTTGCTGCAACGTACGGTAAAATCGTACAAAAAAGTAAAATACAAATTTTTAATCAAACAGTTTTCTCAGTACCTCCACTTTGTCAAATCATCGGACAATATCGTCAATATTTCACCTTTCCGCACTTGATACAGGATTACACAAGCGTTATGTCCATATCTCTGGACAATAGAAGGTCTCTAGCATTTCGAAAATAACCAAAAACGACCTTCACGCACGACGGAGCTCTTTCATTAACCTCGAGATCAATTTTAGTCGTCTGACAGAAAGCTGTCGAAGGTCTTGTAACAGAATTGTGTCACAGTAACGAGTACTGTGAGGGAATTAATCGTTACTCGAGGGATATTTTTTGTTAAAACAACAATGACTTTTGTTAAAACAACAATGACTAGTAGGGTCTACTGTAATAGAAAAGATACTCTGCGGTCAGGGTTCATTTTCGTATTTTCAATGCAATTTTGAAGATTTTAAAACTATTCATGATGGCAAAATTAGCGTTTCAATAAAAGCTAAGGTATTATTTTTGGAAGTTTGCTTCCATCACGTCAGCTATAAGGTTCCACGATTAATTCCATTTAAATGTATTAGGGCCAAAAACCTGGTTCGAAAATATTAACAAAATCGAAAATTGTAGGCCTAGTTTTTTTAATGGGTTCAATAACTGTGTCAATTAAATTTTGAACATACAAAGACTTATAACTGGAATCACTGTACGAAAATTTAAATTTTAAAAATCTGTAGTTTAAAAGTATATTGAAAAAAAAATTCAATTCTGATTTATTGCCGAACCAATGACAGATTTGTATATTATAGGCCCACAATACACAAAACTACTTACAACACAACTAAACTATTAATTAACGTTTGTTACCAAAGCGATTTGTGTAAAATTATTATTTGAAGTTTGAAAAGCATTAAAAATAATGCAAAAACCAATTACATGTTTGACAAAGCCTGCAACGATACCTCATAAAATGGCAAAATACGATTGAGCAGGGTAAAATAATGTATTTGTATATATGAAATGTGCAGGGTAAAATAATGTATTTGTATATATGAACTGTGCAGGGTAAAATAATGTTCGTATATATGAAATGTATACGGTTTGATGCTGAAAAAGTCGAAAACAGATTATTTTCAATAGCCCTAACGATTGTGGGTAAGTTATTTTCTGTAGCTCTCAAAGCAACTTCCCAAAACAATTCAAGAATACAAATCTATCATCAGGAATACACTCTGTTAACCACTGCCATTCATTAGAGACATAAGTTATGGAACACCATTTGTCTACCTTTTGTTATGTAATAAACTTTCATCAGTGATCCTTTGACCCTCTTAGTGTTCTGCCACTCACCTAAAAGGCGTGCTTCGACATAAAACAAATTTATGGTCGACTTTATGAGACCTTACCCAGTCTGTAAAAGTAGGTTTATTCTGAATACTGCAAAAGATTTCCTGTTATAAGTCTCGACAGGCTACGTTGAGGCAATAGAAGATCAAACGATCAGAAACTTGTGTTATCCCAAGCCGTAAATTATTTATTGAACTTTGCTTGCACTTTCTAGTTTTGTTGTATTTAGTGAACTTCTATAGGAAGTTAAATTGCGTCACGTGACTGTCTCCTTGACGTGATGTCATAACACGTCAGCTGTCAATCTTAACAGCTGTCAGTCATTTTCATAAATATCACGGAATTTTAAAATACCGAATATTTACGATCACCAAAAGAAATCATATTTTCAAAGAAAAAGGTTTAAAATACAAAATATGAAGTCTGTTTAGGATGACCGTAAACACATTAGAATTAAATATTCTTAAGTCACTTCTAACTTTATGAAAATATAAAAATGTACCTAAAAGGTACTTTTGTATTTTGAATGCAGGCTCTAATTTAAAACTTTCAGGCCGGACGCGGTGTTCAGTCAGTTAAAGAAAACGTGTTTTTATCTTTAAATCTAAATATTTAGGCCTTTTTTAACGGATTCTGGGAAACTAATATGTTAAAAACCCGTAACACAAGCAATGGTAACCTAGGTAACTAGAACGTTTGGAGGCATGGTCAGCGTGGTGGGGGAAGCATGTCAGCTGCAAAACCGAACCTACACAGAATCGAACCTATACTAACAGCACTTACATTAAAAACAATTTGTTAGGTTTTGAATGCGTAGTCCGCTCCACTCCACTCACGCAACTCTCTTTCGCATTTGGTGGACACGTGGCCTAAAATATGGGCACATTTAATGTGGAAACATATTATCAAAAAAAGTTAACGTTAATTGGCTTCCTTTATGCCACTTAGACAGTTGCTTGCCATGATTCCGTTTAATCTGTTAACAAGCAACTTAACTATCGCACTTTAATGTACAGAAACCAAATTCAATTTAGTGAGATTAGGCTTTGATAAATATGCAAATTTTTCCCTGGTATATAAGAGAATTATTATATTTTGCACCAAATTTTGAGTATATGTTTTTAGCAAGAGCGGAATGAAAATAAATGCGTCCACAATAATGTAGCTGTAGAGAAAGTGCTAGGCTAACCTAAAGACATGTTTAGGGGTCTACTTAAAAAAAGAGAGACCCCTAAATCTTCATATTTAATGAAGATTTTTCTCAATTTTTTCTTCTTTCAAAATTTTGTATTTAATTTCCGTACACCCTGTATATAAGTAGAAAATATCTATAATATACAAATTAATTTATTTTTCCCGTTAAGAAGCCAATCATCATGGATTTACAATATAAAATATATTCGTATAATGAAAAATTATGAATGAACGAATTACTTTCTAGGATTACTGTGCCACTGTGATCTTTGTAGATCTATTGTGCACCCTGTCTATATTCCTGAGAAGCTCAGCTATAACCCTAGTATTTTCATAACATCTAAGATTTGGAGGGAATGTAAGTTGCATCTCACTTTCCTCACTTATAATTAGTGATATATCTGCTCGTTTTTGAGATGTTCCTTGTACTATCTCCCTTGAAAATGTTCTGTCTCTTTGAGGTTGTGCTTCGTGTGACCAGCTTTTTGTTATGCGGTAAAATCCCGCTCATTTTATTTTACATTCTTGGACAAGCTATATAGAGCTAAGCTGTGTGTGTGTGTGTGTGTGTGTGTGTGCGTGTGCGTGCGTGTATAGTGTGTGTTTTTTGTTTAATGTGTGCGTGTGGTGTGTGTGTGTGCGTGTGTATGCGTGCGTGTGGTGTGTGTGCGTGTGTATGCGTGCGTGTGGTGTGTGTGTGTGTGTGCGCGTGTGTGCGTGTGCTTGTTCTTGTGCTTGTGAGTGTGACTGTGCTTGTACATGTGCACGCGCGTATGTTTTCAGTAGATAAGTGGCAATATTATGAGCTAGAGGTACGGTGGGATCGCTAGGTTCAACAGCTGTTCCATCTCATCTGCCTCTGCCTGAATGAATGACGAAGAAGAAAAAGAGATATTGAAAGTGGTAGACAGAGAATTATCTAACAGTTATAACAATACTGCGAACGGCCATAGGATGCCATTAACCAATAAGTCATAAGTCACACCGTGATGACAGGTTTCACGCTTGGCTAATTCTCGTTTCTAGGTCACAATGCCGCTGCAGTCTATTGCAGAATGCAAGCTCACATTCCCTTTCCTACGGTACCTTTGTCAGTTTCAATATTTTCGCATTACATTCTCGAATGTTTTCAGAATTTGCATATTCTCTACCGTTTACCACGCTTGTGTTCAAACGGAAATTATAAATTTCTTTGAATAATTAGAGCGATCAGAATGGTAAGACCCAGTCCCAGCGTGAGATACCAACACGTTTGTTTATTTTAGGACATATTCGTTTACTTTAGGACTGCATTCATTTACTTTAGGACTACATTCATTTACTTTAGGAGTACATTCATTTATTTTAGGACTACATTCGTTTGCTTTAGGACTACATTCATTTACTTTAGGACTACATTCATTTATTTTAGGACTATATTCGTTTATTTTAGGACTACGTTCATTTACTCTAGGACTATTTGTTTAATTTAGGATTACATTCGTTTACTTTAGGATCACAATCGTTTATTTTAGGACTATATTCGTTTATTTTAGGACTATATTCATTTGATTTTGGATTATATCCGTTTACTTTAGGACTACATTCGTTTAATTTAGGACTACAGGACTACATTCATTTACTTTAGAATTAAATTCATATACTTAGGACTACATGCACTACATTCATTTACTTTAGAATTAAATTCATATACTTAGGACTACATGCACTACATTCATTTACTTTAGAATTAAATTCATATACTTAGGACTACATGCACTACATTCATTTACTTTAGAATTAAATTCATATACTTAGGACTACATGCACTACATTCATTTACTTTAGAATTAAATTCATATACATGCACTTTAGGAACTATATTCATTTATTTAGGGATTACATTCGTTTACTTTAGAACTACATTTGTTTACTTTAGAATTTTATTTTTTTCTCACTTATGTACAGAGCCACAAAAACCTTCACGTAAAAATGTTTCTCCTACAAACACCCTTAAAATTAATACAATAGTTCTTTCTTTTATTTCGCTATCTTTGGAAATTATTAACTACTTCTTTTAAAATAAATTTAAGTGGTAATGCTTTTCTTACTTTGCTAGTGGAAGGTAAAATTATTTCAAATTTGGAAAATTAATAATAATATCTGCTTATCAATACTGAAAATATGTATTTTTTTAAACCGTTACATTGTCCACCATTTGAATACATTTCCAATTTAACGTTTACGCGTTACAGAAATGCTACCAACCGAGTCACACGCTCTCCAACCTTTAAAAAAATGCAAATCAGTTAACCCAGGCGAAGGCAACCAAAAAGATGTCCTCCACCTCCAACATTACATAATCAAATAACGAATTCAGATTAAATTATCAAACAATATATCGAAAAACAAAACAATCGCATTATAAATCTGTCTGGAGTTTCCTATAGATTGAATAAAATTTGGGGGATCGAAGGTAGTATTACGTCATCACTGATATATCAACATAAAGTTGTCACTATTAGATAATTTGTGGGTAATTTAGACGTGTCCGGAGACTTGAACGCCGGACTTTACATTAATTCGGCTGTCAGCGCCATAGGTAGGAAGTTCGATTTATGATTATTGGAGATTGAAGTGGATGATTTAATCTTTTACCGAAGGTGTTTGCTGTTCTTATCTATTAATCAGACACAAGCTACTTTAACTTTTATTCTTAACACTACAACTTTATTTTCTTATATTTAAAAAAAATATTGTTACAGTGAAACAAAACAGATTTGAGATTCGTATGTACAGATTTTAACTTGGCTACCACTTAAATATTGAAAATTACTTCTTTAAAACAAAGTTCGAGTAGTGGATCTTCTATACTTTCTATACTTTAGTCGGTAAAAAAAATCAATATTTCACATTTTGAAAATTGTTACGCAAATCTAGTTTTCAGATTCAAAACTAAATCGTATAATTTTTTTATTCTGAGACATTTTTTGATAAACGAACTCGTTTTTTATTTATTTGTACTTGGAATGCCAAGAATGTGATGTTTGTTCACTTTTTAAAAAGTTATTCCCATGTTTTTCCTCGTGGTAAAAAGTTGAATTACGTATAACTTAAAAAGTATAAGAATTGATTCAGGATTAAAGTTTAAATAAATGTGTTTTAGTGGAACAGAAATAAAACCTTTTTTTAAAATTTCCATTTTCCTATATTTTCCTTAAAATTTCCTTCCTATATTCCATTTTCTCTGTCGTTCTAAAATATCTTGATCCAACCCTCTCTCTTACGTCCCCCTCTCCAACTAAGTCTCAGTCTTCCTCTTTTTCTGCGACAATGCGGTAATTTTAGAATCTGTTTGAAGTCGATTTTCGTCCATCCGTTGTATTTTTGTTCATCGAATTTGTTCTGTTCGACCTGCAGCTCTTCGTCAATAGTCCAGTTCTGTAGCTTCAAGACATTTTTCTATTTTTTGTTTCAGTGTCATACTTCTACGTTTATTTATTTTTTACATCTGTGACCCATTAATATGGTGCTCAATATCCTTATCGTTATCTGTTGATCCCACATAATGATGTTCAATATCTTTCTTGCTCTTCTTCCCAAAAAAGTTTCGTTCTTTTATCGTCCATCCCTCATAATTGTCATCACCATATACTTAAGTTACTACAGAGCACCAGTCTACTGAACAAAAATCCAAGAGGCGTAATTGCACAATTAATCCTTTGATCGTTTGAATAATTTAAGGTTCAGTCCACTTTTTGGTATGTTAAACGCTAATTGCATAGTCTTTATAAATATGACTACAAATTTAGTTGTATGGTTTAGGATTTATGTCAAGATTTCTGTACAAAATGGACTTTTACTACTGAAAATAACTACAGTAAGCTAGGACGATCTTCAAAAAGAGAAACATTATTTTAAGAGGCACTTCTCCCGTAGGAGACAATACACACAATTGACTAAAATCACACTTAACAGACCGTACTAAACAACGAGGCAACACACTCAGTGGACTCCCGGCTGTAAAAATTGATAACAGCGCTTTCACAACCAGGCGCACCGTCAGAGCTCGGGTGTCATGCAAATTACCTCGCGCTGTTTACGGTTCGCCCTTCACATTTCAACAAACAGAATCGGACCCAATCTCGACCCGCGCGGCACACCATCACGCTGATTGTGGCGTACTTTCGTGCGCAATTGTTCCCAGGTTTGCGACGTTACTTTGCGATTCAGGTCGCCCAAACATTGGTCACAGCCGGCCAAACTTAGCGCAGAGTTACTGATCGAAATTTTCCAACTATAAACGGTTTGTGATATCGAATATTTGCGCATTACAGGTTATTTTCACATTAACGATTCGATTGTTTGAAACGATACAGTTTATCAAGGCGAAAGTAAAGTGCTTCAGAATTTTGAACATTTTAGGTCTTAGCGTGTGAAAACTTAGGTGCTCTTGAGATAAGGAAGAAACGTTTAGAAACAAACACTATATAACACGATAAACGAAATGTTTTATAATCTAAATTAAAATAATACAATAAATTTGAAAAAACCTTACCAGCTATGACGTTGGTGTATTTTCGCAGTCTTAACTCACCTGTAATACAGATTATAAGATTTTAGACGTCATAATAATGTATTTTAATTTATTATTAATTTATGGATACTTAAATATTTTTATGCTGGCACATAGATATGCACTTGGATTTTGTCCGTTGTCACTGAACTATCCTTTGCTGAAAACATCGTTAATCACGTTTACTATTGACGTGCAAATGCATTTTATATTCCATAGCTTTGCTGTATCATATGCAACTCACAATACGTGAGTATTGCAGAGTCGTTATAGTTTCAAGTCGATGTTTTTAGAATGACAGTATTTGCTACCGCTCCTGTACCTCCGCTATACAGCTATACATGTCGGCATCAATACAGGCCGTTAGGTCTCACATCAGCAAAAAGAAGCGCAAGAGGGGAAGTAAAGGACTTAGAGTGGGGCAATAATACCTCACTTGCGGTAAAGGGGTGATACTGTCACGTCACACACTTCCCCCCACCATTTCATTGTTTCACTCCTTAACAAAAAAACTAAACTATATATTTAAATTCATAATTAACGATAATTGTACCACATTAAAAAAAAACAAGTTGATGGTTCAAAAGTACGCAGAAAATACAAAAACTAACCTACTGAGATCAGCGTTCAATTTTGATTTTATAGTTTTGCATGACTTATATGCAAAACCGATTTTTATTAATTGGACAGGTTTCTAGTTTTTTTTATAGTGGTTTACAATACTGTTAGAAACAGTGCAACCCATATTCTTTTTGTATTCAAGGACATTTTATTTTGTATCTGAATATAATATAATCAAACTTTTGGATTGGTTTAGACAAAATTTTATTACTGCGAATTGTTTTAAAAAAAATACTTTAAACCGTAATTTTTGAAAATGTTGAACAACTATACAAATTTGAATAATGTTTACTAATAGAGTCTTTGCTTTTCAAAGCTTGTATTATGCTAAATGTAAATAGAGCACCATGTTCACAAAAAAGTTGAACAACCATTAATTCGATTTCTGTGCTATCTAAATTATTTTTTTCAGCAGAGTACAAGCGTTGGAAAACATTTTTTTCCATTTTGTTCAGACGTAAAATGATAATTGATAATAAAGTAATAATGTTTGCAAATTTTAAAAGATTATTATACAGGGTGTTTAAAAAAATTGCTAAAAATTGGGGATAAGATTGTACAAGCAAAATTAAAGAAACACATTTTCCATGAATGTAGCCTATGTCCTTAGTTTTCCTCTTAACTGTTTGTATTTGATTTTTATAGATAAATATTTATCACTCCATAATTATTTACACTAAGCAAATGAAATTTCATACATATGTTAACTTGGGCAAGTCATTATTATGAAAAACGTTTAAAAAAAATGTAATTTTCAAAATGGCGGTCTATCTTAAATTTTTAAATTAAAATAACACAAAATCGAAAAGGTTTAAAAAATATTATAACAAATTGTTTTTTTAACGAAACTAACAATGTTTGTTTCAAAGTAATAGTATTAAAAAAACGGAACAATGTAGTGCTAACTCAATACAAAAGATAATTTATTAGTTTTACAACAGCTGATTTCCAATAGGCCCCTATAATAACACATGGTACAAAAAATATTTTTTTTTCTTTAAAACACATGTAGACAGACGGAAAACTGAACAGTCTAGGCAATTATGAGAACTTTGTTCTTTAGTTTTCCTGTGCAATCTTATTTTGAATTTGTTGGCAATTTTTTAAACACCTTGTATAATGTTTAAAGTATTTAAAAACAAAGTGAAAAATGCGCATAAGCAATATATTTTCATCTAATGAGCATAATAATTAATATAGATAGTATTAAGAGTAATAGTGTAGGGACCTCATACAGATAATCTTACTTAGCAATAAAAAATTAAATGTTATTTAAGAAGGAAAACAATTTACAAATATAATCAAATCACCAACGGTCACACGAATGTTATGTGATACGACTATAATTAAATTCAATCCGCCATCTTTCTTTCTCCACTTTCACTCTTACTTGTTTCATTTCATAATACCTGAACCTCACGATGTATATATTATTTTGTTACAATACCACGACAAACATCCTGTTTAATATGCCAGTCATATAACCAATATAACACTAATTACATCCATTGCATATAATTTGTTTGAATATACTAGAAAGCCTAATGTTTAAGAAACGCTAATAGCGCGATTAACTCAGGACAATTAAAAACCGATGTTCATGAAGCCGAGTAGATTTTGTAACAAGCGATTAAGGATTTATTGCAATGTCGGATTGGGCAACTATTGTTTGTAATTTTTATAATTAAAGCGATTGGGAAACCTGTCTATCCCATCGTTAAAATCACCAGAGAGTGAAGCAGGAGACTTTAACTGTTATGAATTCCCCAACTACTGCGTTTGGTAAATACAAGAACGGATTTTGTAAACATGTAGCGACTCTTTTAAAATGTTTACAAAATATACCGTTTAGATAACGTAGTACAAAATATACCGTGAAATCGTTTTTGTTATTACTTAAAAAAAAATATTTATTCCATAAGGCTTGGAGAAATACGTGTCATCATTAACATTTCCAAGGAGGTACGTGTTACGTAAAATAGGAACTTCAATAATAATAGTTATGATAATAATCATCCTAAATGACTTTTTTAAAGTGAAAACTTCTATACTCCCTGTCCCTCCAGAGAACTTAGATTTCTTGATAGTGGTAAATCTAGCTGACACGCAAGGTTTTGGCCGTCACGGTTATGCAACCTGTTTTTAAAATTAAATATTTATTTTTTAAAAATTATATACAGTAAAATCTGTATATAATTATACAGATTATTAATACAGTAAAAATTATATACAGTATATAAAAAATATATTGGCTTTGAACGTTAGTTTTTGCCGCTATAGAGAGAGCTCAACCAAAACGTGTATAAATATGTTATACAGTATTTTTAATCTGAAGTATTAAGTTTATTGAAATAAAACTTTATGACGTACAGTCATAACAAAACAAAATTTATTAAATAATACTGTATGAATAAAATACTGTAGTTTTGAGGAAAAGGCAATATTTGGCCGAAGCTACTGCAGAACCGCTTCATAAATTCCTTCAAATTCTGGTCGTTATTTTATTTTAACCCATCATTATTTTATTGTTTTATTGCTATTATTTATTATAAATAATAACATTATTATCGTTACGTTATTATTTTATTGTTACTTTTCAATATCGTGCTGAAGAACTAATTAAATTATAACTTTGGCAAACATCTACTTGCTTCACAACTTTCTCTAACTTACGCAAAACTCTAATCTTTACATTTAACGATAAAATGTTTTGTTGAAAATTAGGGCTGGAAAAGTAGACGAGTAGGACTATAGGGAGATTCCTGGAATTCTGTTGGTTTCAACAGAGAAAGTTACAATACATATTTTTACTACAGGAATGGAAAAGGACCAACACATTTATAGAGAGTTGGATAAGAAACATTGTGTAGATAAAATTAACGTAATTATATTACATACCCAGCCCACTAAGGACAAAATTGTTACTTAAATTGTTAATAAACATCATTAAATTACATACCCAACTCAAATTAAATACAGAAATACAGGGGAAATCAATAATATTAAATAATATTACAAAACATAACAGAAGCAAGGAAATACGTTTTTCGATATACAGCCTTGCTGTAGTTTTGTACCATAAATTTAAATAACGAAAATATGTGCAGTGTGGAACAGTCAGTTAGTCTATATCTGGCATTCTATGTGCAAACACTTTGTTTATACAGTATTGCATTTTGCGTGTGCCTATTTGTTTTTTTAAAACACATTCGCTGTTTGGCCACACTGAAGTATTGAACCTCAGTTAACAACTCTCCAGTGCCGGAGAGCTTCCTGTATAATTAATACACAGTTTGCAGTTTTCTCAGTTTTAAAACTTAATTTTTTTCACATTTGTGACTCATTTAATACCGTCGCCATTTTGTTTACAAACATAACTTTTGTATTTATAATTTTTTCTTCTCTTTATCTTTACACAGTATAAAGTATACAATAAACCCTGAAGAGGTGACCTAATTTATCTGTTCGTATGTTTGGGATATATTAAATCCGAAACGAATCAAGATATTAAAAATTGTCAAAGCTAGGAAAAGCATTGTTTTAGTGTATTCGACGAAATTAAAAAAAATACACTTGTGGAACTCGGGGAGTTACTGACAGAATCGAAACTTTCTTTTATTACTATTTATGTTGAATATATAATTTGAAGGTGTGTTTATAAATATCTTTTTTTGTTTAAATAAATATATACGTGAACTTAGCTCAGATATTATTTACTGTAGTTATAGTAAAAGATCAGTTGCTTTATAATAATTCGTAGCGATCAGCTGATTTCATTGAACAGCTGATAGGCTATAAGAAGTTTTAGGTTATGTTGTTAAAAACTAGAAGTATTAACAACAATTATTATAAACGTTTATATTAATTTCGAATGTATTATAAACGGTTAGAGCATGCAAGTTTTTCTCAACTAAGGAAAAATACCGAAACCAAAATAATATGCGTGTACTATTATCGAAAAAGGAAGAAGAAAAAGAAAGAGACAAAAACAGACGAAATTCGTTTGCTCGTTCGTTTCATATTTCCGTTACATTCTTCCGTTCGTCAGATTTTGTTTTCTTTACTCCTCTTGCCAAAGCTAACATTTAAAGCTTCGCTTCGCAATTAGAATTTATTTAACGCACTGTAATAAGATTTAAAAGATTAAAAGCAAAATTTCATCGGCGTTTTATGTGTTACCAAGTGATTCTCGTTCGTAACTTTCAGTGGTATGGAACGTAACACTCTGTAATAATTAGGTTATTGAAATTTTATTAAAAATAAACACTAAAAACTTGGTTTGAAATATAAAATTGCTTCAATATATTTTTTATTGACAATAATTGAACTACCATCCCGAGAACAGGTTGATTTTCGTCTCAACTAAAGTATATTATTTGACGGACAGTATATAATTTGAAATAGTTAATGTGGTGGAATACTTTTACCTCGTGTATAGTTAGGAAATTAAAATAATTAATTTCAAATAAGTTCTATACAAGAAGCAACTGCGATAAGTTGTTCCAATTCCAAAGCGTGAAACACTCTTCCACCTCAACTCGGCGGAATCCGTGACCATTTAGCTCCATCTGAAAACAGGGGCACCACTCCGACGCGGAAACACTTCAGCGAAAGTACCGCGGAATCAGAACCTGTCAAATTGTAGTTATTACACGTCCATTACCGGTGTGGACAATGATCGGGTTTAACAGTTTTGCAAGAGCGCAGCGGGACGCCGAGCTAACAATGGGCGCGCCTAGCTCAGTCCGGTAAAACCAACAGTTTTCAAGTTGGCGCACGACGCAAGCGTAATCTGGTTCAGCTGGCGCAATCAGACTTGTTTACAACTTCAGAACGGTGTGGTGAAACGATACGTTCAGCGTTTTTAGGTTATGTCAGTTTTAGGTAACTAAAGCTTATTGTTGACCGAAGGAAATTACTGATTTATCAACGTTTTCGTTGTCCTAACCTAACCTTTCGTAAACGAACCTAATATAATTTAACTTATCCAAACCTTACACCTAAAATATGCGTATAATTTGGTTCGGGGAATTTTTATCTACTATGTTCAGCTGGCGTTGTCAGACATGTTTGCAGCTTCAGAACTGTGCGGTAAAATCATTACGTTGTAGGTTATGTCTGTTTATAACCTAACCTAACCATATTTAAACGAACTTAAATCTGGCGTATTTTTAAAGTTTTTTTTTTTTTGGATTAAACAACCTACGACAACGGTGTCACAGACCTAACCTAACCTTCCTTGAACGAACCTAACCTAACTTATTTCAACAACATATCCTTTTACCAAAACTGAGTTTATTTTAGACGTATTTTCTTAGACTTAACCATTTATGACTACGGTGTTGGAGATCTAACCTGACCTAACCTTATTCAATGAATGTAATATGACTTATTTTAACTTGACCTATCCTTTTACCAAAGCTAAGCGTATTGTTAATGTATTTTTTTATAATTAATAATCTACGAAAACGGTGCCATAGACCTAATCTAACCGAAATCAAACGTAATCATAACCTTACTCAATCAAGTTTAACCTAACATTGTTTATTTCAAATTAACCTAACCTAACCTAACATAGCTTATTTCAAATTAACTTAATCAAATCGTACATTAATGGTGTGCGTATTTTTACGTCATAAAATTTAAAAAATGGTCTATCGAATTGCCAGTGCAGTCGAATAGAAGCCGAACTTGTACTGCTGACATCATTTACAATATATTCAAGTCACTGTATTATATTTACCCGGATTTAAAGTAATTATGAGCGGAGCCGAATAAATTCGTCTTGGTGAATTTCTATTATAATTTTTTTGAATCGTTAATGAATCGTTAACTTGGAAAAACTTCACATTTTACATAGAAAAGGATAAGCAAAATAACAAGAAGAAAGTATAAAAGACGATCAGGATGTTTTAAAATAAAATCAAAACTACAACAGTACACGTAGAAATAAGTCCTTAAGTAAATAAATTATAAAACAATATTTATTGTAAGTTGCCAATTCAGCCGAACTGAAGCCTAACTTGAAGTATTGACGTCATTCAACATATATTCAGGTGACTATTGTTTTCTGTTTTCCCGGATTCAATATAACTAGGCCTATTAGAACTGAAGGGAATTAGCCTCGGTAAATTTATAACGTTTTGAATCGTTTACATTAAATAGCAAAAATTATATAGCAAAAGGTTTGTTTAGAAACTTTGTCTATACATTTTTACTGTAGAGAATTTTTTATCTGCAGTTAATAATGGAAAAAAAATCCCAGTGACGACACCAAAACGAAGAACAAGAAATAAATTCACAGATAGTACAGTCTATTTAGTAGCAAACGCATTTTTTATTTACTCTCAAAAAATAAAATCTGTTATTTAAAATGTTGTACACTGATTTGAGTTATAAATATCGATAAAATAGTTAAAATAACAGTCATTGTAATAGTTGGAATAGAGTGAAAACTGGAGACATTAATGTGGGATTATGAATGGTGGTCACCTGAGGATAACTTTTTTTAAGATGTCATTTATGTTGACAGTACGCTAATAACATTTTAGACAATTATATATAAATATAAATAAATAGGGTATATATATATATACACCCTATTTATTTATATAAAATAATCCCCGCAGGGGATTCAGACTAGCTGCACCTATTGAGAGGATTTAGACGTCGCTCGCGTTACCCGATTCTAACACACACACTTACAACACTACACTTACGACTTTAACACTTTACACACACACTTACATTTAGGGAGGCGATAATATCCTTAATGTTCTTTTCGCTTTAAAATATCAGTATATATATATATATATATATATATATATATATATATATATATATATATATATATATATATATATATATATATATTTATTTATTTATTTATATACATATGATTCAAAAGACACAAAAATCGATTTTAGTAATAGCTTGAACGTGTGTTCAATATTCATTCAGAATTTCCAAAATGGAGGCCATTTCAAAACATTAAAGTTCTATAACTTTTTCTATCGTAAATATTTTTTAAAATCTGATTTCACCGTCGTAATCAGTGTTAAAAAATCACGTAAAGAAGCGTTTTTGTTTTTTAGAATCTGTTGCAATTAATGACTTTAATTTGACGTGGGTTAATTTTTATGTTTTAAATGCACTTTGATAGTTTAAAATACTAATACATGCTGATTCTAAGACTGTTTCAATGTCGAAATCAAAATTTCAAAAAAAGCTAAGTTGAAGAAAAATACTTTTTGGAAATTCGCTTCTATGACTTCATCGAATTTCACTAACAAATCTGTAAATGTTCAAAAGACCAACTTGGCGATCTCTACCTCGTTTACTTAGAAACGTACCAAGCTCACACGAAGATAGGCTCCCGTTACGTACGGTGATACCGGCCAGAAGGTCTTGCCAAATTAAGAAGCAACAGAGACACACCCTAATGTGCCAGGAAACGAATATGTCCTTGGCAAAGGTTTCGGCAAAGACCAGTTTGTCTGATACACCTGTTCTGTCCCAACGACAGGTTTGCATTAGTTTCTTTAATGACTGAAAGCTTGTTCTTCGATCTAATGATAATATAATAGTCATGACATTTCTTGAGTTGATTTAATTGACTCAAACCAAATTCGCAAAAGATAACGAAGTAAAGGATGAACGAAACAAGATACTGCATTAGTAGAAATATTTGCGGGGAATATACCATTGTTTTGTTAAAAAAACTGATGTACATTTGTTGGTTCCATTGCGAAAAGTTAAAAAAACACGCTGTATTTTCAAATAGTCCAACTTGAAGTGTTTCTTAACTCACGAGGAAAATCGAAGGTATCACCCTAGTGCTGAGCATTCGTTGATACATACGTACTAACATCAACTAGCGTTTAATATTTTTAAATTATATTGCTAACACAAAAATTAACCTTGACCTCCGGCAGATTCATTTTCGTATTTTCACAGGAGTTTCAAAATTTAAAATAATTTACGCAAACGTTAACGGTGATTACGATTGTGAAAACATTTTTTCAGAAACACTACGATAAAAAAGCGTTGATATTTTTAAAATTTAGAAATTACAGCCGTTTTAAAACTGAGGAACGGATTTCGTTGCAAATTGAACTTTACCAAGACATTACCGAAACCGATTTTTTGAAGCGAAGTTTTTAATGTTACCTTTAGCGAGAGGAGTGAATAGAAAAAAAATTTGGCGAACGGAAGAATGTAACGGAAATATGGAACAAATGAGCAAACGAATTTCGTCTATTTCTGTCTCTTTCTTTTCCCCTCCTTTTCGATAACAGTACACGCGTATTATAAGAAAACATTGTGTCGTTGCTTTGGTTTAGATATTTTTCCTTAGTTGAAGAACACGTGCACGCTGTAACCATTTATAATACAATCGATATCAATTTTTTTTAAGGCGAAAAGCACATTGACTCCATTATCGCCTCTTGAAATGTAAGTGTGAGTGTAGAGTCACTAGTGTAAATGTTAGTTAAGGTCGTAAGTGTAGTGTTGTAAGTGTAAGTGTGTGTTAGACTTAGGTACCGCGAGCGACGTCTAAACCCTCTCAAATAGGTGCAGCTAGTCTGCACCCCCAAAAGTTTATAATAATTATTGTTAATATTAATAGTTTTTAAAAAAATAACCTTAAAATTAGAGCCTATCAGCTGTTAAATGAAATCAGATGATCATTACGAATTAATATAAAAAAACTGATCTTTTACTGCAGTAAATAATATCTACGCTAAGTTCAAGTGTTTATTGATTCAAACAAAGCAAAATACTTGTAAGCATATCTTCAGACTAATTACATATTCAACAAAGACAGCATTAACAAAAACTTCGCTTCTGTTGGTAACTCCCCAAGTCCCACGTGTGTTCTTTTTTTATTTGCAGTTTGAATCAATTGGTCTAAATCAATCAATCTCGTCATATCGTGATGGCAATGAAAATTTGTAAGGAACACTATAAGGTGATGTAATTACCTTGATGTACATTTCAGTATCATAATTACAGCCTTCTAAGAGATACGAAACCAAAGAGAAGTAACATACTATATGTACTTAAAACATGTTATACTTAAAAGCTTTTAACATTTTTTTTTACTTGAATAACTGCCCTCAAGAAAAAATTAAAAAAATATAAATCACTGAAATTAGAATTCAAAAGATATTAAATAATCTGTTAGTATATTTTATCATTACGTAATGTGAACAACGTGTATATTTTATCGTTATCACACAACGTGAAAAAAGTATAAATTGAGTTATAAAAAAGTATACATTTTTTACATCAATATAATGGCTTTAAAATTGTTTATGAAAGCAATAGAGACTTTAATATACGTACAGAAACGAAATATATAAATTGCTAAATTAAAAAATTTCTCGTTGATTTCTCCACCAATCTAACGTAAATTACGTTAGGCTTGAATATAAAGTCAGAATTTTTCTGTAACGTAAATTATTTTTTTGCAACATATTGCATTGTTTAAGTAAATCAAGCGTTATATATTACACATTATATTTTATAATTATTTCAGAATAGACTGGTGTACCTAATATGCAGTACCTATTGGCAACAATATAAAATAGCAATTTCAAGATTAATAATTGTTCGAAATCCATTTTATTGTTCTACGATTTGTTCCAATAAATATAGCGGCAAGCAGAAAATTACACAGACACAATGTCTTAAATAACGTAAATTACATACTTTCATTGGCGATATTATTACGTAACTAATAGGTAAATTATTACACAATTTTAATTATATTTTTCAAGTACTATTGGAAAAGATTATAACTACGGTCATGGTATTCTGACATTCTTTTAAAGGACGTTTAATTTTCTAAAGGTAAAAATTATAAGCAATGGTAATTTTAAACAACCGTTAATCTTCAAGACCTTCATCTTGCATAGGTAAGTAATAATGCATACGAACAAGGTATACAAACAGTCCTTGTAATAGTTAGCATAGAAGTGAAATCTGGAGACTTTAATACGGGGTTATGAATGATGGTCATTTGAAGGTAAGTTTGCCCAAGAAATCTATGTCATTTATGTTGATAGTAAAAAAAAATTAAGTCAGTAATGACATATCATTATTATATTAACACAAAACATATTTAATAATTTATTAAACATGTAAATTGTACATGTAAACATGTACAATGAGTAATTTTTTGTTTTAAAAACAAGCGCATAGTTTCTTATATAAAAACTAGTTTTAAAAAGTTTTGTTTGCACATTTTTGTCTTAGGACGTAACAGAATTTGCTTCTCTCTAAACATAATAATTGTAGATTAAAAATAGAGAGGATTATTCAAAAACAGATGCCGTAGAAAGAAGATCTCTTATAGACGTGTTTAGTTTTTAGAAAATAAAAAATAAGATAATATAGAGTTAAAAACATTTATTTAAAATACACAAAAACAAATGTGGGTACGTTTAAATAATTTATACTAGCTGGGTAATTCTCCTACTAAATATGTCAGTTTTTAAGGCATTTTTTATATTAATCTGTTTCAAATAAGTAATTTTGACCTATCAGTTTTACAGTAATTGATAGGAAAAGGTATTTCACTAAATTTAGAAAAACTATAGTAGAATTTGCTCTCGAAACGAAAAGTTTCATTATTAAGCCGAGTTGAGGTAAATTTACCTAAACTTCATTAAAATCTGACTTTTAAAAATGTGTCCAATTTTCCGTGTTTTTTCTGTCTTTTGCTCCAGAAAAGGATTTTTTAAAAATAATTTGACGCAAGAAAAACATGTGCATTTTTTATCCCATTTTGAAAAGAAAAAAATTATAATCGCTAATTTATTAGGTTTATATTCTTTATAAGGCGCTAGACTTACCAACCACGGGCCTACTATAAACATTACGGGCTTTTCATTAGTTGTGTTAACAAAATAAAATTTGTATAAATGCAAAGAACATCCTCTGTTTTCCAAAACAATAATCAATGCGTATAAAAGTAAATTATATCTCGAAATTGCTCTTATAAATAATTAATCACTTATAAGTAATTAAAGTGAATAAAAAACCAGGATAGCTCATTAATAGACATGTAAAACGAAACTTAGAGCACCGTTAAAATACGTTTTGTTAAAATTGACAATAAACTGATCTTTTCGTCCCGGAGTTTCAATTCAATACCGGTCAATACCATTTTAATGGACTTTCTAATACTCTATTTAGCCGTCCCATGATACTGCCTACTTCAGTCCATGAATCCACAAAAGATGACAGACCTCAGCTTAAAACAACGATTAAAAAACCATTACTCAGTGATAATCCAGATTACACGTTATTACAGTACAAACATGGGAATGGAAAGCAACACTGTATACTGCCATCCATGTAGACTGTAGTAATATCATGTATGTTGGATTGAAATGATACTTAATTTTACGTTATTTAACTGTCTGAAACATTAGCAGCTAGTGGTAAATTTTAAACATGCAATGTTATTGAAGGTTGCGTTGATAATAAAACTTAAGTTTAGAATAATAACTTTTCAGTTGAACTTTCACTCATTAAAAAATATCGTAAAATCCAAAAAAGTGTTGTTTGAAAACGAAATTGAGCGTTGGAACTGAAAGTAATTATTATGTAAAAACTGAACAGGAATAGAAGAACAGAAGATATTGACAAAGTTTAAGATCATGAAAGAGAATATGATATTGACGATGATAATGATAACGAAGGGCAATATTAAAGACGTTGATAAAAGTGAAGACTAAGAAATCGACTGTAAGAAACAAAAAGTAGAAAATTTTAACAATAACAATAAAAAAAAGA
The DNA here is from genome assembly GCA_022606455.1 of Callitettix versicolor. Lineage (NCBI taxonomy): Eukaryota > Metazoa > Arthropoda > Insecta > Hemiptera > Cercopidae > Callitettix > Callitettix versicolor. The sequence continues at coordinate 42,557,451 of CM040185.1, read as the reverse complement.
AATAGCTACTGACGATAATGATAAAGAAAAAATAGGTATTATCGGTGACGATAAAGAAGAAATAGATTTTAACGATAAAGAAAAAGAAATAGATACAGACGATAGTAAAAAAGAAGTAAAAAAATAAATAGATATTGACAATGACAATAAAGAGGAAGAAATAGATATTGAAGATGATAATGATGAAAAAAGAAGAAAGATATAATGAAGAAGGTGAAGGTGAAGAAGGTAATAAGGAAATGTTGTGTTTGTTTTTATTTGTTTAATAGATATCCAAACGTTTTTGTTGACGTTTGACATATAAGTTAAAAGTGTGTCAACCTTTGAAATCATACATATGTATAAACTTAACATGAGAAAGTCAGAGTTGTTTGACTTTGAGTTCTTAAAATTGAGAAAGTGTATCAATTTTAACCAATTGATACACAAATACGTTGTCCATGCTTTTTAACATAATTACTCTTCGAAAACTCTTTAAAACGGTCAGACTAAACGGCTCACATTCAAATTGCCAAATCGACCTTGTGATCGACATTATTTGAAAGTATCGATACTGCACTCGAACTGGATTATTTTTCAGTCGACACGAAGCGTTTTTTCTTCTCGAACGATATCACGATTCCTGTACCCCTTCACCCGGGCGAGACAAAAGCAAGAGCGTTGCGTGTCACTACTGGTGACTTTAAGTATGTAGTGGATAAGTAGGGTGATGATTGTTGTAAGCTAAAATATTACCGGTGCGAATGTTTCACTAATTTTCATGCAATCAATTTTCTGCGATAGAGGTTTAAGGAAAGTTGTGAACAATATGTAAGGATTGCTATTTTTCAAAAACATTATGGTTTTGCCGCTGTCGTCAAGTAACCGGAAGATTTGAAGATAAAATATCTGGACGTAATTTCTCATTCGGTCAGTTTCAGTTCATATTTTCATAATGAAGATCCACTACACAAAATAATGCCAACATTTCGCATAGTTCTTTTTTTTAATTTCTTCCTGAACCATAAATTTCATCGTTTTTTTACACTGATTTCTGTTTTACTTAATCACACTTCTTCATCCAGTTTAAGTTAGTTAAATAATTTTAATATCAAAAACATTTGATATTTTCAAAAATAATATAATAAACTATAATAATATAATAATAAAATAATATAATAGCCACTGACGGACTTGTACTGAAAAACTGAGGTTTATTATTACGCTATTGTAAAATTTTAAATGTGTACTGATTCTAATCTTTTTACGGATTTCAGAAAAACTGGTTATAATTGTTCGGTTGGTTTTTATAAAAATTTTCTTTATAAAAAAACCACCTCATGGTTGGAGCAACCGTTATTAACTTGACTCGAACCTGATAACATGATCGCGCTAATTTAGTAGTTACCAACCCTGGTAATATGATGCTATCAAAGCATTCTGTTTAAAGTCTATTCTATTAAAAACGGTGTACCGACTTAATGTACAGTTAAAGTCAACGGTAGTAAACGAACTTGAACTTGTGCATAAGCAAAAGCGTAGCAAACTATAATACGGACTGAGCAATGGTGTTTCCTTATTGTATTAATACACTCGATAAATTTATTATCAAGCAAAATACGTTCAATTATTTAAAATCTTTAAAAAATATCAACTTTTCCGCGATTTTACCGTACCCCTCATCTACTCAAGACTTACTCATTCACTACTCTACATAACCTGACTAACTCTAAAGTGTAAAGCGACCCGTGCTGATGGAATGAATGCCACCGGCCTAATGGTGTATCGAACGTAGCTCTGGGAAACTTGACGATCTCCCGGTGTAACTTAGCCTTACCCACGCAGGCAAGGTTCCGTACGGGCCGACGTCATTTCCTTGCCTACTTGTGGGGTTCCAATAAGTAAGAATGTAAAATAGAAGATGGAAATCTCAACGCACAGCAAAAAGGTTGGATAAATGGAGAAAAAACTCCAAGACAAAGGAAATTGAAAGGGAATTAGCTGAGCAAGCATCTCAAAAATGAAAAAGAATGACTGCAGTTTAAAGTGGAGAACATACCTTATATTCTCTTCAAATTAGACTTTATAAAGAGATTAGAGCTGGAAAAGGAGCTGTAACTGAGGATCTCAGGAATATAGAAAGGGGGCAAAATAGATCTACATAGGCAGCAGTGCAGTAGGGACACTACAACTTAATTCATTCCTCTTCATTTAATTTTCTAAATTTTAATATAAAATGTAGATTTTATCTCTGATTATTAAGGTGAAATCAAATTTTCAAGAAGTATAACATAAACCCTTTGTAGTGGCAGAGGTTTATTTTCGTGTTATTATTGTTAAATATAAAAAACGCAAATTAAAATTTCCTTTATTAAATTTCATTATAGTATGAAAACTGGCTTCATAAAGTTATCGTGACAGCAATGTATCATAATTATTTTTTAAACTATTCAACCTGTACAATTTTTTATATAATAAACCACAGATTAACGTAAAGCGACCACAGTTACAGATATATTGTTCCAGCAACTTCGTAACAATTTTTATGAAACAATTGCTTCATCTTCGGCAGATATAACCACAGATAAACTATTTTATATTTATTCAGAACATAACGAATTATATCACAATCGCCGTGCTCGTACCACAGATGACATTAACCGGCCACGGATACGTATTACGAACACAGATACGATATTGTATCTTTCCGCATGGCTGGCGTTGGTTTTAATAAGAAGTTATAGTGAATGTAAGACAATCTACGAGTATTCAACGGATAGAGTGTACCACGCAGGAGCTGGCGGGGTTAGAAAGTTAAGAGTGAAAGTAAACAGTCAGGACTCACGATACCCACGATTTGCGACATCTGGTGGAGGTCGCCGGAACTTTGCTCTTGTACGTAACGTTTCTTCCGGTTTCAGTCGGTAAATTCATCCCCCTTAGTGCAACCTATACTTGGCAACAAAGGAAACAAAGAGTACTAATATAAAAATCAGCTAAACATATTCTGGTGAAATTTTAATAAGATATAGTTTTGATTTTCTGAATGTGTGTGGCTCTTACTATATCAAGTATGAAATAATCGAGGCAGGCAGCTGTCTCGCTGACGTGATACAAATGCGAATTTCCAAAAGTATTTTTTTTATCTTAACATAATTTTTGAAAGGCTGATTTCACAATTACAGGCAGCATTAAAATCATCTTATAATAGCATTTTAAACTTTCAAATTGCAATGTAAATATGAAAATGAACCCTGACCGCTGCGAAATTAAAATTCATAATTTCAACCGATTTTGAAAACTAAAAAAAGCTAATTTATACAGCTTTTAATGTTGATGAAATCAGATTTTAATTTGAGACAAAATAGAATTTTTAAAGGTTTGAAGTAGCCTCCATTTTAAAGCTGTTACACGAACTTGTGCTAATACGAATATTACTAAATTGAACTGGTGTTATTAATGGGGATTTATTTAATTAGATAGGGGAATAATAATTTAAAGTACATATATTGTTACATGAAAAAAAAACTACCTATGTAAATGAAAGTATTTTTTTTCGAAAACAGTTCTACCGATTATAACATAAACTAATATTGAAGTATAATCTTGAGTCTTATATTTGAGAAAATTATTTCCATTAGAAAACGCGAATAACACGAACCATATATCTATCTAAAAACCTAATGTAAACTTTCATTAGAGAGAAACTTTATCACCAGGTACTATATGCTTACCATGTGTTATATCTACATAGCATTACAGTTATGATATAATTTATGTAACGATCCGAGTCTTCCGAGCTTCACAGTAAAACAATTTATGTAACTTACGGTTATGTAAATTATATAATTATATGTTTCATTAAGAATAATACATGTCGGTTAACTAAAAGTCCTACGCCATATTTAAATGCAGTTAATCCTATAATATTAACAGTATAATATCCTTTTCATAACAGTTATTTTATAATATAAAACGAACAATAATTGTGTGAGTATAAGTAATTTCTCCGGAGAGATTTTCTTGAAGCTTTGGCGTAGAAGGTTTTGCGATACGAGAAATTCACTGCTTAATGTATTACTTTTGTGAACGTTAATTTTCCCGCTTTTTCGAGACATAATTTTCTGTCATTTTTCCGAAAGTGGTTTTAGAAATTTTCTCGATAATCCAAAAATGTGAGGTTTTCAAAGCGAGAAATTCACTGGTAGAGGTCTTATTTTTGAGAAAATTAATTTTCCCGCTTTCCGCCGGTAAGCTACTCTGAAACCGGCTTAATAAATTCACAATAAACTTTTTATATATAATTTACATTACTGCCATTGAACAACGAGTAAAACGGCTATTTATCGTGAGACAGCATGAAATGTGCGATCCTGACTTACAGGACACTTTTTTTTTAAATTGTACAATATGTGTTCATTTCAACAGCGTATATTTTCCTATGATTCAAAGCAAAAATCAATCGGTGATCATGTAGAAATGTATTTAATGTTATTGATGAACATTAGGTCAAATGTAAATTACCAAAACTAGAGAATTAACCTAAATTCTTTACATAAGTTCATAATTTTTAGATCATAATGTATAAATATTCCTGTTTATCTTTTTCTATAGGTTTTGAACCAGAGTTTGGAGGCATGCCAATTTTGTTTTTTGTAGTTTATTTAGCCTAATTAAATTTTATACTATTCAATATAATGCGAGAAAGTTAATGCAATGTTTTCGCACAAGCTATAAACAAATATTTTATAACTACAGCGAAAGTGGTAACAAATTATTTATTCACCAGACTCTTCAAATAGACCGTTCGGCATTTAGTTTGTGTGTGCTTTTTGGCCAAACGCATTGACTGATTGTTTTAAAATTTCGCACAAAAGTACTTCGTATAAAGCCCGAACGATATATGTGTAAGATTATTTTCCCATTCACTTCCGTTTCATGATGGCGGCGTCTGGTTTAACAATGACGACCATGGTTGCTGACTGTTTACAGTAATACTGACTGAAAGACAAGACCTGTCATAATTTTGACTGCTTAATGGAGAAAGAGCATAAAATTTCCAATAACGTTGGTCCAGTAACAATTTTCGTACGGTTACCGATTAAATTGGCGGAAAAAATATGAGCGCTGTCGTGGAGCGGTGGCCAGGCAATTGCTTAGGAATACACCGCGAGATCTACTGTTCTTTGAACTACAAGTAAATTCATGTTTTAAACCCACAAATTAGTTCCAAAATCCTAGTCCTCTCAAGTAAATACGCGCTACAAGACCATCCTTCACCGAACACACTGTAACCACTGTCCTTGGACCTAAACTTATAATCAAACTTGTTCCTTCACTGATTTCACTTTCGTACCAGCTGGAGCCTCAGGAGAAAATCCTTAATGTACATATCGCTGTAATTCTTTCTCCACGTGATACTTACGGTCACCGCTTCTTAAGAAATTGAAAGAATGTGTAGTGAATTCGTCACGTGACCCGGTTAGCGTATTGCGCATGCTCCGATTGTGTTTGCTCATGCTAGCATATACTGACATTAAATCTAATTGCAGTTTTTCGTGAAGTGTAGTTGTGCAACACCTTTCATATATTCTTAAACTGAGCATTTCGATCGGTTTTGTCCCAAAAATAAGGACCTGAGTTATTGAAATTACATATATGGGGTATCTACAGAAAATTCTCACGCCTCATATTTTACCATTTAAGACTTAAAACAAATAATAAAACTGACTTAAAACCGATAAAAGGTCTGTACACAAAATTGTGGGGCAGTATAAAATGTCCCCGTATGAGTGCAGCACAATGGTGACAGAAATAATTGTGTGTGTACCAAAACATCTGATTGCTAAAAAAAAAGTGAAAGTAATATTTTAATTATTACTGTATCCAAGACTCAAATAATAATTAATTGAATCAGTTTTGAAGTTTCACATTCTAGGCCAGTTCTAAATATGTAAATGTTATTAAATAAAAGATTCTGTTTTTTTTGTAAACCGTAAATACTGTAGCCCAAAATATCCAGCCGTGGTAGGTTCCATTTGTAAATATTTCAGTAAGGTACAATTAAGCCTAATTAATTATTTTAGTTGCTTTAAAATAACAAAGAACGTCTTGCCTGTATATTGTTGTGTATTATTCATTTCCTTTCTCCATTAACTGCGAAAGGTCGTACGGGCCTACTAGTCTATTATTAAAGAAGTTTTCTCTTAGAATCCAAATGTCTGCTGTCTATGTCACAAGAGCAGGTAACAAAATCAGAGCATACAGTCGATTTTATTGTAATATTCCGATCTTAAACAGCAGGATCTATTAAGGATCTTAAAAAACCATAATATTACACTCTTTTGAAAATATGAATGAAACATATGAAGTACACTAAAGATGAACTATCGTAACATCTTCAGAATGATAAAAACAAAACAAAGTGATTTTTTACATTTAAAATATTACAATATTCCTGGGAACATTTTTACTTCATTACCCCTAGCCTACGATGAATGTAGCCTGTTACCCACCGATACCCCTCACTCTTCTCGTTCCTATCCTTCTACACGTCTCGTCTATCTGAGCGAAACTATTCATCACATAATACAAAGCGAGGTCGAAACGCAACTGCCACTAAGTTCAACTGAGCTATCTTTGCCCGAGTCTCGGTTGCGATAGGGAAATAGGAAAAGATTTCGCTCCACATTGAAGCACGTATATTACGAGTTTCCCGGAAACGATTCGCAACAATCGGCTTCTGCATCGATGTGACATTGCAAATAAATCAAAGCGCATGCGCCGTTTTACACGCGATACAAGCGACCGTGACAATGCACCGATGTTAGAATGGAAGTGGAAATTACATATCACAAAATCTAACGTGGCGATTTCGATAGCGTTTGATTCTTACATGATTGAATAAATTTCGAAAACATAATGCAAACTTATCTATATTTAATTAACATTTTTTTAAATGGCTTAATATGGTTCTAAAAGTATTTTGACAAAAACTAAATCAAATCACGACGTCGTTTCAGGGTTTATTTCATTTGTATACTTTTTTCAAAACGGTGTTCTCTTTTTTAAAAAAATCATGTTATAGTTTTGAGTTTTTTTCTTTGTGATACTACACGATTATGAAAAAATTAACCAGTTTTCGGTATTTAAAGATAATTAATGATTCTGATTTTTCGAAGTGATGTCCAGTACAAAACTACATTTGAGCTAAGTTTTGTCGAAATCGTTTAAATACGGTGTCAAGAAAGTCCGATATTCGTTAATGTTTAGGTGGCAAAACCTAAAAAAGATTTTTTTTTATCTCTTCGATCAGCTCGGTTATTAATTAGATATATTTTGGGGTTATGTTTACTCAAGTGTAATGGATCGAATAATGTTGACTTGTTATACTGCTGCACTAAGCTTATCTTCCTATGGCGCTACTAAATAAAAAGATTGGAAAACGAAAAAACCAGTTTGGGTCCGACGATGGGTACAAAGGAGAACGATACTAGTGTAAATGCCACTGTTTTACAAAGTACTGCATTTGGAAGATCTTGATTCAGAGATTTTTAAGAACGAGTGTATTTTAAATCTCGGTTTCTGTAAGAATTAGCGTGGATATTCCACACTATTGTATTCTTTGGATATTGTATCCACACTACTGGATATTCTCTTTCATATTGTAGAATTAATGTTTCACTGCTTTAGAAGTCCGTGACAAAATCGCCATCGTTTTAAATTGTATACAACGAAAGGAACGGAATGAATAATGTGAGACAAACAGGAAATTACAAAATTTTGAGGTTATAACTATGTATTTTGAAAATCTTTGTCAAAGATTCATCAAAGTTTTAATAAAAGAGTTAGTTCATCTATGAACTTTGATCAAAGAAAATTAACGTTTCTATGATAATGTAATATGCCCCTTAGTTTTACGGACTACTGTGGATAGAACATTTTAAACAATTTGGTTTTTTGTTTTTTTATCATTTTCGCGTATTTCGATAGTGTTTTTTTCAAATAAAGACCTCACGTTTAATTTGTCTGCTTCATTTTGATGTTTTGAAATTACCGCACTCGATTTAGGAAAGTTTGCGCAACGTTTGCCATCCGTTTATATTTCCTTTGTTAGTAGACTGCCACTACCGTCTCTCGAGCAATACTCATTACTCATCACTCTACACAAACTTTTAATAACCTGTTACGGCATACTAACTTACCGTTTAAACTCAACAGACACGTAACAAAAGAATTATTGGTTTCACCTTTGGTACCCTCAGCAGTTGCAATTACCACAACGTCCTTTAATTACTGCTATATATATTTCTGTAAAGGAAGGACGTCGCGTAATAACCTTTATTAATTAATATTCCCTTGTAACCCGTAATGCAGCTAAAGCCTGACGGTATTGTGCGATATTAAGCAACGCGTAACACTGCCTTGGGACCTTCGCAACTTGTCTAATTGCCTCATACAGCATACATATTTAGTCAAGCCTAACCGGGGCCTTTCCTCTTCGGCCTTCGTCAAGGGACAAGCGTCTGGAGAAAGTGCGGACGTCTGGTCGAACAGGGCATTCTATCCCTTTTTACTTAGAAGCGATAAGAAAGAACGCGACTCGGAGGGTCATGGAAGTAGTCTGTAGTAGCGAGCACCAAATTAGGCTGGTGCCAGATTCTGCAGCGTTGCCATATAGTGTATGGTAGTTACAACGATTTTGCGTGGCTTGTCTTTATAGATTTACACAATAGATTTAAACAATAGATTTGTATTTAAGGGAAAACACAATTTGGCATCGCCTAAAGAATACAGGAACTGAGTGAAGCGGTCTTTCCGCTGAATCCGTCAGAGTACGGCACGTTGACATATTCAAATGCAAAACAACTGACTCATATTGTTTAGACTACGAGCCTTTCCACAAGCTACGACACGTCAATGCATCATCATCCATCGGTAACGTGCCGGATTCGACTAATGCAGCTGTCAGTTGGAGTACATCAGATGTATTGAAAACATGGATGACGGAATTCTCATCGCCGAGGTAGGATTGTTACTTGAACATTAATTGTCATAATTTAGTGAAATATTACATAATATTGAATACATATTTACAGTAAATAAATTAAAATTTAAATATAAAGATTACAAAAAGTTGTTTTTATTCTAGGTGTAAACAAGGCCCCTGTTATATGACAAACGTTCACCGGGGCAAAGCTACAAAAAAATTGTTAAAAAGAGATAGCTGCAACTATTAAAATTCTCTTCCTGAAAGTCGTAATTTTCCGAATTTTGTTTTCGACTGCAGCATATTAAACTGTACTTTACTCATTCGTATATCGAAAGTAATCGATCGGGATATTTTCTCAGCTCGACGCACACGTTAGCAAAACTCGCCACTTAAAAGTAAATCATTTTTTATTGGATGAACCTACCAACGATGTTATCGCTTGCTGCCGGACATATTTCTTTTCTTTAACAAAAGGTAAGCTGCGATAGCTTTTCTTGCTAACGTCGTACGATTTCTTCGAGAACCAAACACGTCAGACACACGAAGCGGACTGGTTATGGCACGGCAACTCGACGTATTCGAGGTGCTGCAACGTACTTGACGCATCCGTCGCTTGGAGGATTCAAAGAAATGACCACTTTACACAACCTAGTTCCACTTACCAACACCGAAAAACTTCCACGCTAATTCCGAAACTTCTGCCGTCAACCAATATGAGCTTCTGACTGGTTCGCAGTGCTCGCGTATCTCGGGTCTATATTAAGCTAGATTATCACATTTCTGTCCAGGCAATTACTGCTGGAGCACCACATTGCAAGTCCCATACACAATAGCTTCATCCTGATTGGTGTTTTGGATTGTCTGGTTTTAACAATAGATTTCTGAGAAATTATGGTTCCCTCTATAATTTTAAGAACACAGGTCGAAAAACTGGATATTGCGTTTAAAAACTAAAGGTATCGAGAAATAATAAGTTTCGAGGCGTGGTCAGTGTGGTGGGGGAAGCGGAATCAGCTTTAAACCGAACCTTGACAGAGTCGAAGCTAAGCGGAGCAGCTGAGTCCACTCAGCTCGGTTACGCTTTCAGTGGCCGCACTTCCATTTAAATAATATTTGAGGTTTCGAATGCATAGTCCACTACGTTCAGCGCTACACCACGCTTTATTATTACACTATGAATTTCATGAAATTTCAGGTTTTAAACTGAGATATATTTTAATGTAGATTTTAACGCAGATTGCAATGGTGAATTTCAAAAAAGAGCAGCATGAAACTATTTATAAATATGACATCGGTTAGGATAAAATGTTACCATTTTTTAATAAAAAAATGTTTCCTTATTAAAGCCTTAAGTTATGTGACGCTATTAAAATGTCTTTTGGAAATTTGCTCCTATCACTTCAGTGAGACATCAGCGTGCCGCGACTAGATCTAGACAGTTATTTGAAACAGCTTCTGCCACTGCAACAGAGAAACTAATTTGTATTCGGAATAATTCGACGCAATCCAAAGTGAAAGTGGTTCTCTACGGTTATCAGTTTATCGATTACGGTTCGCGCTAAAGCCAACGAATTAAGGTAAACAGGACGCGTTTTCGCGGCGGATTTAGTCAACAGAAAACAGCTGTTACTTTGTTGAATTTTTGTTTTCGCAAATGTTACATTAGTGAGAAACTATTTTAACAAATTGTAAAAAACATTTCAAGCACAAGCAAAACATATCTAGTAATATTACAAAGTACAAAGAAATATTTGTATTGCATGTTCTTCTTTCTAGAAAACTTTTTTAACGATTTTAAAAGATGTTGGAATATATCATTTTCGTCTCAAAAAAACGAAACTGAAAAAAAAACGTAAAAATATAATGATAATAACGTCATCAGTGCGAATTAATACCTTCAAACAGCTGATACTAAAGCCGGGTGACAACCAAATTCGAAAGGACTACGCATTCAAAACCTAACCTATGTTTTAAGTAAAAGTACGGCCACTGAAAGCGTAACGGAGCTGAGTGGAGTAAAGCGGCATCTCTCCGCGTAGTTTCGACTCTGTCTAGGTCGGTTTGAAGCTGACACGCTTCCTCCACCACGCTGACTACACCTCCAAACTTATTATTTCTCGTTGCTTATGTTACCGTTGTCTAGGTTACGGTTATTAAACACAGTAGTTTCCTAGAATCAATTACAGTAGGATAAATATTTAGATTTAAAAGATACAAACTCGTTCATTAAACTGACTGTATTCCGCTTCCGGTTGCCGTTCACCTTCATTCCGCTCAGCTCTGCATTTAGTGTCCGCCCGGCTTTAACTATTGTTTATCAGCTAGTATGTTAATGATACATATCAATTAACTTTCTCAAAATTTAATTCGTTTTATGAAAACATATTCATTTGTTTATAATATTTTCGGACTCAAAAAACGATCTTGCTGGGTTTCTTCTGTGAGAAAATCGGTTTTAATACAGTGCGAATAACACGGGTCATACAACTATTTACCTAAAAATATAACGACAGTAACAAAACCAATGCGAATGTGTACTGTATTTACTTAGCTGGTACAGTAATGCTAAATATCAAAATTGAATTACAGTAGTTTTATTAAAGAATATTTGTTTACTTAATAATGATTGTCAATATATATATATATATATATATATATATATGTGTGTGTGTGTGTGTGTGTGTGTGTGTGTGTGTGTGTATGTGTCCTTTTTTCCTGAGAAACAATTATGATATAATTTGGAAATATAATATTTTCTGGCAAAAAAAACCATTTTATGGGTTACATTTTTTGAAAATTGATTTTAATAATAAAACCGCGAGTAATACGCATAATTCGATTTATCTAAAAATCGAATATAAAATTTCAAATTGAGCGAAATTTGTTCACAAAATAGTGTCAGGTAATTCCGGGAGAGATGGACCGATCGCATTCGGGAACTACCTGCTCGAGCTCGCCGCTGGTAGCACGTCCGACTGTGTTGATTTGCCTTATTGTTTCCACCCATTTTGGTCTACTTCCTCAGGAGTTACTGGAGTACTTGCATCATTGAAGTGAAACATAGTATCATTATTTTGCAGTATTAGTGACTTTTCGAACTATTTAGAGCAAATAAAATTTGTAGCTCTTCATGATGGAACATTTCCGATTGTGGACGAAGGCAAGATGGCAGCCAAGCAAACGGTAGAGATGAACCAGATCAAGTTGGGACAGATGTACATCGTTTTATACAGACAATAACTAGAATTAACTGATATTTTCCTTACCATTAAAGTACTGCCGTAAACATTACCAAATAGTTATTAACGATACTATTTTACACATAATTCAGTAGAGACAACCCTAATTAACGTCTACTTCTGGAGTTATAGGCTATCAGGCCATTTTCATGCAATTTGTTTTTTATTAAGGACAATTTTACTACAATTTAAAAAATGTATACCGGTAGGTAAATGCAGTTTTATGAGGAAATCCACGTGATAAGAAAAGCATAGACCTGTTGATTATTTTGTTTGGTAAACTTTGTATAAAACTGGTGATATTTAATTGATATCAATCTATCTTGATGGCCAAAAAAGGATATTTTCCATTTTAAGTTTAGTCATTTAGTTAAATTATTATTTACGTTATTCATGATATTTTAGAACCAACAAAGAAATCGATTGCAAACATACTAACAAATATATGAGTGTTACAAAAAAGTAAGGACATCTCTCCTGCACATACCCTATAATTAGAGCCCCAAAAATTCCAGATCGGAAGGTACCTATTAAAACCGTAACATTTGACACATTTCTCAAAAATCGTTCGGTCATATTTATCTCAAATATAAATATTCGTAAATGAATTCATTGTATTAGATTCTTTTAAACGCTGTAGGGAATTTTACTTTTGGAGGAAAGCGGCAGGCGGATCAAGGATTGAAATAATATCAAACCATAGAATTAGAGAGATTTATGGACTTGAAACATTCTGCAAGAGACGACATTAAATTTCGACACGTTCAGAGAATGGAAGGATAAGTTTTCATAGTGGAGACCAGGAGGAAAGGTCTACAAAGAACTGACGAAGGATAGTTGATGAAGAAAGATCTTTGGAAGATTCAAGATCAACGGCGATCAGTTATTAGAAGATACAAAACATTGTAAAATGATAATTATGTACAGAAAATACCGAGATTATTTTGAGTTTAGAGGAAATGTTAACAGATCGCATACTTTCTACCTACTTCGAATACAGATGAAGTAAATAAAAATTCAGATAAAATTTCATCACTGAAGGTGGCAACCGACAGGCAGACTCGCTTCGCTCGCACAATTATTAATCTGCAGGAAAAAGCCACACGTACAACAGCTTCTGAATAGGAAGTAAGCTTGCCTTACCGCATAAAAAGTGTAGTTCTCACGCCGGTCTGTACGCTGAGCCCAGTTACCTTTCACTCTTTCTTCGTTGCTTTATTTTCCTACACGATAATAAATACTTACAATTTGTACAGACAATATTAAATAAATGGCGCAAAAACATTGCACAAACTTTCTCGCATTGGAATTGTTTAACGTTTTAAAGTTTGCGTGAACTGTTGGGGGGTAAACGTCAAGAATAGTACTAACTCTGAACACAGTGTAACAAAAACTGTTTATTTGTGCATAATGTTTTTTATTGGACCAAAAATAAAAATAATGTATCATGTTTTCTCTTCCTTTTTTATTTTAATTACGGTTACTCTTTCGAAAACGCGACAAATTAACACAGCTAGTTTTTAACAACATGACCTGAAACTTATTTTAGCCTATCAGCTGTTCAATGAAATCATCTGATCTTTAAGAATTAATATAAAACAACTGTTTTTAATATAACTATTAAAATTAAATTAACGATTCATTTCATATACTTAAATCGGTCAAAATTCTTAGCAGTTTCCATAGTATAGTGGTTATCGTGTGCGTCTCACATGTGTAAGGTCGCTGGTTCGATCCCGAACGGAAACACAATAATTTTAAATTATAATTAATTTAATATGAGACTTGCAAAGCGCAAAATATACTGTTACAAGGAAATAAACACGTTCCTCGCATCACGCGTCCCGCAAAATCCAACATCACAACCAGCCCTAAAACATGATACATGTTAAAAAATTGTGCATGATATTCTCGCAACAAAATTACTTGCCGAAGGTTTGCGTGAAGCATATGACAGTCTAATCAATTAAAATTTTTAGAGTAATTTTTCTGGTTTTCTGCTTATTGCAGCGAATAATTCGTTTTTATAGTTTTTCTTAGTAAGAAAAAAATCTATAACGGCGTAAGAAATTTCGCAACTCTTAATCAACCATAATCGCAGCGCATGCGACCTCAGAAAACGGAAACGTTTATCGTGCGCCAACGACAAAGTGAATAATCCCAGCCTTGAGCGAAGCGAGAAAATAGATCGACCTGTAGGTGAGGCGAGCACGATCAACCGATGGCGATAAAATTAATCCTAATGTTTGAGACATTGTTGATCACGAGGCTAATTGTTACTTTTCGAAAAGGAATATCCGCCTACAGTTGGCTACCGAATGACAGGATGTCGTTGTAAACTAAAACATTGGTCAGACAGAACACAGTATTCAACTTTCTCGCGCTTTCATGACGTCATATTGAGTTATATTTAACATTTATACATACTCCCAATGAGCGACTCATTGGAATTGCCTCAAATTTTACTCTTAGTTTGGAAATTGAACATAACAGTTAGAGGTACTGGTGATTAAAATAAACTTGGAAAAGTACAGCATACATCTGAAAGTGCTGTGAAACATTGGCAGCTGATGGGTTTAGCCATCCCATTGTACTACAGTCACTAGTCTACTCAAGACACATTCACTAGTCTACAAAGCTTAACCAATTCTAAAGTGTAAAGCGATCCGTGCTGATTGAGTGAATGACACAGGCCAAATGGTGTATCAAACAGAGCCCTGGGATACCATCCAGTGTACCGTCTTACCCATGCATGCAGGTCTCTGTATGAGCGGACCACATTACGCTATTTCTGCATGTTCCAATCAGCAAGACAAGTAAAATAAAATGAACCGAAGAACTACAAGCTGACCAAATGGAGCAAAACCTCTGTAATAAAAGTCAACAGAAAGACAAATTTAAAAGGAAAAGCAGAGCAAGAAATCTGCTAGCATAACAAACCGGGGAATTAACAATTAGAAGTGAACTGCTTTGAATTCTTTCCAAATCCGGACTTTATGAAGAGATTTTAATTGAAATTCGCCGTAACTGAGCATCTCAAGAATATAGAAAGGAGAAACAATAGATCTACAAAGGTCGCAGTGCATAGAAATTCATTCATTAGAGTGAGTGTGTGAGGATCAAAACAAATGAAGTAAGAAGAAACTTTAATGATTTCGCAATAAGAGAAGGTGGTTGAGGGAAGTACTATACACTGAAATAATAGAGATAGAGGATCGAATTAGTGAATCATTTAGAAGATCTCTTCCCAGGAGGATATGAGATACGAAGTTCTAAATAAATTAAATTTATGATTTGGAAAGAAATAGAAGTAACACTTTTGTTACCCTGACCGTTATGGGTTTTATCGCAACAACTTTCCGTCTAAAAACCTTTATATTCCAGACCTGGGACATGAAATAGGCGTAAATCTTAACCAATAATACACTTTTTAAAGAGTTGTTAATAGTGTTATATATGTTAGCATCATATATATGTTCGAAATTTAGGTCCGATTTGACTCAAACTTAACCAAGAAATTGATTTTCGTTAAGAAACTTCGACTAGTTATTCAAATATATTTTTTTAATTATTGCGTTTTATACTACTTTTTTTGAAAATCTGATTATATTATCGTATTTTGCGTAAAAATATGTTAAAATTGGTAAATTAAAATATTAACATTTCATAGAATAGAAAATTTATGCAGATTTTAATGCTGATTAAGATGGAAAAATCATATTTTCAAAACAGTATAGTACAAAACGTTATATGCCTACATTTTACATCAGTATTAATTTTTGATTCAATGCAAAAAAAATCGCGACAGAAACTTAATAGGAGCTAATTCCAAAGATATTGTTTTTTATTTTATCTTATTTGAAATTTAGATTTCACTTCATAAGAAACATTAAAATCACCGTTAAACAATTTCCTAATTTCAAAGGATTTTGAACATTCTAAACGATAATTTATGCTGTTTTTAATGGTTATTAATAGAGTGAAATGGATTTTAAAAAATAAAACATTGAAAAAAATTATGTTTTTATAAATAATTTTAAACTAACGCTATTTTCAAACTGTTAAGCGAATTTTGCAAATTAACAAGCTCTTCCAAAGCTATTGCCATAATCGATATTTGTGCGACGTTTATACCAAATTGGACCAAAATTGTGAACGTGAATATGCTGACACACACACACACACACACACACACACACACACACACACACACACACACACACACACACACACACACACACACACACACACACACACACAAATTTGAACGACCCCTCAAAAAGTTATTTAGAGGCCAGGATCAGTGTTATTTTAAGGTCCCAGGTCTGGGTTTTACCGTGATGAGCGATCTAATAGCTCATTTTCTAGTAGAAATTCGTTACAAAATTCGCGCATTAAAAATATTCGTTTATATGATTTGATATTGTTAATTTTTGGAAATTTGCTTCTGTCATGTCAGCAAGACAGCTGAGTGTTGCAACTAATTTTTGTTATTTCTTACGATTAATTCCTGAACAGTGGATTTTTTGTATTTCAAATTTGCTACACTGAATTGAGTTAATAATCTTTATATTGGTACGGTATATTCTTTTGCGAAATCTGATATGCCAATTTTGAGAAATCAAACACTTTTCCCCGAGTTTTTTTAACAACTTAACCGGATTTTCGTAGTGTAATACTACAAATACGAAGCCTCGTATAAAAATTACGCCACTAAAAATATAAATACAAAATTGCCGTAATCTTTGATTAACTGCAAAACAGACTTCAATTAGAAAATAAAATCAACAAGGATCAACGGAAAGAATCCAAGCGTGAAATGATTTCTAAATATGGCGGTTTTAAAATCACTCGGTCGTTCACTAAACGGTCGCAAACGGATGGATTCGTTGCGTAATCAGTTTCTAATTTTACATCTACTCTATTAATATTTTTAAATAAATTGTAATAGGCAACGGGAAAAGTGTCACGATATGATGGAGTTGTAAACAGCTGATTTTAACCACACAGCTAATTATTCAAGAATGCTTTGCAATTTCAAACGAGATTTTTCAATTATCGCCGTTGTTTTCGATGAACATAAAATTTAATTAAAAAAAACGTGTGGAACTCTTGGAGTTACAAGCAGACGCTAAGCTTTTGGTAATGATATCTTCGATGAATATATCATTACTTTGAAGATACGTGTTACAGATATCTTGTTTTGTTTAAATAAATGACTACATGAACCTAGATTACATATTATTTACTGTAGTTGTAGTAAAAGATCAGTTGTTTTACCGTAATGTATTCATAACGATCAGCTGATTTTATTGAACAGCTGATAGGCTATAATAAATTTCAGCTTATGTTGTTAAGAACTAGCAATATTAACAACAATTATTATAATCGTTTATATTAATTTCGAATGTATTATAGACGCTTATAACGTGCATATGTTCTTCAACTAAGGAAAAATATCGAAACCAAAGCAACACAAAGTTTTCATATAATACGTTTGTAGTGTAATCGAAAAGGAGGAAGAAAAAGGAAAAGACAAAAATATAGAGACGAAATTTGTTTGTCCGTTTCCGTTTCATATTTTCGTTACACTAAAAAGGTTCGGGGCAATTTTTTCTATTCGCTCCTCTCGCCAGAGGTAGCATTAAAAACTTCGCTTCAAAAGAAATCATTGTAATTGTATTTTAATTATTAGCGAATTTTCAATGAGCTACTGAAGCGGCCATCATGGTAAGACTCAGACCCGGAACCTTGAAATGTACTAACCTTTGATCATTATTTAAGAAGTATTTAAAATTTAACGATTATATAGTACTATATAAATATAAATGGTGCACATATAGACTGTTTTAGCACAATAACGTTCACCATTTTAGTCCGTTTTCATTTAAAAATGGTACAAAAATTCGATCTCGGCAATAACTTGGACAAGTTTTGGTAACCAGCAAAGTTCGTTTAGCAGTTTCAAAATGGAGGCCATTTCATATCTTCATAGACCTAACTTTCCTGTCTTAAATATTTTTGAAAATACGATTTCATCACCGTGATAAGCGTTAAACACTGCACGAGTTAGCATTTACAATTTTCAAAATCCGTTGAAATTCACAATTTTAATTTATCGGCAGATTTCATTTCCGATTTTTCTATGCAATTTCAATAGTTTAAAATGGTAATAGAAGCAGATTTTAATACTGTTTTAAAATGGAATAAAAAGTTCGATAAAAGAGCTACTTTTGGAAATTTGCTTCTATCACGTAAACAATATCAGTTATTAATATTGAATAATTTCATGTTTGAATACGAGGAATAAAAATAATTACAAAGTGACTGTTGTAATTGAATAAGATTTAATTAATAAAATAATTGTTAGTTGTACAGTATAAGCGTGGAAAGCGTTATGAGTTGTTTTAGACTAAACACTTGTAATGTAATTCTGCAGAAGGAAGTTGATCGTTTAGAGGCCGCGAGTAGCCGGAGACTGGGGATAGCGGCTGCGGGGGCAGAGCCCTTAGCTTTAATAACTACACAAGAAGGTCGTGAAGACTTATTAGGCAGGTAATAGTTTTCCAGCAAAGATTCGAGTATAATCTACTGGTTTTAATTAGAAAGTGGAAACACCGGCAAAAACAATCGCTCGTTTACTAGTTTTGAAGTTCTAGGTCAATTATTAGAAACTTTTTCTTATACGTTCGTTAAAGTCTCTAATAAAAACTACTTGTTTTGTATTTTATTGACAAGCAATGACCTATTAGGTCTAGTTTTAAAATAATCGTGGCTGGCAGTTAACCCGATGGAAACGAATTTTCAAACTAAAAAACTTAACATTTACTACTCGACCATAATGGTATTTTATAAAACAATTTAAGTAGGCTATATAAATCCTGAACACGACAACAGAAAAGTCTGATTTGACTATCGCAATCAGAATACAAAGGTTATTTTTGAATTTTTGAATGACCGCTATTTAAAAACGAATGAACGCATTTCGCTTACCATTAAGCCATTATTAATTTATTTGAATTGAGTACCGGGTTTGGAATTCAACAATACATATTTGGGTTTATTAACAAAAAGGATAACTGCTCCGTAAGTAGTTTTTTGTAAGACAGCTCGCTAGAAAATCAAATTCTGTAAACAATACGTACTAAATATTAAAGTTAAATATGAAAAAAACTGTTTGTGTTATAGGCCTCTCCATGAAAGTATTCATAGAGATATACTTTGTTTAATTAATCAAAGACAAAGTGATACTCTGAGCGGTGGGTTTGTTTATTAAACAGCTGTTTACGATAATAATATATTTGGCTAAAATTTTATTTACTATAATCGTTTTGTTAATTTACACTATAGATTTTGTATTTCTTTGACGAATTAATACGTTAAACATGAATTAGTCAAAAATTTACTTCAAATAAACACAGCGTGAAGCTGTTTCCCTGACGTGATTGAGACGTATTTCCAAAAAAGTAAGAAAAAATTAATAGTACCACAATAACGAACAATAATTTTCTATCCGTTTTTTTTATATTACGTAAAATTTTATTCAAAAATATAATGTGATTATTTATGTATATTTTGACGCTTATTATCTTAAAAAAAGATCACTGCTACTTTAGTTACAAGAGGATTTGTTGTAAACATTTCTATATTCCTTAGATAATCAGTTACAGCATCTTGTCCAACCCTAGCCTCTTTATGATGTCGAGGATTCGAGATAGGTAACGCCCTCATTTCTAACTGGTAACTTTCCAGAATTGTAGTTTTCCTTGCATTTAAGACCTCACGGTCTACCTTCAGGTGGTGAGAGGATACCTCTTCCTTAGAGTATCTGCAGGTTAAGTCTTCTGCTACAGTCTAATTTTTTTTAGTTTGATACAGAACATTCTGAATAATCTGGTGAAATCATATTTTGAAAACAGTGAAAGATAAAAAAAATTCAGTTTCTTCAAGATTGTAATTGTCGTAATTTTGGAAGGGCGGCGTCTCTTCAGTGTCTCTAATGCTAAAGTAAACAGAATCGATTCTTGCTATTGAAAAACGGAAATATCCAAGAGAGCAGACACATATTATGTACTATATGGATAGTAAAGCAAGAAAAGTTTCAAGAAAAGAGAAGAGTTGGAAGAAGGCTACACTCATGAATGAAAACTTACGAGAATGGTTCACATTAGGTCAGACTTAGTTTAGCTAGATTAGGTTAAGTACAGTTAAAATAGGTTAGGTTAGGTTCATTTATGTTCGGTTAGGTTAGGTAAAAATGCCACTAGAGCAAGATTGGGAATGACAAAGGAATAAAAGAAGATTGGTAGCTGTTGCGAGAGGCTAGCGTTCTTTAGTGTCTCTAGTGTTGATATAAACAGAATCGATTCTTACTATTGAAAAACGGAAATAACCACGAAATCAGGCAGATATCATGTACTATATAGGCAATAGGGCAAAGAATGCTTCAAGGATGAGACGTATTGGAAGAAGGCTATATTCATGGATGAAAACTTACAAAAGTTATTTAGGTTATTTAGGCTCAGTATAATTAGGTTATGTTCAGTAAAGTTAGGTTAGGTTAGGTTTGGTTCAGTTATGTTAGGTTAGGTTAGGTAAAATTGTTAAACATTAAAAGTTACAATCCTAATTGTACAACTAGCCAACTATCTAGATCAGCAATATCAAAAGTGCGAATAGGAATGGTTCAATGGCAATCTTTAAAAGCAGAGTACGAAAATCACTGTGGACGAGTAAGTAAATATTAATTTAACGTTTTCAAAAATAATTTTTTGTACTATTTGAAACTTACCTAGTCAGAACCAGTCGTCTGTTGTATGCGTTGACTCCAAGATGTAAATAAGAATTGTTAATTTCACTTCACTACTATAAAAACAATCACTGACTTGGTCCGTCTGTTTATGTGGTCACGTTTTGTTCTGTAGTCGGCATGTTGTGTGCGTGGTAATAGTTGGTACAGTTGTTGGCCGTTAGTTCTACTCGTCCATCCACACCTGTAACCAAATAACATTTATTTTTAAGGTGGACTACCTAGTAGAGGATTTTTGTTGGAAAATGAGCCAAGAACGGATTAAAGTGGGGTGCGAAGGGGCGTTTGCCTCTTCCGAGAAAAAAGAAATAAAATTAAAAAATGTAAAAGATCCTATTTTACTTTCATAAAATGGAAGTATACGCGTAGCTTCAAGGAAAAAGATCGAGGAGGCATCTGAGGGGGCCGAAATTCGTCACATTCTCCAGATCTCAACTTTGTATGTACATGGAATTTTGTCCGTATGAAGATATGTACGTTTGTGCACTTTGTAACGCTTATATTGAAGGTGAGAACAGAGTTAATCAGTTAGATATTTTTCGTTAATTCTTTCTTCTCTTCCTGCGTTAATTGCAACAAAAAAAAGTTCTTTATTGACTCTAAAATTGATCAAAACTTGGTTGAGAAACTGTTGTGACGCTAAACTGGACTTGTTTCGGCTAATGAGAATGAGGGATCAGCGTTAACGGTAAGAGTAAAGCTACGGGAGCAACTACCGCTATATATACAAAAAATATAGTACGTTTATTGAGAGAAGGGGACGTTATGTAAATGGAGCCAGTTTTTCAAAAGTTTTAAAATTTAGGAATATAAGAAAATTAAATATTTTTTGTCTAAAATAAAGTGTATTTTTAAGTTTATTTTACATGTGTTTTCAGCCTCAAAACAGCTTAATATTGTTAGTTTTTTAAAGTATTATTTCATTGATCAAAGTAAAACTGATCAAAGCTAATGAGGACGAGGTTCAGTGTTAACGATAAGAGTAAAGCAACGGGAGTAACTGCGGCTATACGTAAAAAATTGCGGGTAAAGTAGGGGGGAAAAGAAAAAACGTGTTTTCTTTAGTACAACTTGTGTTTCAAAATGAGTGAAATTTTAAATAATAATAAGAATTGTTAAGTAGAAATATAAAAAAATTAAGTGATTTTTGTTTTGTCTAAAATAGAGTAAATGTTTAAAACTTATTTTATATCCGTTTTAACTATGAAAACAGTTTAACAGTGCTTGTTTTTCAAGGTATTATTACAAAATCTTCATCCCCCCAGGGAGGCTCTCTTGTAAGTTGAAACATCCAAACGACCGCCCCCCCACAAAATCGCATTAATCCGTCAGTGAAATGACGTATTGAAGAGGCTATATTTGAAAACTGGAGACCTTAAAATGAGCGTCGATTATTTTAGGGTCAGTTTTTGTGGCAGCATGAGTCCAAAAGATATTTTTAGCGTCCAGTCTATTTTTATTTATCTAAAGACTGAACTAAATGATTTCCCGGCCAAGGATTAAGAAAATGTGTTTTCTAAGGATCAAACCCTACTGATAGACAGGTCGCCGCTATAATCACCGGACATGACCACATCCGGAGTCACCCAAATAAGATGAGATTACCACAAGTCTCGCCTGATTGACGTGTGTGCGGACAAGACGGAAACCACAGCAGTCCTGTAGTCCAAAAGAAGGAGTTTCTTCGGACTTCAGCAACCAAATAAGCTTAAAAAAACACCTTGCACATTCGGGAGCTTGTTTAAGGCACTGGATTTGGTTTAAAGTGAAGTATAAGAACAAAACAACCTTATAGGCGAAGTATCGGAAGGCCAGTGGTAACTAAATAGCATCTCCCTAGGAAATAACCGATTTAGAATAAATGTAATTTTTTTAAACGTATGTCTTTCAAATATTTTTTTAAATTACCAACTAGTAAAACGTAACCAAAAGTCTTAATTGTCAAAGCCCGAATATCGTCAAAATTGTCGGATAACATTTGTGACGTTATTGCATTGATTTGTCTAGACGACTGCAAAAAGTACTTTTCGATTTAGCCTACTGTTTACTCTCTAGACATGCCCTAATCAAGGAAACACAGCCCGAATAAAAGAATAATTATTTTAAGTACAAAATTATTCGAATTTTACAACGTAAACCCACATATGAATAGTAAGGCCGGATACGGACTGGAATTACGCTGAGCGGAGCGGACTACGCATTCAAAATCTAACCTATTGTTTTTAATGTGAGTGCGGCCACTGAAAGCGTAACGAAGCTGGGTGTAGTAATGCGTCGTCGTTGGCCTGCGTTCCGCGTGCTTCAAAACCAACCTGGACGGAGTTCAAGTCGGTTTTGAAGCTCAATCCGTTTCTCCGCCACGCCGACCACGCCTCCAAACTTATTATTTCTCGTTACCTAGGTTACCGTTACCGGATTTTAAACATGATAGTTTCCTAGAATCCGTTATATTAGGCCAAAATATTTAGATTTAAATGATAAAAAAGCGTTCTTTAAACTGACTGAACTCCGCTTCCAGTTGCCGTTTATCTTCATTTCACTCAGCTCCGCTCTGTTTTCCTCAGCTAAGCTGAGCTGCCCCGCTCCGCCTAAAAATTTTTATTATCGCAAATTCATTAAATTAAATTAATTTAATGAATTAAATTAAATTAAATTAATTGTTCATTAAATTAATTGTTAAATTAATTAATCCTTCATTAAATTAATTGTGAGTCTTGAAGATTTTGTAATTCCTTCATTTTGAAAACGTTACTGGATAACTAGTTTGTTCTATTACGAAAATAAATTTGTAAGCTAAATTTTAATAAAAAAAGACCAAAACTGGTTTCCGGGACTGGTGTCACATCACGATGGCTGTTCCAACACTTCATTTCGCAATTGTATTTCGTTAATAATCGTATCACAGAAAGCATTATTACGCGGAGACGCTGTCAAAACAATAATAACGCGACGCGTGTCGATTTGGCAACACCGCATTGTGAAAGATAAAGTAAAAGTTTGACGGAAGTTGGAAACGATACGTGGCGCGAGCCGGCCGCAAACAATGAAGGATTGTTTAACCTGGGGGACAATAATTAGCGGAATGTTGGCAGCACTGCGATACGTAAGAAGCGTGCTCGTAATGTAAAGGTTCCGCCAGGTTTGCTTACGTCAGAGATGTGAGTACAGAGTGACCGGCGGTTTTATTTCCAGGACGGTATAAAATTTCGAATTTTTAGTGGGAAAACTGGTGAAACGGGTTGGTTTTATTGGCGCCTGAAAGTGTAGGCGATAAAACGCTGGAGTCTGTCTGTCTGGCGGTAACAAACTTGCTAAGAATCGGTCGACACGTTTTAAAACACTTATCTATTCAATATTATACCAACGTTTTACACATTCCTTCCAACAAAAATAGGATATATGTTTTAGGAGCTATAGGCAAAAAAATACCAGAAAATCGGTGAAATTTCTCAAAATAAGTTCATCAAATACGGTCGTACTTGAATATTCATAACTCAAGTCAGACCTTACACCTCAAAAATAAACAGTCCGGCAATGAATTAAAATAAACAAAAATAAAAGATCTTAAATTTTTTTTCGAGAAACGCTAAACTCATAACAAAAATTACACACAAAAATTACTGAAAATTACACACATTATACAAAAATTACACACAAAGCATGTTTGTAAAAGCCTTGTAAACAAACCGATACGTATAATCTTGAATTGAATAATTGCAGCACGCAGCTTTGTCGCGACGCGAATCAAACTGCCAAAAGTACTTTTCTTTATCTTATCCATTTTTCAAATTGTTATTTAAAAATCATTAAAATCGCCATGTAATAAAATTGAAATCTTTTGAATTGCGAATTTTATAAGGATTTCAAATAAATCAAAATGCCAATTTATGCGGTTTTTAGCGATTACAAAGGTGAAATCGGATTTTTAAAAACATTTAGGCCAAAGATAAAAACAAGTTATAAATTTTTAAAAGAATTGAAATGGCCGCCGTTTTGAAACGATTGAAAGAATTTCAGTGTCGGTTAAACGAACCAAGCTTGTCAAAATAAATTTTTATAAGCTAATTTTTGTGCCAAATCGGATTAAAATTGGGAAAGAGAGCTTGCTAAATCAGACAAGAAAACACACGCACGCACGCACACGCACACACACACACACACAAACACGCTATATATATATATATATATATATATATATATATATATATATATATATATATATAATATAATATAATATATTATATATATTATAATTATAACGACTTTTTAAAAAAATGTTCTACCGGTCAGGATCAATGCTCATTTCAAGGTCTTTGGACGGGTTATTACCATGATGGCTTCTTCGGCTTCTATATTAGTTCATTTTTCAATCGCATTAGCTAATTAATTAATTGCCGAATAAACTTCGGTGTAAAGTAAATTCAGCCACTCGCAATCTCAAACTACTACAGCAGTTAAATTAAAATGAATCGAGCTGTGTGTAAATTAGACGGGGGAGCCGGCAATAATACAATTTGCGCAACGCCATATTGTTCAAGCGTCTTGCGAAATGTCCGCTGCTTGTTTCTTTTTGTGCAAAATCTCCTTTCTCCTTTAGAGAGAGGGAGTCTCGCGTTCTGTTCTACCCGCGCGTTCGAGTCTCCGCGCGGTCACGCTTCAGTTCCCCTCAGACAATGCACCGCACTTAGATCTAGATATGCGAGCAGTTAATCAATTAGACGTTAACGCTGCAGGATATTTGCCAGACGGGCACGCTTGTTGGTTTTTGTTGTTTTTTGCATTTGTTTCAGTTGTAACAAATTGTCGGGACGACGACGAAAAAATAATCAATTAGCTGATTGTTGTGAGGACATTTGTCTAAGAAAAAAAAAGTGTTTTAGTTTTAAAAATTAAAAAAAATATCGCCTGATTTACCTACTTTTGCTTATATATTAAATATGATGGGATTTAAATGCCTAATACTATTACCTGAGGAGTTAATATAACGTTCTGATAAAGTTATCATACACTTGGCATGTTGGAAATCTTATTCGTTTTACCAACAAACATGATTTTTGGTAATTTTTGTGTTTTAACGCTATACATTAAAAAAATCACCAAAATCATATTTAAAAAGGAAAAGTTAGTTTCAATATGGCGGATGAAAACATCACGTTGTTATATAAAGTAGCGTAAAATACAATAATCGTCGGAACGGAAACGGTATTTGAAGAAATGTTGGCACAAGAAATGTTGCAGCCTAGATTTCGAATTATATAGGTTATAATCACCAAAGAACAGGACACTAAAATAAGTCAGGATAAACGATAAAACATAGAAATACGACATAGGTAGGTGAAGTATTTTTGTCATGAAGAAGATGTTTCTGAATATACACAGAAGAGTGTATCAAAAATAGATTTATGAGAAGAAAAAGGATGATTGTTGAAAGGTAAGAAGGAAACGAATGAGAGACAGAACGAAAGAAAAGTCGAAGAATAACAGAGTCCAATAAAAGAGGATTATGTCGGATTTTCATTGTCCCCCATTTTCATATTGTCTATATTTTATGCCACTTAGACTAATGAGGATGAGGTATCTGCTTTATCACTGGAGTAACGTCAGCCTTGAACATATTAAACAGACTTAATCGTCATAAACAGCATTACAGTCTGCACTTATTGACATTTTAAACTTTCCAAATCCATTAAAATTAAATTTCTTACAATTTTTCGAAAATTCAAAACGGTAATTCAACGCAGATTACGGCTATGAAGTAAGATTTTCAAAAATATTTAAAATGTAGCCTACACGTTACAAAATTTAAAGATTTGAAATTACCGCCATTTTGAAACTGTCGAACTAATTTCGCTGGTTAACCTTGTCCAAGTTATTACCACAATATGTTTTTATGTCCAGTTTGAATCAAACCGAGGTAAAATTAAGAACGTAACCTTGCGAACACACACACACACACAAACACAAATTTAACGACCCACCTTCAAAAAGTGGTCTAGAGGTAAAGATTAACGCTCACTTCAAGCTCCTGGGTCTGCGTTGTACCATGATAGCTGCTCCACAGCTCATTTTCCCAAAAGAAATTCTCTAATAAACATAAATAAAAATTTAACAACATGCCCTATTATAAATAATTCACCATATATTTCCCAGCAACTCTTTGGTCCGTTTTGATAAAGCAAAACATTTGAAACTGTTATCAGTGTTTGATTCGGAGCCCCGATACGTGCCCCACTCGTTGTAGTCGGCGTTGTGACTCACGTTACCTTTACATGACTGCCGCACTTCACTTTCACCTTTTAACGGACCGCCGTTATCCTTACTTTCATTAGTTCACTTTTAGTTTATCTTATCTGTGTTCGACTCCTGTTAGGTTTATCCTAATGTGTTAGCAGAGGATATCCTATTCGCTAGGTTAAATCAGTCTGGTAGTTAAATTTATTTTTAAATACACGATAAATACATTTCTCATATGTCATATTTTACTCAAATTTCTGTGATAGTGTTATCGAAAAAACTAGTTTGTCGAATTTTCGATTAGCGCTAAGTAAATATTGCGCCACGCAGCTGTCTCGCTGACTTTATGAAAGCGAATTTTCAAAAGTAATTTTTGTTACCTGCCTTTTTAACTATGATATCACAGTCACAAACATTATTAGAATCTTTATATTTTAAAATTTCATTACATTTAAAATGCGAAAATAAACTCTGACCGCCGTGAAACAAAATTTTCAAAATGATACGTTATGACGTTTTTAATGCTGATTTCGAAGGTTAAATCAAATTTTCAAAACAATATTTTAAATTTCCGCCATTTGTAAATGGAGATGTTTTTTCTCGCAATTGTTTTTAAAAATTCGACTGTAAGATAGCTAAAATATTGCCGTTGTGAGTTTAGGTAAAAACAATTTATATTATTGAACAAAAAAAATAATCACATTTTCTTTTCTCCTTTATTTTAATTACGATAATTTGTTCAAAAACACGATATAACCTCAAACGTATTACAGCTTGTCAGTTGTTCAATGAAATCAGCTGATCGCTACAAATTAACGTAAGACAACTGATCTTTTACTATTATAAATTTATTAAAATTAAATTAACGATTCAATTCGTATATTTACAACGGTTAAACATTTTCATAGTTCCTGTAGTATAATGGTTATCACGTGCATCTCACACGCGCAAAAACCAGGGTTCCAACCCGGACGGAAACACAGAAAATTTTAATTATAATTAATTTAATACGAGACTTACGACGGGCAAAATATACTGTTATATATGAATACAAATTTGTGCACTCGTAAACCAGCCCTAAAACATAATACATGTTAATATAGATTTATATTTAGCTCATTTTACAAATTTACATATCTGTTATAATTGTTTTGGCCTTGGGTTACTATACATTTCAGTAAACAAGTTAACGTTATGCATTTTACTCAATAAACAAATAGGTGAAAGTCAATTGTAGCACAAATATATAAGAATCGACAAATATAAGAATTGATTCTGTATGCGTTAATTTAACAATAACAAAAATCGCATTTTTGGTTTATTACATTGAACATTTTTTCTGGACATATGTCTTTCTAAGGACGCATCTGTGCAGGGCGTTTACACTCTCGGTATCACTAATCACAAGTCACAACTCTGATAACGCACATTTATTCTTGTAAAACTTTTCAGTAAATGGTTCATGTTATTTGTTGGGATTTCATTTTGAAAATTAAGGATGTTACAACTTTTAATGTGTCAGTATGGTTTCTGATAAATTTTCTTTTTAATTTCACGTCTGAAAGTATAAAATAATCTGCGTCAGTGACACAACAAGTGATCATTACATAAGCAATAAGTTACAAAATCATATGTCATAATGATCAATCACTTTGATGACACAGGGTGATACAACAGATTTTTCTGGAGCACTAACTGGACACGAGAAATTTTGTGTAAAATTTTTGCTCAATTTATTTAATTCACAACCATATATTCCATTATTAACCCACCTTCACTTAGAAACGAAGTAAGACACTTACTCGAAACGACCAATTACAACTGACCTAAAAAACACACTTTAAATGCCATGCTACATAAATCATTATCAAAACAGCTCCCACTCATGCACTCCGATTATCAAAACCAATATTTATTCACAAGTCTGCTACAACCATAGGTGAACTTGTTTGTTGTGTAACAAAGCGCACATATCGTTAACTAGAGAATGTTCTTATTTACATAATCACACAGAGAAATGGACATAGCGCTTTCACAATAACGCACGCATTTGCGAAGGACAATAACGTACAATAATCTATTTATAGTAGGGCGTTTCCTTAGTTTTATTAGAGAATTTTCATTGGAATATAAGCTGTAAAAGTGGCCATTGTGTTAAACCCAGTCACGTGACCTTGAAATGAACGCCAATTTTGTAACAGCGTTAGTAAGTTCTTTACCCAGTAAAATCCATTCAACATTTTTCAAATGCAAATAATTACAAATTTAAAAAATATAACTTTTTTTATCGAAAATATTATTATCAGTCTAGTGTAATTGTGATAAATGGTTACTTTAATTAGGGTAGTTCCAATTTTAACGTTTCATGTTTTAGGGCTGGTTGTGATGTTGACAAAGCTACCATTAAAAGCTTCGCTTGAATATTGGCTTCTATCATGTCAGCAAGACAGCTGCACACAGCGATATTCATTTAAGTGTTCTCCACACTTCAATAGAATACACAAACATGCGCGCGCGGTATTTTAGGGACGCGCCCCTACAATAGATAATTTGATCTGTAGAAAGAACAGTTACATCGTATTGAAATATCAGATACCAAACTTAATTGTAAATAATTAATGTTATACTGTGACCTATCAAAGTCTAAAAACCAGAAAGTCAAAACATCACCACAGGTGTGACTACAGACGGACAGAACGACCGCCTTCGGCATCGTTTATTGTGAATCTCTTTATTTCCAATCGTGCCACTCGGCTCATTAGGAGGATGGTATCACTTTACCAAAAGCCATTTCCAGTGCGTCGAACTTTATTTTCGCATAAGTGGGTGGCCTTTCGCTCCCAACCGGTTTGCGAAATTTGCATTTACAGAATTACTTTGGCTAACAAATTGTACTGTGACTAATGAATCACTGAAGATAGTTCTGAGAAACTAAACTTACCGCGCGGTAGGAACTATAAAACGTCATTAATTTTGTATTTTGACTTTAATGGCACTAAGTTGGGACTGTTAAAAAGTCCGCCGGCCTTCTCACGGGAAAAACATTACCCATTACGCAAATTTAGTCTGGGTTTTTCGATTAAGTCTTGTGCTATAAAAATGTTTACGCTGATTTTGAGTTGTGACAAAAAACATATTTTGGTAAACGCTCGCAGAAATAATTAAACAACGAACGAAGAAAAAATCAAACAAATGATGGGAAAAACGACAAAATTTTATTCAACTATTTCCTGCTACTGAAGCCCGGTGAAAATCTGTATTCATCAGATACTGTTAGAATTTGCGTCATTAGTGACAAAATTATAACTCACGTCCGTGTCACATATGTTCTAAACAAAAGGAGTTTATGGTAAATTAGTAAACAAAACAAACTTGACGGCCATCTAGGTTCAATTTAATTTTTAAAGTGAATATTTCTTTACTCCTGGTGCGGCAAATTTTGTGGCGCAGCGAAATCGAATTGAGAGTAATAAAATTGAATTAAGTTAGGTTCTTATGGTAATTTGAAATGAATTCTTTTTTACACCCGGTACGACAATATTTCTAGTGCAATGCAATCGAATTGAGAGTAACGTAACGAAAAATTAACAAACCAGAGGGAAAGTACAAGTCAACAACCTCATTTAAATCGATCCCGGATATTGATGCAAACAGGGTCATTAACAAAAATTCACTTCGAAGGCGCGAAGTCTATACGCATGATTTAATTTTCTTTTATTGGTAACCAACTTGTTAACTGCTAATTTCTTTTCTCAAATTAGCTACGTTATAGCTTTAGTCTTAACGTTTCATACGTGAATAATTTTAAAGAAATCTGAGGAATTTTGAAAAATTAGGTCGCTTTTTACTTTCCGTTCCACTGCTCTCAATCGTGTACGTTACGGACTAAAATCGTTACAGCCGATTTCAATAAGTTTAGATTTTTAACCTTTTGAACAAAAAGAGGATACAAAACTTGCTTCCTTCAATTAAAAAATGTTTCCTTGATGGAAAAACCAGACGTGAATGTTAAAATGTCATCACGAGAAAAAAAATCGCTAATTTCTCACAATCGATTCGTCAGATTTTCCTCAAAATTTGGTCATTTTATCTGAATAAATCATTTCTCAAATCAATGTTCCAAAAGTTATTTTTACTACGATACGATACAGATCGTATATTTGAAATGCCGAATTTGAAAAAAAAACCTGATTAATTTTGAATTTGTTTATCAAATTCGAATAAGTTTGAACTTGTTTATCAAAAAAAGCTTAAAAGAACCCCGAGATATAGAAAAACCGGTCTTACATATCTGTAGTCTATGGATCTCAATATACCAAAAGTATTAGAAGATCGACTTTTTTAACGATGATAATACTTTCTCAATGATGTAATAATTTGTATGGGAAGATGGTGATACTGTTATCACATACATTATTTGAACCCCGAGATAAAGAAAAACCAGTCTTACATATTTATAGGGATCTAAATATAGGCTATCTAAAAATATTTCAAGTTACACTTTTTAACGTTGATAATACTTCCTTAATGATGCATTAATTCGTATACGAAGATAGTGAAACTGTATCACGAAAATTATTTAAACAAAGGGATATAGAAAAACCAGCCTTTTATCTATAAGGGCTTAGACCCTTATATCTATAAACCCTTATATCTATAGACCCTTATATCTATAAGGGTCTAAATATATTCAAAAATATTTCAAGATAGATTTTTTAAATATGATAATACTTCCTCAATAATGCAATAATTCGTATAGGTAGATGTAAAAACTGTTATCACATAATTTATTGTTATGTTTTATTTAGGTAAAACAAATGTGTTGCCTTCTTTCGTCGAATAGTATGGATTTCGTCAATACTTCTTTATTCAGCCTTGATTGCGTATTAACAATTGTGTCACTCCTTCAAGTAAATAGCGTATGCTGGCGACAAAGGCAAAGCGACAACACCGACGCCCTCGAGGTACTAATCTGAAGCCTAAAAGTGACAAAATACTCGTATTATCATCATCGGGATAAAATCGACAAAGATTATCAGAACTATTTTTATTAACGAAAAAAAATCAACTGTTATCTTGTTTTTTCAATCGTTTCCCTTAACCTTGTATAGGTAATAATAAAATAAACGACCCACACACACCTGCAGGTCTACCGAAATATGATACCATCCAGAGGTCAGTAGAGGGCAAAACCGTAACGAAATGGCCGACTCCCCGCTTGCCCGGTCCCACGACAGTGTTGTGAATGAACCATTCATGTTTTGAATAATCTTTACTCTCGGTGATAAATTGTCCATGTTTCGTATATTTTTTGCAGGTGTTTGCCAAAGTGTAGAGTTAAATCAATGTAAAACAAACGTCATCTATATTCTCCTTCAGACCAGAATACAAAATGTTGACAGTTGACAAAAATTGGATCTATAGGAACACTATCAATGCAGTTGTATTAATGAACTTCCTCTACACTCAACACTGGAATATTTTCACTGTTTTTGGTCTCGTTTGTGTGTTTGCACATAAGAACATTTTTTGAAGTGACTACTTCTTATCGCGGAGAATGGGTGTATGTTTTTCAAGGGGAAAAATTCAAATTGTCGTCACGAAACGCTCTAACACATCCATACGCGCACTGTAGTGAATATGGAATAATGTAATTCCAAACATTATTACGACACACTATTATTATTATTATTATTATTATTTTAGTGATTAATAAAATGTATTTTTGAAGTGAAAACTTGTAAAATTCATAATTTAACATTTTTGAAATGACTACTTCTTTCCGCGGGGAATGGGTGTATGTTTTGCGCGAGGAAAAAATTCAGTTTGCCGTCACGGAACGCTCTAACATTTGTTTATTAATTAATAAAATGTATTTTTGAAGTGAAAACTTGTATGGTCGCGGTTGACAAAACATGGGTATAAACATTTGCTTTCGCGTCACATTTGAATCCGTAATGCATACCTCACAGCATATATTGTTCTTGTATATATCTAGACTGGAAGTTACTACTTCTAAACAGCTGATTTCCCACAATAGTTTCATTATCATTTAAATTGAGGTTATGCTTATTGTTCTTGTTAATTTAAAAAAAGTGTATTTTCTAAATTTGTGTAGTTAAATTATTTAATGTATATGACCTATAGCAATTTTTGAATGCTAGAATCATATTATATTCTGGAATATTATTATTATTATTAATATTAATATATTTTATTATACTTAGACAGTATAACTGTCAAAAGTAGGGTTATAAACTGATTAATTATTAAAGTCCCTTATATAGCCTAAGGTACTCAAATACATAGTCTGTGACAGTTTCAGTTAATTTTTAAGTTGTTACCTACACACACGCGAAATTTAGTACGAAAATAATTTTAAATAGTTGCCCTTTTCCAGAAGTATCTACATTTTTATAATGATAATTAAATCATAATAGTGAAAAAGTACACACTCAGGCATGCTTAAAGAAGTAGTCACTTCTGTCGACCAGTCTCGCACTGCCTAATTTTTATTTGGTAATTTTCTTTTCTTTACATCCGGGTACTTGGGCTGGTCACGTGCCGCGATGTTAGACACAGTGGGTATTTCTTAACACTGCTTTGTACTGATAATGGTAGTTGAACAGTCCCATTATTTCCTAATCAGCTGTAACCTAAAAAATAAGTAGCGTTTGTGCAAATATTGAAAACAAGATATTCTGTGAACACCGCCGTCTGGATCCACTCTGTCTAATGATCAAACGAAGCCTTCTTCAAACTTATCCTTCTTGGAATTGAAAAAGATTTCTGTAATTTTGTGACACTTTATTTTGTAAGCCTATCTGTGAGTATGTAAAAATACAGTCTGTTCTTCTCTTTATAAAAAAATCCAATAACGTTTCCATGAAAGTTTGTTATTTGTGACATCATGCTTTTTACAACTGATAGGCCATCAGCCCTGTTAACATATCCTGATATTGCATTTCTTTAAATACGACCTCAAAAAGAAAAACACTGTTCTGCTTTTGCTATTGTTGGAGTCATTACTAATATTTTAATAACTTTATTTGTTTCACTGAACACACAGTAAAGTTTTCTTCATTAAATGCAGTTAACAATGACATTAAATCATTAAAATTATGTAATTCATTTCTGAGGTAAATTGGAAAGTTCAGTTAGGCAACTTGACTGTATAAATAATCAAAGGAACTGCGGAAATCGCAGTGCTGCTTTGTTTTTTCACCACCACACTACAAGGCAATCGAATGTCCGCGAGTTTTGCCGAGTGTGACCCAATGTAAAGATTAAATGCAGTGCCTTCCTTGAGGGTTACAACTGTGCATTTAAACATTATCATTTAAAAAGCTGTCAGTCATTTTAAAAACTTTCCACACTGCCTTGTATTGTACGTAAAAGTATAAAATGTTAGTTATTTATTTTAGGGATTGCTGCAGTTCCACAGTGCCAATATACGAGCCGCCACTGGCTATTGTTATTTCCATATAAAATTCAAGTACAGTACTGCGCAATTAACCTGGTTTTTAATATTTATATCTATGTTTGATAATCCGAATGATCTGATAATCCGACCCACCTCCGGTCCCAATTAGTTCGGATTATTGACGTTCCACTATAATCTATAAACATGGCGCTTCTTTGTTCAACAAAACAAAAGAAACAGTAACGCTAAACACTTCAATAAAACAGATAAATATGTGGGAAAACTATTTCAAATTATTAAAAGTGTATATTATATATTAACAATTATATCTCTCTCTTTATTTGTTTCACCCAACTTTGGGGTACACTAAATCAATCACTTTTTAATGTTCCTCGTAGCCCAGTATTGCTTCATTCGTTATGATCTTGCTTTTCTTTCTTCGTCAGAGATTTGGATCGTTCGTTTGGATTTGACTTTGCCTTGGAACCGTTGCTTCTTGTCCTTGGTTATTGTTTTGGTTATTGTCCTTGGTTCTGTCCATGAGCATAGTGTCAGTGGTCTGCAGTTCTGTTATGTTTTTTTCCGTTTTTCTAAACCAAAGTGGTTTGGCTCCTCTACTGCGAAAGTAGTCAAATATTTTTTTAACAATTATATATTATATATATATTATATAATTATATATTAACAATTCCCATATTACGATGTGTTATGTAGTAACAATGAACCTAATTTAAAATATCAAAAATATTGAAGTGAAAACTTCTACAGGTGCGCCTAACCCGCGCAGAGAATTTTGTTTTTTTAATGGTGGTAAGTCTAGCTGACATGTAACATTTTGTCTGTCACTGTTACGCAGTCTGTTTTGATTGGGATAAAACGAGGCGACGTGTAAGGTTTTGATCGTCACGGTTACGCAGATTTTTAAAAATTAAGCATTTATTTTTTTAGATTACATACATAAATAAATTGAGTAATAAATATTTTAATTATAATTAACGCTATTATACTGTATACCAGCCACAAAGTACAAAATTATAAGAGCATTTACAGTTAAATAAATCTTGCACATACTTTACACCAGGCTGTTCTTATGTATTTGAATCACTTCATTAATTATTTGAGTTATTAATGAACGCCATTGGACTAGACGCCCAGCCCTGCCTTAGAGCATTCACAATTGGCATCTATGTGAGTACATTTAGCCTTCATCAGTTTTCAGTTTTAACGGACAGTTTCACGAATGCTAAATTTTATCGCTCCACTATACATTTATAAATAGCGTCAAAACAGGGTAATACAAAAGTAAGTTTCATTTATCGCGTAGTATGGCGCTGCCTTGGATTCTCTTGTAAGTTTAAGAAGCGCCTTAGGAAGAGTAACAAAGTTGATATATATAGTCTATATATATCAACCCCAATCTACCGAAATCCAAATACTGTCTTCTCCATCTATCGATTTTCAAACATCGTGTTTCCCTTATATACTGATTTTCAAACATCGTCTTTACCCTCATCTATCGATTTTCAAACTTGGTCTTCATCATTACCTACCGATTTTCAAACATCATCTTCTCCCTTATCTACCAATTTTGATACATGATCTTCTCCCTTATATACCGATTTTGAAACATCTTCGCCCTCATCTACCGATTTTGCAACATCATATTCTCCCTTATCTACCGATTTTGAAAAATCGTCTTCGCCCTTATCTACAGATTTTGAGACATCTTTGCCCTCATCTACCGATTTTGAAACATCGTCTTCTCCCTTAGCTACCGATTTTGAAACATCGTCTTCGCCCTTATCTACCGATTTTGAACCATCTTCACCCTCATCTACCGATTTTGAAACATCGTCTTCGCCCTTATCTACCGATTTTGCATCATCGTCTTCGCCCTCATCTACCGATTTTGAAACATCGTCTTCGCCCTTATCTACCGATTTTGCATCATCGTCTTCTCCCTTATCTACTGAATTTGAAACATCTTCGCTCTCATCTACCGATTTTGAAACATCGTCTTCGCCCTTATCTACCGATTTTGCATCATCGTCTTCTCCCTTAGCTACCGAATTTGAAACATCGTCTTTGCCCTTATCTACCGATTTTGCATCATCGTCTTCTCCCTTATCTACCGATTTTGAAACATCGTCTTCGCCATCAGAAAAACCGCTCGTTTCTCAACGCCATCTCTGATTTCACTGTGTGCAGACACAGGGTGTTTCATAACTCTCGTTACGCTTTTTGTTCCGAGATAAAACTGCACTGCGGAACTTAAGTAAACTCATTGATCCGAATTGATTACTCAATTCCAGGCGCTTTCATAATACAAAGACGGAACCCCGTCTGTCTGTCCGTCCAAAATAAATGACAGTCAGCTGTCTGTACGTTAATTAAGTTGTCTAGGCAACGGTTTCGATCTAGCGGCAAAAGAAACTGTTTCTTTCAATCGACATTCCGGCACACGTGTGTGGGTACCTGGTTATTTAATTTTAGAAAGGTGTTTTTAGTAGTTTTTGAAGGAACGAAATCGAAACTCGAGACGTAACCGTTACGTTGACAGTATATGATAACTATTTAATTCTGTTACACGGTTAGACGTTAATCCTGGATGGACCAAGGTATATTCGGTAACACCCAGGATGAAGGTTACAAAATGTCACTCTGTAAACCAGAGTTTCGAGAGGTTTTACTTATATAATTAATATTAATTATAGAAAACGTGTTATCTACTAAAGAAATAAATTGAATTAAGGTTCCCTAAAGATATGACTTATATTTTACAAACAACTTACAGCTATAAGAATTTTTAATCAGTTTTAAATTTCTTTACGTGCTGAACAAATCTGACAATTATGGATCTGTTTTACAATTGTAACAAACATTTGACTTTTTACCATTTCCCACAAACACACTTGTCACAAGAACAACAAACAAAGTTTTTTTATACAGTTTATTTACTCACCTGATTCACAGATGGGGCAGCAGCACAACACATTTGATAAACGAGTCAAAAATTGCAGGTGTACCAACTATGGCAGTGAAAAAAGTGGTAATGTATATACGTTTGGGAAACTACTATTGTTACGTAGAAAATTTATAAAAATACTATGAGTAATAGAACTTTATTAAATACAGTTCAAAACTTCCTTATTGTGTTAAAAGTTAGACTAAGGAAGAGTATAAAAATTTCCACGTCTTACTTTTTGATGCATTAAAAACAACAACAACAATGCTAGACGATTGAAATGAATATAGTTTATAAAATATATATTTTCTGACACAAAATATTTTCTTTCAAATTTGTACACAGTATTGTTTTTATTTTAAGATAGTTTTTTCAATACTGACCCTCCCTTGTTCCATCTACGTTTTACCTTGCCTAACTTTACCTTATATAAAAAAATGTGTTTTCTTTTGACATCTTATAAGCTTCAATGTTTGATTTTTCAAACTTGTATTTATAATATTTTTTTTATTTTATAAAAAATTTTGAAAATAGTTTTTTAATTTATTCACATTAGTAAAGTATTAATTCCATCATTAGTATACACACACACACACACACACACACACACACTTCCATCATGGCTTACATATATATATATATATATATATATATATATATATATATATATATATATATATATATATATATATATATATTAGCATGTTCACGTTCGACATTTTAGTTCAATTTGATTCAAATTTGGTAGAAAAATTTAATTTCGTAATAAATTGGGTAAGTTCATTAACCAGTGTAATTCGTTATTTTCAAAACGGTAGCCAGTTTAAATATTTTTAAATTCAGCACATTTTTGTCTTAAATATATCTGATAATTTAGTTTCACCGACGTAATTCGAGTTTAAAATTGCATAAATTAGCATTTGACGGCGGTCAGGGTTTTTTCGTATTTCATAGTCACTTGAAATCGTAAAATGCTAATATATGACGATTAGGATTAAGGGATCTGAATTTAAAAAAAGGTAAGATAAAGAAAAATACTTTCGAAAATTCGCTTCCATCGCATAAGCGAGACAGCTGCGTGCCATGAATTTTCCTGTAAATGTTAATTTTTTACATGTAATTTTATCCGAACCTGTCTTTATTTTTTTGGGATACTAAATCAAATATTTTATTTGGGTTATTAACGACTATATTTGTGCAACATTTCAAAAATATCAATATCCCACAACGATATTTATAAATACATAATTTACCTTCGTCGAAGCCGGATTTACATTATTCAAATTTGGTCGATGTAAAGAAAGAATACTATAAAAACAAACACGCCACTAAACAGGAGGGAGCGTTACGCTCATTTCATACGTAACCACTGCGAATACGTTCGCCACCAACCAGTTCTGGCAACGTAACAAATTAAAATACAAATATATTCGTTTGGGCAATTGGATGCGGAAACTGAAAACCGGTTTGGAAATAGCCCAGGGAAATATTTTAAAGTAAAGGTTATTTTAATTGAAAAATTATTAATTTTAAGGAGCGAGAAGTCGCATGAGATTAGCGACGGTTTTTAAGTGTGTTTACTACGAGGAAATATTTTCAGCATGTAAACACACACACACACACACACACACACACACAAATACATACACATATATTCTCAATTGTTTGATGATTAGCAGATTGTAAATTGTTTGATGATTATCAGATACCGAATGTTTCTTGATTACCAGATTCTGAATTGTGGACTTATAATATATATATATATATAACCAAATTACATTGAAATAATGACAATGAAGCTTCACCGCTGTGAAATTAAATTTCCAAATTTCCAAATAAATTTTGAAAAATTTAAAGCGCTAATTTATGAAATTTTGACGTTGATTACCATGGTGAAATCGGATTTTCAAAAAAAAAAAAAAACATGACGAAAATCATAAATTTCTAAACACCATAACCGCCATTTTGAAAATTTTGAATGAATATTGCTGATTAACAAAATTGTAAAAGGTATTACCATAATCGATTTTTGTACCAACTTCGAATCAAATCGTAACATATTTGCGAACGTGAGCGTGCTGAAACACCCCCACATACATTAAACATTTTAACTACTTCTGAAAAAGTGAGAGTTCAGAATCGGTGCTCATTTCAAGACACCGGGTTTGAGTCTTATCATGACAGTCGTTCAAATAGTTCATTTTTTCTAAAGGAAATTTGCTAAAAATATTATTTTTGAAAAAATACTACGCCATTCAGCGACAGACATTTTTAAAACTAACGGGAAAATGTCCTTATATGTTCTCACTACACATGCAATACACAAGCCGCCATTTGTTAGCCTTTCCCGTGATCTGCAATCTTGTTGTCACGGTACGTCGCCCATTGTGAACATACTAACTAATTATTATAGGCTATAATAGATTATTTTGCTTTCTATAATAACAACAGTGAAAGCTGATAGGTTTTAACGTAAACAAATATATCTTATAACCCTTCACGCATGCGGCAAAAATACCTTGCAACTACAGTATCAAGTTAGTTGAGGCTTAATCGTAAAGACTATATAGTAGGTTTCGCTGATGTGATGGAAAAGATTTTCAAAATGTGTGTGTGTGTGTGTGTGTGTGTGTTTGTGTGTATGTATGTATGTATGTGTGCGCGTGCGTGCATGCGTGTGTTTTAGCACGCTTACGTTCACAATTTTGATAAGATTTAATTCAAACGTAGCACGAAAATCGATTGTCATATTAGCTTAAAATGGTCGTCATCCAGCAAAAATCGTTTGACGGTTTCAAAACTGACATTTAAAATTTTAAAAACCCGTAACTTTTTTGTCTTCAATGATTTAGAAAATCCGGTTATACCGTTGTAATCAGCCTTAAAAACTGAATAAATTAGTTTTTTTTTTAATTTTCAAAATCCGTTGAAATTAAGATATTGTTGTTTACGGCGGTCAGGGTTCATTTCTTATTTTCAATGTAATTTTAAAAGTTTAAATTGCAAAATTCAATGCTCATTTTGATGATGGAATTAAAGATCAAAAAAGTTAAGAAAAAAATACTTTTGGATATTCGTTTCTATCGCGTCAGCGAGACAGCTGCGTTTATTTCTCAGTAAACGCGTACGTTTACGCAACAATCGGTCATACTGTTTTTACCGCCAGTGCAGATCCTTCGTCATTGCAAGTCACGTGACCTCATCTACTCCTGCGACTCATCCAAGACGAGGCCCATTCACTCGTATGTAGGGCATCGTTTCTTTTATTCTTGTGTTGTCTCCACTGACTGGGCATCTCTGTTTGATAGTACTCCCTTACTTTCGACTGTTCCTTTGCTTTCAATTTCTGTGTTGGTCTATGTTTACTTTCTCGTCATCCGCTCGTGCCGCAGGCCGAATCGCTTTGGGATAATGGTGATTCAATACTTTCCAATTCGGCGAGAAGTTTAATAGAGAAGGTCTAGGCGCTGGATCGTGATTTCACGGTTCATTATCAACTTAGTCGGGCAATACTGTCCCGAAAGGTCACGACCTTTCTGAAGAACTCACTTCTATGTGATATCTTCAGGTATTAACGTTCACTATCTTTGAAAGGTAACCTTTTTTGAAGATTGTAATCTTCCATCTACCGACTTGAATCTTCTACGTGTTGAAGGTTGTGTTTTTTTTAGAAAGGAGCTCAACTGTGCTGACCTATTAGCAGTTTCGCTCGTTGTAAGGATTTTACCTCTCCAGGCTAAAAAAAAGGATACATTAAATTTTGACTTCGTGTGTTCGTTCTTATCCGGAGTGTAAAGAAAACATGCGGTAGTAAAACAAAACTTGTTTATGAACATCCTTATTAAGATTTCCAGGTCTGTACAACGCCTGGAGACTCGTCGACTATTTAGAAACTCGTTTAGGAAAGTTTTATTTTGGTTAAAACGTTCTTAAAGATCGGCTTTTATCAAAAACGACATGGAGATTTTTAGAAATTTTTAACAAATAAAACTTGTAGATTATTTTACCCTCTAAAAGTTTTTCTTGTAGAACAAAAAAAAACTGATAACGATCTAATTTATAATGTTAAAGTTCTTTTTTGTTCTTCATATAAGAAAAAAAAATTGAAGATAACGCCCAGCCGTATGCATGCAAAACACACACACACACACACACACACACACACACACACACATATATATATATATATATATATATATATATATATATATACATATATGTATGTTAATTATGAAGGTGAAAGCAGAATTTCAAAAAACGTAAGATTAAGAAAAATATTTTAGAAAAATTCGATTCCATCACGTCAGCGAGACAGCTGCGTTCTGCGATTATTTATTCTTCTTGAAAATCTGGTAATCGCAATCAACGTTACAATTTGTGTTAATTTTTTTTAAATAATACAAAAATGAATTCCGATCGACGGAATTATTTAGTATTTTTTAGTTTTAGTTTTATTTAGTATTTTCAGTTGGAATTTAACAGTTTAGAATACTAATTTATATCGATTTCAACGCTGATTACGATGGCGAAATCAGATCGAACTTGTCTCACCTTTTACCGAAATCGATTTTCGTGTTAAGTTCGTATCAATTTGGAATAAATTTTTAACTTGATATGAACAGAATAAATATTAAACTTGTTATCAACAGAATAAATATCAAACGTGATATGAACAGGATAGCCTAAATATCAAACTTGATAAGAACAAAATAAATATCAAACTTGATATGAGCAGTATAAATATCAAACTTAATATGAACAGAATAAATATCAAATTAGTCAAAATACTTAAGTAACACTAAGGTTTGGTATCCCTCTGAAAATGGTAGCTGTTACCCAAATGTACATCTAGGTAAAGTAAGTTTTTTTTTGGTAAGTTCACTTGTTCGATAATTACTTATGTTTTTATCAAATAAGTTCTTTTTATTTTGTATTAAAATGTGTTTATTTTTCGTATTTTAATCTACTGACGAAAACATGCTAATTTTTAAAAGTCGTTTCGTCATATACTGCTCACATTTTAACGAAACTCGTAACTCGATTAATTGTACGAAATTTTAAATACAATAAACTGAAAGAATAAATCGAAAAACGTAATTTTTTTTTTTTTTTTTTTTTGTGTTTAACGTCCGACTATTGTGCACACGGGCTAATGCAGACGGTGGGATGATTTATAGCGTATGAAAATGCCAAGCCCTCGCCGGGAATCGAACCCGGATCCTCGTGGTGAAAGCCTAGTACGCTATCCACTTGATCACCGAGGCGGCTTACGAAGTTCGCCAAATTTACCGGCTAAGGCCGAAGTTATCAACAGAAAGTAATCTGACATACAACGCTGACTTAAATCAAATAGTATAGAGTTGTTGGGTACTGCACAATAATTGCACCATGGAGTTGCCGGAGAGATTCCAAAGAAAAGCAATAATAACGGCACGCAGCTACCTACCTGGCGTGATAGAAGCGAATTTTCAAAAGTATTTTTAAGCGAATTTAAAATTCTTATTACACTAATATAAACTCCACAAAATCTACAATCTACGGAAATTATTATTTTAAACTGTCAAATCACTCTGAAAATACAAAAACGAAGTGAAGTTTTTAACGATGATAAAATCGGAATAGCGAAAAAAATTATAAATTTTTAAAGATTTAAAATGACAGCCATTTTGAAACTA
Organism: Callitettix versicolor; assembly: GCA_022606455.1. Lineage (NCBI taxonomy): Eukaryota > Metazoa > Arthropoda > Insecta > Hemiptera > Cercopidae > Callitettix > Callitettix versicolor. The sequence continues at coordinate 42,514,135 of CM040185.1, read as the reverse complement.
TTACACTAATTTTGTTATCTTTTTGTACAAAGTTTGAATCAAATAGGTACAAAGGTAAAATATTGAAACACGAGCGTGCTATCATATTTTTATAAAATTTAACTACAGCTCAAAAAGCTATCTAGAGGTCAGGATAGGTGCTCCTTTCACGGCGACGGATCTTACCATGATGGCTGCAACAATAGCTCACTTTTCCAATGGAAATTCGTTGAAAGGTAACGTTAAGAATACGTACCGTGATAAGTATCAATAGCATCAGAAGGGAAATTAACCTACTAGGTTCAGTGGAAACTACCAAATGCAACAGCAGATACCCGAACTCCTTAGCAGTGAACTTGCTAGACAATGGCGCGTTAATCCTGGGACTTCATTGGCATTATGTGATGGATTCAAGAAATCGATTTCATTTGTAGGAAGTTGTATAACAGTCAACAGTAAGATTATACCATCACACTGTACTGTGTAGAAAGCCTTCCATATATTAAAGTTGTTTTTTAAACATTTCCAATGTTACAGTTTAGATAGTAATAACAAAAATTATGAAACGTGTTTTATATATTTTAATTCGTCGATGTAGAACCGGAAACGAAGTCTAAAGGGTGTCATCCCTTTAAAAGCTTTAAAATTTAGAATGTAATTCAAGTATACATATTCTGATTCGGCATACAATTTTCGATATATTTAGTAACGGAAATGCCGTATTTAGATTCAAGCTAAAATTCCTAAATTTAAGGTTGTTTGCCCTTTACGTTCTTCTATTCTAACAGCATATTCGGATTCAGCGCATTTAAATCTAATACCCCACTCAAAATAACCAGTTCGAAAACCTCTTCTGTCACTTTCCGCAATTTTCGAGCAACAATTCTGAAAAACACAAGGTTCTATTCCAAGTTGTTTTAGTTTAGCCTTACCAATTTTTAAGTCAATCGATAGATCGTTTCTCTCGTTGTCGTGTTTACAAATTTCGTCAGACCAAATTTTGCACATGTATACAACAACAATCCATTTCTAGGTTTTTTTACGAGACTTTACAATTTTCGCTAGTGAAAGCAATATAACTAACTCTTCGTCCTTGATTACGAAGAGGATCAAAATGTGAATACAAATGGATTAATCAAAATCAATGTTTTTATCTATAAAAAAAGAGACACATAGGACCTAATACAAGACCTGAAAACGGCAAAAAAATCATTTTTTTTCATGATAAAAAAACTTTTTCTTTGTAGGCTAATGCGACAATAAAATCAGCAACGATAACATTATAAGATTTGTAAAAATCGACTTGGTTAATTTTTTAACAGAGTTTTTTTTCAAATGTCAGTAGTTTTTTTGAGAAATCCAGCTCTTAAATTTTACTATTTTGGTTCTTCGGGGCAAGTAGTAAGAAAACTATCGCTAGAGAGAAACAACAATGCACGCCAACCTCCCGCGCATTCATGTTGTAGTAAAAGAGTAAATATTTAAATTTATAAACAGTGTCCTTTACTTCCGCTCTCAAGTTTTGTACAATGTGGTATTTTGTTGACCTCTCCGCATGCATTTCACTGGACTTCGATGTGGTTCGAACAAATCCCTGACCTAATTAGGTTTATTATCAGAACGACATTTCCTCAAACGTTCCCAAGGAAAGTAAGTGTAAACCGCGATGATTGCAAATCGGGTAAGACACTTACCCGCGAGTGGACTTTATGAACCGTAAACAAAATATATTATGAACGTATTACGAAAGCGAGTTCGGCTAAATACATGTTGCAAAAACATTATACAACATTTTTAACATTAAATTAAGTTAATGGGCGCTTGATTTCATGCCCATTTGTAATAATAAAGAAATATAAAAGTGAAGAAAATACCGTAAAATCCAATAACTACAGCACACAGTTGACGTGATAGAATCGAATTTTCCAAAATAGTTTTTTATCACAACCTGTTTTGAAATTCCGATTTATAGTAATAATCTGCATTAAAATCTGCATAGCACGTTAACTTCCAAATTACATTAAAAATACGAAAACGAACCCTGACCGCCGCCAAATTATTTTTTTCAATTTCAGTGGATTTTGAAATTTTTAAATTCTAGGTTTTGACGCTATTACGACGATGAAATTGAACTTAAAAAAATTAAAGACAAAAGTAATGATTTCTTTAAGAATATGGTCACCATTTTGAAATTGTCTATCGAATTTGTTAATGGTTATGGAATCACCTATTACGATTTTTGCACTAAGTTTGAATAAAATCAGATCAAAATTGTGAACGTGAGCGTGATAAACACACACGAACATATAAGTTGTAAAGACCGTTCAAAAAATAATGTATAGGTCAGAATCCGTGTTCATTTCAACAATGTCCCGGGTTCTTACCATGATGGCTGTTCCAATAGCTCATTTTCCCCCAATGGAATTCCTCCAATACAACTGTAGAAAGTACCTTACCATTACGATTGCGCGACATTGCGCTTTTTTAAACGCATATAAGTAAATTTAAACGGTGTTAGTAATTTTTTTTAGAAGGTAATTTTATTTTTATAAGCTTATGAAGGTAATTTTAGAGAAAAATTGCCTTCATAAGCTAACACATAGGTTCTACTATATTGTGTGAAAGTTAATAATTTTTGTAATGCCTATTACGTCAGGTATAAAGCAGCCGCGTTAGCATGTGAAAAATCATGCACGCTATACAGCTACATGCTATGCTATGATATCACAAAATAGTTCCGTTAAAAATTGTACAAACTCGTAACTTATCGTAAGAAATTTTATCTTCCGCGGATGAATATCTCTTAATTGAATAATAATGTAAGTAATAATAGAAAATAATCATATGACATTTTTTCTATAGTGCATAAATACTAAATTTTTCCCACCAAAACTTAGTGTCCTAATTTTATTGAATCTCTCAAAACTGGGTCAACATATTTCGCTTTAAATTAGAAGAACTCAAGCCGGTGCAGAAACGGTCGAGAGTAAATGGTAAAACCAAAACAAATACTGACGCTGATAACAATAATAGTGAATTTATTTTATTACAAGTTTCTTTCACTTGCTATGTACTAAACTCAAGTAACGATGAACTTATATTGTGTTTGATTAAGTTTGATCAATTAACCCTTTTTTCAGGTTTTCTTAATAGCTCCAAAACTATATTTTTTAAAAACTATCCACAAGTAATTACAAATTACTTTTTTTAACAAACAGATCAGAATCATTACAGCACATTTTGAAAAAATCCAACTGATGTTTAAGTACCAGATTTTGAAAAAAAATTTAACCAGTTATGTTGCCAAACCACACCTAAATACCAAAATGTCAATTACGTAGGTCAAAAACCACTTTTTTGAAAATAAAAAACCAAAACATCAATAAAAAATATTCTAATCCGTTTTGTTCAGTTGAATTCGTTACGAAGGCTTTGGGACGAGAAAGTGAGGTTATGTAAAAAATCGAAAGTGTCCGACAAAAAGGGTCAACAATAAAATCAAACGCGTTTTCGAGTCTTAAAACATTTGTTACGACAGAAACTTAGTAAAAATTTTCTTCCTTATTTACAAAACTATAAATTCACGAAAAAAATGTGTAAAATTTAAAAAAATCAAAAGGTTTTATCTAAAAAAAGTATATTTTTTCTTGGATTTATTGTTTTATTTGAAGTATAATCATTTTATAATTTTGCAATAAAAATAAATTGAATATAATATATTTGTAAAATTTCTATTTAGGTCATTTAAATATTCCCTTAGAAAATTATTTAAGCGATAACTAAAAAAAAATCAACATTAATAAACCTAATTGTAAAAAAAATAAAACAATTTCACTTACAGCAGAAGCAAGGCCCGAACCTAAAATATCACAACACTTTCACTTTAGTTTCGAGTTCAAATCCCACCGTTCCTAACCTAACTTTTCACCTAACTCACTCTACAGCCAGTATCCCACTATTGGCTTGCAGCGGTCTGGTAGGGAAGTGTATATAAGAAACTGCACTCCCCACTACCAACCGTACTTCCAGGGTTGCCACATTTACAGAATTAGTGGTCAAACTACACAATAATCATCAAGGTAACAATTATTACTGTGTTTACATTAATGGATGTACTTATTATTTTGTTATTATTCCATATTTTATTATTTTTCTCCGTAAATGATTGTTGTTTTAATATAATTATATAATTTTTATTCACTAATATGCTGCAGAAGAATTAAAAAAACTTAAACAAACAATTTTAAAATAAATGACAACCCAAAGTAAAAAAAAATCATTCGAAAAATACTATGAATTCAGTAAATCAGTAATAATAGTCTATTAAAATAAAACTGTAAAAATGCACCCTCCTAGGCAATATTCTGTATGTGGGTAACCTCACTAAAAAAACTAGTAACGTCAGAATAAAATTATGTTTGAAATTAAAATTTATTTTTTTGATTTATTCGATTCAATTCAGTTGACCTTCACACAATGCAAAATAAAACAATAACGTTTTTGAAGGAAAAGTAAATACAAAGAATACAATAAAAAACCTAAACTGGTCAATACACGCAATAATATGCAAAACTTATTTCCGTGCATGTATACTGTAGTCATATATAAGCATACACAAATAGTTTGTATTACCTAATTAGATCATGATGTTTAGTAAAAATAAATCTAAATGTGTGTTTATTAATTTAACTAATCTCCATTGCAAAAAGGTAAGATTGTTAATCTCCATTGGGGCGTCATGAAAAGATCCAGACCTTGAAGTGAGCACCGATCCTGAATTCTATATCTTCTTGAGGGGGTCATTTAAATGTATATATAAGCTTTATATACAAATTAGGCTTTATTTACATTTGTGTGTGTGTGTCCAATAACTGATTTACCATTGAAAATATATTAACAATGCCCTGTTGTGTTTGATGTGGAATTTTGTGCAATATCCTACCGGCATGAGATAGGGTTGTTACAAAACGTCCTTGAATAAGTTTTCCAAAACAAATATTTCCAAATTATTTTCGTTAAATACGGGCATGATTAGAGGCTGTTTGTGAATTGCGCAAAAACTGCCACATCTCTATAAAATTACACAACGACCTTTATGGCGAACGTAAATTATTGCAAAAGATATTTAAAACTATAGAATCAATTATTTAAACAATTGTTGGATAAAATAGAAGAGTGGCTGTCCTTGAAGTTCTCGGTAAACTCTTTAGCGGGAGGAAAACTTACATTTAAATATTGTAATTAGAAATGTCCATTGGAACTAGCGTTCACTACGGTAAACTTAAGACTCGATCCTGATTTACGGATCCGTTAATATATACAATGCATGAGCAGTCTAGCATACTTAATTGCAGTGCGATTTCAGTTAAACTTAGCACTAAAATTGATTTTGATAATAACTCAGACAATTTCTTTATTCCCAACTTAATCCGTTCAAAATGGTGACCGTAAGTCCTTACATAAAATATTTATTGGAATCGATGATTGATAGGCTATGGCTGCTGCGTCTCTGAACTGCGCACCTAAGGTTCTTAGTTCTAGTCGCAGTTGCTCCAGTTGGTATTACCTTACCGTAAACGCTGATCCCTCGTCCTCATTAGTCTAACTTTCATAAAGTATTGACTTTAAGAAAAACAAACAGAATCATAACTTTTTCAAAACTGATTTCACCATCGTAATAGGCGATAAAATCTGCAGAAATTTGCATTTTAAATTACATTATCAAGAGACAAGAGACGTGGTACGTCGAAATCTCCGTTAACTTTCATCTGGTCAGTGACCTAATATTTAGTTCTGCCTTTAGTTTTTAGACTTGTCTTTATAACGAATAAAAGAAATTTACAGTTTATAAAAAGTCAGTAAAAACTTACAAGTGCCTTGAAGACTTTTTATTATTGTCGTTTACTGGAATATTGCACTGCGACCTTTTTAGGTCTAGTACACTCGTTTTTATATTCCAGAGACGCTCTGTTACGGTGCCTTCTCTAGTCTTAGTCTCTTCATAAAGTCTAGGATCTGGAAAGGATTCAAGGTAGGCAGCTCCTCCAGTTTTAATTGTTGATTTTCTAGTTCCTTATTAAGGTGTTTGCAAATGCTTCCTCTGCTAATTCACTTTCCATTTTTTTCTCCTGACCCTTATTGCTGAGATTTTGCCAAGTTTTTTGTTGTGCTGTAAGAATTATATTAACCCAGAAAACAACCACAAATTGCTAAGGAAATGAGATCCGCCCATATAGGTTTCTCATACATGGCTAAGGGTAAGGTACAGTGAATGTCGCCAGGGCTCCGATTGATACACCATTAGGCCGGTGTCATTCACTCCAACTTTAGACTTTAGAGTTAGCTAAGCTGTGTAGAGTTAGTGAATGTGTGTGTATTTGTCTGTCTGTCTGTCTTGAGTAGACGAATGAGAGTAGTATGAGGAAGACGTAACGTGGGATTGCTAAGCTCATCAAGTGCTCACGTTAGCTGCCTCCACTGGCAACTTTGTCGTTACATTGACAACTTTCAGATGTTAAAAGTTTTGAACTTCGAAAGATTTGAAATAACCGCCAATTTGAAACTGTTGAACAGATTTTACTGAGAAATAAACTTTTCCAAGCTATCGATGAAATTTTGCTTTTGTGTCGTTTGAATCAAATTGAACAGAATTTGAGAACTTTTTTTATGTATATAAATAAATAATTTGATTCTAACCATGATGGCCATTCCATTTGTTCATTTTCAAATGGAAATGTTAATAATGAAAATTCATAGATTTCTATACACCCTAAAGGTTGTGTGAAAACCTAAATGGTCTGGATTACATTTTTTTTATTCATCAGGGTACTGAATATGTAAATGTCTTTTTCACGCCGGCATTTTTCTTCTATAGCAAGGAAATAATCACGGTACGCAATTTACTTGCTTACCTAATAGAAGCGAATTTCCAAAATGTAATTCTAATTTCGTCGTCATAATCAGTATTCATATCTACACATAGTATCACTGTAAATACGAAGAAGAACTCTAACCATATCCAAATCGAATTTCATAATTTCAACGGATTTAAAAAAATTAAAATGTTAGTTTATGCGGTTTTTAACGCTGATTACAAAAGTGAAATAAGATTTTCAAGTAAGTGTTAGACAAAAAAGTTATGAATGCCTACTAAATAAGATTAGAAATAACCGCCATTTTGAAACTGTTGAATGGATTTTACTGAAAACAAACTTATCTAAGCTATCGATCATAATCGACTATTTTGCCTCGTTTGCACAAAACCGAGCAAAATTTACGAGATTTTTTTATATAAAGTCTGTCCCACGAAGGGGTTTACGCCTTTGAATCTCCATTATTTTTTCATTCCTCCATTAATCATTTTGAAACTATACATGCTTTTTACCAGAAATAGTATGTGAGAACTGCATACAGCTGAACAAAATGGCGGCCAAAATAAATAAATTCTAACCTTCTTTAAAATGTCACTGTACTGTAGTATTAGACCTAAATGAGATTGTTGAACATCTATTAATTAAGGGTTGTTATAAGTGAGTAGCTATGGATGGTTTCCAGTTTGAATAAGTCTGATTTATGAAATGTTCACAGATATTTAGTTTTCTTTTAATTCTTTTTTATCTAATTAATTTTAAAAAAAAATAATGATTAAAAAATATAATTTGTTTGAAAAAAATAACAAAGTCAGTTCTATACTTTATTTAAACTATATTTTGGCCGCCATTTTGTTTCTACAATCTTCAGTCAGTTTCTACAATCGTTCAATTCTCACATACTGTTTCTGGTACGTCCTTTAAACAGTATATATATATATATATATATATATATATATATATATATATATATATAGTTTCAAAATGATCAATGGAGGATGAGAAAATAATGGCGGATCAAATGCTTAAACCTCTTCATGGGACACACTGTATATAAATAAATGGTCTGATTTTTACCACGATGGCCCTTCTTTTAGCTCATTTTCCGATGAAAGTACTAATAATGAAATATCATAAAGTTATAATAGGCCTATATGATACAGACCGAAGGTTACGAGAAAACCTAAAGGGCCTTGACACACCTACGGCCCCTAAAATATTTGTTTGCGCCAAACAAGAGAATTCCAAAAATTCTTCTAGCATTCCTCTACGTCAACGTGAAACATTTCAGCTTCCTGAATACAAATGAAATACGTCTGCACTCGAAGAATAAAGCATCCGGCCTTCAAGGTGATATATTTTCTGCTCGTCTGCTAAATATTTTCTACAAACGAGTCGAAATGTTTGACCAAATTTAAAAACAGTGTACCCGGTCAAGGGAGACAGGTGTCGTAATGGATATCACACTTCCTACTAATAAAACATAGTTAATGTATAAAATAAATTTACAAAACAAACCGAAATGGAACTGCATTGACTTTGCCGCAAATCTGTAACCACACATTAGGAAGAAATGCCTCAAAATACTTCATTAGCACGGTGAAAATGTAAATTTTTAATACATTCTCGAACCATTACATACCAGGATCGTCGCTAATTTCATGATCTCGCATTTCAGTCTTACTCAAGTAAGTGAAATAAATGTTAAATAAAAGATTTTTACAGTCTGATATATTACAAAAAATAATCTCGCACTGTAGTTGACTCGCTGACGTGATGGAAGTTAATTTCCAAAAAAGTACTTTTTATCTTATCCTTTTTTCGATGTTCTAATTTCACAAACATGATCAGCATTAAAACTTGCATATGCTATCATTTTAAGTTTCATTGAAAATAAAAGAGGAAAACCTGATCGAATTAAATTTATTCATTTAAACGGGCTTTGAAAATCCAAAATGTTTTATAACGCTGATTGCAACGGTGAAATCTCATTTTCAAAAATATTTAAAACAAAGATATATGAATTTTTGAAAGTTCTAATTGGCCGCCAATTTGAAACTGTTGAACGAATTTTTCTTGTTAACAAACGTGTTCAGGCTATTGCCATAATCGATTTTTGTGTCAAGTTTAAGTCAAATCACGAATGTAATGAGACCGCAATTGCGAACGTGAGCATGCTAAAAACACACAAATACTATAGAGTCTTACAATGATGGCCGCTTAAATAGTTCATTTTAGAATAAAACATTTGTTAATAAGCTTATTAATTTGTTTTTTAACTACTTGAAAATCTTGCATTTTTTCCTTGCGTCGAATTTGCTTACTCAATTGTGTATATGTATTCATAAAATAATAAAACTTTAGCAAGATCTGTTAAATCGATTTTTAAAAAATAGAACGATTTAAACTTATTTTCAAATATATATTTCGATATATATTTGATAATAATATTATGATAATATTTGATAAAATTAAAAAAGAACCTGTTTGCTATGAGGTTTATATATTTTTAAAGTAATTTCTTTGTATGACAATTCATGCAAACTTTATTGCTGATTATAATAAAATCTTAATATGTGAAAATTATTCTCTCCACTATACATTTATAAATAGCATACGAAAACAGCTTAGTACAATAGTATGTTTCAACATTCGGGCAGTATACAAGTTTGACGCTATCTTCGATTTTCCTCATGAGTTACAACAAAAATATTTGTTTTTATGTCATATAAAAATATTCATCTTTTTTTCTAAATAATTAAATTTTTATTTCTTTAATTAACAATTAGCTGAGAATTATTAAAAAAATCTGTAATTACTATCACATTTGTCTGCCATCCACCACTTTCCTGACGGTTCCTCCACCATGCGAACCAAGCTACGCCCCTGCTACAATCAGTAAAATACTGCAAAGCAATATAAACGGACTACAAGTAGAGCGACCATTACAAGAAGCGTGCTCAATATTAGCGGCTGAAGTCCAAGTGCCGCTACGAACGCTGCAAGCTTCGTCTGACAGGGGTGGAGACGTTTGAGAAAATAAACAGTACTGTTATCTGTCTAACTGTAGTTGAACCTTGCCGCAAGATGCCACTAGCAACGAGCGCTCACATAGTTAATAAGGGTTATCATTTTAGTACGTTTATATTGAAAAACCAAAGTAAAAGACAGTTCAGAGGTTTTACCTTACAAAAAGTCAGGTAGTTCTAAATTTTTGTTGCTATATAGATCGGTTGAGTAGTGAAAAATCCAATTTTCCTTACTCCACCTCCTCCGTGCAATCCGCCATCTTGGAAAAACCATTGAAAGTCATCAATTTTTAAAATTTTTGCCCGTAACATCCTTCAAGTATGGCAAAAACAGATGTTTGCTGGGGGAGGTGTGAAGCGCCAAAAAAAGTATAAAATTACGTAAATGATAAACATTTTGTACTTTCTTGCCAGTTAACATGGAAATAACTCAATAACACTAAATTGTATAGAATTTCCATAACTCCATCGCTTTTAACTGTGCAAAATACTTTAACTATTAACATTTTAGAAAATTTTGTCCTCTACAAGTCGTCGAATATCTGTTTTACGATATAACGAACCTGAAGGAAGTTATAGGCAGAAAACTAAAAAAAATCCGGCGGTTTTTCCAAAATGGCTGATTGCGCATAGCAAGAGCAAACGAGGGAAACTGAATTTTTTACTACTGAAATGACCCAAACAACATACCAAAAATGTATTACTACGCTACCTTTTGCAGGGTAAACACCTTTTTTGCTCTACTCACTTGACCAAAACTAACAAATATATGGACAAAAACATACAGGCATTTTAAGCAACAATAAAAACGACAGACAATTTTCGCAACGAAACAGTGAAAAACTATTTTCCATAAACAGAAATTACTGTTCTATTCTGACACGCACGGGTGCGCTCAACGATTTCACGCCATTAAACGTTTTAATTTTCGAAACAAAACTATATTTAGGACATTATTTGTTTCCTCAAGTTATTCAATTTGTTAGGAAAACCTAATAAAAACTGTTCTCATTTGGATTGTTCAATTTAGTGACGCAATACAGTCGAAATTGGGGCATTTTTTTACTTCAATTTTGTAATATCAGGACCCGCTGTAACAGTTCACCTGCATGAGTGTACACAAATCAGAGAAAAAAATTGTTATGTTTAGCGTTGCTCTGTAGACCTTAACAGTTCAAACCTATACCACAAGTATAAAAAGAAAATAGAGTTCGTAATTATTTAACATATTTTGCTACAAAAATGAACAGGATTCGAAATGTTCTATAAAATAATACTGTAATTATATAACGAATGGGCTCGGTGGTAGATGTTGAGGCACCGGTCAGCCTGCTGCGTCTCTGAACTGTGCATTTCAAGGTTGTGGGTTCGGAACGCAGTTACTCCCGTTGCATTACCCTTTCCATTAACGCTGATCTCACACCCTCATTAGTCTTAATAGCATGCAGTATGGATGTTAAGCAAACAATTTTTTTATTTAGGGCCTATATGGACTATTGAAGAAAAAACAGATGATCAAAAATCAATAAAAAGTAGGCCCAATATAAGCATGTCATTTGGTTAAGTCGCTTCACCTGATTTATTTGTAACATTAAATAATGAGCTGGTTTTATTATAATATTAAAGTTTATCCTTGAATACTAAACTATCAGCTGTTTCTGAAATACTGCAATTCAATAAATGATCCTAATAAACCTAAAATAATGACTCAACAGTTCGGAATTTGGTTGGTCAAATATGTCTTTAGCCAAACGCACTGACCGATTGTTTTAATATTTGGTACGAAAATACCTCGTATAAAGGCCGAACGACGATATGTAATAGTTTTTCATATTCACTTCCCTTTCAAGATGGCGGCCTCTGATTTATGATATCAATTGTAGGCAGTTTTAGTCAAACGCATTCAGCGATTGTTTTGAAATTCGGTACGAAGGTACCTTGTATCAAGTTCAAACGACTTGCGCGTAAGATTTTTTCCAATTCAATTCCGTTTTAAGATGGCGGCATCTGATTTAACAATGACGAGTACAGTTGTTAGTTGTTCCCGGTAATATTGACCGAACAACAAGACCTATCATAATTTTGACCGCTTCACGGAAAAAGAGCACAAAATATCCAATAAATGTGGTCCAGTGACATTTTCTCTCAATATTACGGTTACCGGTTAAACTGGCGGAAAATATACGAGCGGGTCAGAGCGCTGTCGTAGAGCGGTGGCCAGGTAATTAATTAAAAATATTTCCTTAATCAAGGAGAAGTTTGTACTGCGAAATCTTCTGTTCTCTGAACTATTAGTTAAGAAAAAGACATAGGGATATTGCGTTAATGGATCACGATTTTTTACAGTTTTACTCTACTTATTTATTATAATTGTTTAAAAATTACACTATAAAATGTACCCCATTGTTTATGAAATTAATTTACGTATTTACTTATTATTGAGAATTAATAGTTTCAATTTTTATAACGAAGTTAACTTCGAGAAATAAATAATAAACGTTAATTATCTTAAAATATGGCTCGGTGGTCGATGTGGCTAAAGCACCGGTCAATCTACTGCGTCTCTGAAATGCCTACCTCAAGGTTATTAGTTCTAGCCGTAGTTACTGCCGTTACCGCTGGTCCCTCGTCCTTATTAGTCTAAGTGGCATAAAGTATGGACGTTACGCAAGGTAAAAAAGAGTAATTATATTTTTAAGCTGCATGCCTATGCCTATTGAATTAGTTATAAGCATATTTTTGACAAGAAATAGATAAATAACGTCAATTTATATACTCGTATTAGCAATACATAGCGTTCGCGATTTTGAACTACGAGTACTTTCATTTAAATTGTTAAATGTAACTTGTTAAGAAAATCGATGTTACAAATAGCTTGGACAAGAACATTCATCCAGGAAAATACGTTCAGCATTACAGAATATAAAATAGTCATTTTAATATCGAAAGTTACTGACAAAAACAAGAATCTCGTCTAATCCGCTCGAGCTTTGGTCACGTATGACGATTCATAATTCATATCAGTATAAGAATTTGATATAAAGGAAATATATGTTTCATTGAACACAGAAAAACACAAATAAATCGAAGCCACAGCAGATTTTTTTTAATCTGCTTTTGAATCGTAAAATGTTTTGTTATTTTAAAACTTGGTAGGTTTTTCATTTCGATTTGAATTAACAATTAATTTTCGTAGTGCCTATTTTAAAATAACAGATGGCTTTTCCCAATAGTTTAAATTTTGTTTTCAATTATTTAATTTACTGTAAAAAAAATGTCTGCTGTGTTTTTACACTGCTTGATTCATTTATATACAGTGAAACTATAACTATAGCAGATTTTATACTTCACTTCTCAGTGGTAACCATGTATCACCGATAATCTACCTCGATATATGAAGGCGTTCTATCAGCACTTGGCTTATTTTTATCGCAAACTTATCAAATCAGCTATAATTTCAAAACATTTCCCGATTACGAGTGTACTTATGTCAAAAAAATTTACTTTGTCATGCGCAATGAGAATGATGCAATAGTAACAACAATGTTAATCGCACTGATTAACAGAATGATACATTTATTTACAATGCAGGAACTTTCTCACATTAAATTGAAATTAGTGTTTCAAATCCTAACCTCAAAAATCTAAACGAATTGCACTTATATTTTTACAAAGCGCCAAGATTTAAATCTTAGAATTATTATTGTGAAAACGTTCGTAATATGTCCGTTTTAAAATTAGTTATCTACCTAAATACGAAATATTTTTAGCTTTTTGGTTTGAGCACAATATACCTCATTTTGAATTAGCTCTTTACGCCCGGTACGGTAAATGTTTTGCTGCAGTGAAATCGAATTTAGAGTAACGGAAGGGGAACAGCTGATGGTTGAAACAATAGCATGAGTTACTGTTTACAAAATTAAGTGACTTGACTATAGATAGACTAGTTAGTTCGAATACTGAAAGGCGAGAATGGAATAAATAATAAATAAAATAATGGTTAGAATTAGAATGTAAAATGTTAACATGAATAAAATAAGTGAAACATTGAAGCCAGTACTTCTTTAACCCCGATACGGCAAATTTTATGCTGCAGTGAAATCAATTTAACTGAGTTCAATCAAGAGTAACGTAAGGAAAAAGTAAAAAATACATAAAACATCTGATGGTTGAAACAGAAGTTTATCACAAAAATACCAGACAGTGAGTAACAATAATATATATTACACAATCATGCGTCTTGACTATAGATAGGCTACTTAGTTCTAATAATGTAAGGCGAGAATAGAATAAATAATAAGTAAAATGGTAGAATTAGAAGTTTAAAATATTAAAAGAAATAAAGTAAGTGAAATATTATTATAATAGAAACTATACTTATATTACAAATGTTGTATTACAGATGTTATGTAATAATATTTAGAACAAATGTTATGTAGCACGTGTTTGGAGTAATCTTTAAGTAATAAAAAGCATTACTCGTTGCGGAGGTGGTTGGTATCGATTTTATAAAGTTACAAAACCGGTGTAAAAAGAGTCAACAAAAAGTATTCACTTCTGACGCGCGTGGTCTCCACGCACCAGATTTTTTTTATTTTTGGAAGATCGTTTCATGTCTACATTTCTAATTTCTAATTTCTAGACGGAATCTGGAGATTTAATGGTCCATAAGATTACGTTTGTGTTTGTTTTATAAATGATGAACTGATGTTTTTCTCTATATTATCTCTCGTTCTAACTGCCGTTTGTAACTAACCCCTGGACACATACTGACGTCACACAATGACCTCTGCAGGTGCCCTGTCCTGAGCACCTTACTTAAACACGTTGATTACTCTAACTATAGCTAATAAAGGTGCTTTACTGGCGCCAATGTCAAGGTTAATGGCGCTTCTTAACCTTTGTTCATCAAACTTAATTATGCTAATTATCGCTTGGTATTAATTATGAGGAAAATTGCTTGCTCTGTTTCGTAATCCGGTTTTACATTTAACATCGGTACTGAAGGCGAAGAAAGAGATGAAAGTAAAGAAGAAGAAGGAAAATGAGGAAGAAAAATGAGAAGGAAAATGATCAAAGAGAAGGAGAGGGAGAAGGAGAAGGAGGACAAGGAGAAGGAGGAGGAAAAGAAAAAGAAGAAGAAGAAGAAGGAAAATGAGGAGAACAAAAAGAAGGAAAAGAAAAAGTAGAAAGAGGAGAAAGAGGAGAAGGAGGAGGGAAAGAAAAAGAAGAAGGAAAATGAGAAGAACAAAATGAAGGAGAAGAAGGAGAAGGAGAATAAGATGTAGAAGAAAGAAAATGAGAAGAATAAGGAGAAGGAGAAAAAGGAAAAGGAGGAGGAGGAGGAGGAAATGGAGAAGAAGAAGGAGGAGGAGGAGGAGGTAACTGAGAAGAGCAAGGAAAATGATAAGAAAGAGGAGGAGTAGGAAAAGGAGGAATTAGAGGAAGGGGAGGAGAAGGAGGAGGAGGAGGAGGAGGAGGAGGAGGAGGAGGAAGAGAAGAAGAAGAAGAAAACAAAGAAGAAGACGAAGAAGAAGAAGAAGAATGAGATGATGATGATGATGATGATGATGATGATAATGCCTAAGCCTGTGTTAAAATGCCAAATTCTAAGGACAAACACTCAGGGATAAAACATGTAAATATTATAAATATATATACATACGCGTATATATAAAATAAATAAAACAAAATTATACTAAAAGTTAATACAAATTGTGAATCTGAGAAAAAATGAGGATACAAAATAAACCAAACGATATTCTTCGAAACGAGTAGTGCATAAAATAAAAGCCAATAACAAAAACAAACGCTTTTATACACCAGACTATAAAGTATAATGCAGATTACTTATAAAAAAAAACTGCTACTTAAGACAAAAACAGAAAAATAGCACTGAAACTACACTATGTCGTTCAAGCATACAGCTTCAATAAACAATGCAACAAAAATAAAATAAGTATTTTTCATATATTATTAATCTAAGCATTCCGATTGGTTTTTTACCAAACATAAGACCTGATTTATTAAACTATATATATGGGGTGCTTACAATTTCGTCAGAACTTCACCCCTTATAGGTTTCCATTTTAATTAAGGATCTACAATAAAATAAAACCGACTTAAAACCGATAACAATTCCATGAACAGTTCCAAGTGTCCCCGTGAGAGTACACCACAATGTAGGCTTTTATTACAATTAATTGTACTAAAACAGCTCATTACTAAAAAAACATTGTTGAAAGTAATATTTAAATTATTACTCAATACTCAAATAATAATGTCCAAGACTTAAATAATTAATTATTGATCGAATCAGTTTTGAAAGTACAATCGGTAAGTCAATCTAGGCCAGTTCTAATATTTAAATGTTTTTAAATAAAAGATTCTGCTTTCAGTAAACAGTAAATACTGTCGACTAATTTACGAGAGTTGTCCGTAAAATAAGGTTCCCAATAATTTTTCACAATTCAAAACATGTTTATTTGCATTGAATAATACAATTGTGGAAAGCTTACACTTTTTTCTATTTTTCAACATAATCGCTGTTGAGATCGATGAATTTTTGCATACGGTGTATAATTTAATGCAAATTTCAATCATTAGTAAATATTTCAATAAGGTATAATGTCAGAATTCAAACATTATTTTATAGGTTTTAAATACGCAAGTAGAACAATGTAAGGCATGTTGTACTAAAAAACCTAAATATAATGAATGACATTGTTTTATTAACAGGTCATACACGTATTAAATATAACTGTAACGTATAATTTAACACTAGTTCATTTTAACAAGAAACAGTATGCCTACATGATTTTGCAACGATTTTACTCATAAGATATGTATAGTTATCTTAAAATACAAGTAATGAATTAAAGAGTAGTGTACTAGAGTAATTAAATACAGTCAATGGTATTATTTGAATTATTTTATTTACAGAATTCATAAGTGTGAACGTTCAATTACGTATAATAATTTCATAAAAAAACCGTCCTAACTTCGTTTCTTTTTCGTTCATGTAAAAACACGGTAAGTTATAATTGCCACATATTTCATAGATCAATTCAACATTGTTTATAAAGAGGTGCTATAACACTGTTCAATATTTCGCTGTACATTGTTGTATATTATTGAAGCGAAGCTTTTAATGTTGGCTTTAGCGAGAGGAGTGAATAGAAAAAATGTCCGCCGAAAGGAAAAATATAACGAAAACATGGAACGAACGAATAACCGAATTTCATCTCTCTATTTCTGCCTTTGTTTTTCTTCCTTCTTTTTGATAACATTCGTAATTCATATAAACGTTAATAATAATTAGTGTTAATATTGTTAGTTCTTAACAACATAACGTGAAACTTATTATAGCTTGACAGCTGCTCAATGAAATCATCTGATCGTTACGAATTAATGTAAAACAACTGATCTTTTACTATAATTACAGTAAATAATATCTAAACTAGGTTCACGTATTTATTTATTTAAACAAAACAAGATATTTGTAAACATATCTTCAAATTATATATTCAGCAAAGATATCATTAACAAAAACTTCGTATCTGTCGGTAACTCCCCAAGTTCCACACGTGTCTTTTTTCGTTTCTTTTTCCCGTTAACTGTGAAGATTCGCACGAAACCACCAGTATGCAGTATTTTAGCTCTACACTAACTCGAACATACAAAACAATTTACGCTTCACGAAACAAATAACATTATACACAACCCGATACAAATTGTTGTTATTATACAGAAATTTCAAATTAGCATAATTATAAAACTTTCAGAATACTACTGCAATAAAATCCAACTTTTTGGGCCAGAAATAAAAAAGAAAATCCAATAATGAGATCTCACCGCACAACAAAAGATTTGGTCAGATAGAGGTGATGATACCTCCAGTGATTAGGGTCACAAGGAAGAAAAAATGGAAAGAGCACCACAAAAAGTAATTGGGTAGTCACCAATTAGAAGTGGGGGACTAACCACCTTGAATCCTCTCCAAATCCTGGACTTAATGAAGAGAATATGAAGAAGGTCTGGAGATGTAACTGAACATCTCAGGATTATAGAATAAGGGCATAAGAGATTTACAAAGGTCTCAGTGCTATAGTAATCCTACAAGCTCATTACCTCATTATTATAAAATTTTATTATTTTAAAACCTCTCAAAACGTTTCATACATGTCAGGATCGGTGCTCATTATATGGTCTTGAGATCTTACTTAACGGACGTCCAGTAGATATTTGCTAATAATGCCTATTTTTGTAAGTAGGCCTACTATAAAATTATAAATGTGATTGTCGTCAGTACTATTTGTTGACATTGCAGAAGACAACGTTACCAAAGTTTCAAAATGGTGGCTACAACCGAACCGTATCAACAAACGATCACTATTCAAATCCCCTCCGGACAGGCTTTTTCCTATCCCAGCGTCGTTTAATTTCACATAATCGTTTGTTTAACGCACGGATAAGCCCAAGTTATCAGTTTAGCTTCAGCGGTTCGTTGTTCCATCTGGAGCGGAAGTCGAGTGTAATAAGTCTTCCGGAAGTGATTAGAGGCGGAGGAAATTGAAATCTTGCGTGAAAAAGTGAAAATTAAGACAGCGCGTCAGTTGCAAAATACATAATAGTGGCACGATATTGACTCGCTGATTTGGTGAAACAAAATACAAAAATTATTTACCAATGTTCATGCATATTGTTGTATAAGATTATTCAAAAATGTAAATCAACTGCTTGAAAACTTAAGAAGTAGAACAGGTAGGCCTATCTGTTGAAATAATTTTAGTTCAAAGAAGAGTAAAACGGATATTCTTAATTAAATGTTTGTAGTGTTATAATGTTTAGCCGAAGCATCTTATTGTAAATAAAAACATTGATACCAGGTGCATGAGTCATTCATTCAACCATACATTAGTCATATTAAAAATGTCAATAGTGAGGTGTGAGTTTAATTGTGTAAAACTTTGCAAAAGATAAAAATTTGAAACTAATTATAATAGACTCAATAAATAGAATAAAATTTGAAGAATAGATTAAATAACATTGACAAAATAACTTCATTTTTCATTGAGCCGTTTAAAAACAACTTACCTGGCCACTACTCTACGACAATACTTTGACGCGCTAGCAAAAAATGTTACTGGACCAAATTTACTTGAAATTTTAAGCTCTAATTCACAAAGAGGTCAAATTTGTAAAAGGATGAGCAGTTCAAAAAGTATTACAAGAAATACCCAGCAACTGTAATCATCATTATTAAATCAAAGGCTTCCATCTTGAAACGGAAGCGAATGACAACAAATGTTACACACGTCGTTCGAGCTTTATAGAATATTCGCATAAAATTCTAAAACAATCTGTCAATGTGTTTGGTCTAGACTCTATACACTCGCCGTCTTCAAAAGGAAGTGAATGGAAAAAAATCTTTCAAATTCGTAGTTCGGGTTTTATGCAAGGTATTTCCGTACCAAATTGCAGAACAATCGGTAAATAGGTTTGGCTAAAACTACGTGCTCTCGTCTTTGTTAAATCCGAGAACGCTATCTTGGAACGGAAGTGAATGATGAAAAAATCTTATACACATTGTTCGATCTCTAAACAATGGTACTTTCGTACCACAAATTTAAAACAATCGGTCAACGCGTTTAGCCAAAACTGCATAACAAATACACATGAACAGCAGAACCGTAAGTCCCCAAATACACAACACCTGGCAAATACCAATCCAAACTGGAGATGAGTCAGGAACATACTAATGACTTAAT
This sequence comes from Callitettix versicolor, assembly GCA_022606455.1. Classification (NCBI taxonomy): domain Eukaryota; kingdom Metazoa; phylum Arthropoda; class Insecta; order Hemiptera; family Cercopidae; genus Callitettix; species Callitettix versicolor. The sequence continues at coordinate 42,494,488 of CM040185.1, read as the reverse complement.
GTTGATATGGGTCAAAGTAACTGATATTTTGTAATTTTGTAACAGTTACAATTATAAGAAGTATCAGACACTGAGACTAACTTAAAACTACGAACATAAGCGTGCTAATACACACACACACACACACACACCTCTGTTTTTCACTTAATATGGTATAGTACATTTTTGTTTAAAAATTTTATGAGTCCATTTTGAGAGAATAAACAAATGTATAATTGTTATTGTAAGGAAGTTTGTGCAAAGCGTTTCTGACTTATTTCAATATAAGAACATTCTTCTTTTACAACTTTTAGCCTAATTTTATTCCTATTTGCTTTTAATGGCACTATTTCGACCAGTAAAAGATGTTTCCACGAATCGGCATAAAAAAATATCGACAGCCGAAAGCAGCAAGTCAAAAAAGCCGATCAAGTGTCGTTAAAAAGTTCGTGACCCTCGTAATAAAAAATTGCCCAAATCGACCGGTCTTCTGATCCATCCTGCTTTGAATGCGGGTCGTAAAGATATTGTGTTTCAAACGTAAGGGCCATTAACACGTGACACATAAATAAAATTTTAAGTGGGCTTAGGTCGGGATGAGAGTTTCTGATCGCGAAGTGCAAATAACCTTCATGGCCAGATTAAAGTAATATTTCATTTACCGGGCATTGATAACGTCATGCGAATATACTGTTTGGTTATTAGCGAATTTTCATTGGAACAATGAGCTATTGGAGCAGCTGTAAGACCAAGATCCGGGATCTTAAAATAAAAACTTAGGCAGTGCGGGACTGGTCGACAGGTATACTTTTGGCATGCCTGACTGTATACTTCTTCACTATTATGTTTCAATTATTTTTATAAAAATTTAGATGCATGCAGGAAAAGGTAACTTTTGAAAATTATTGTATTAAATTTCGTGTGTCATAAATAACTTTTTACAGTTATACATGACAGTTATAATATCTAAGTATAATAAAAAATATAATATTTGTGATTCTTGCATTCAAAAATTTGTATAGATCATATACACTAAATAATTTTACTACACAAATTTAGAAAATACACATTTTTAGATTAACAAGAACAATAAACATAACCTCAATTGAAATGATATTGAAGCTACTGTGCGAAATCAGCTGTTTGAAGTAATCACTTCCATTCTAGATGTATACAAGAACAATATACACTGTGAGGTATGCATTACGGATTCAAGCGTTACGCCAAAGAAAATGTTTATACCCATGTTTGCTCAACCGCGATCATACAAGTTTTCACTTCAAAAGTACATTTTATTTATCAATAAACAAACCACGTCACTAGAGGGCACGTATGGATGAGTTAGAGGGTTCCGTGACAACAAACTGAATTTTTCCCCGTGCAAAACGTACACATACCCTGCGATAAGAAGTAGTGACTAAAAAAACTGTCGACAAATTCTTTAGAAAGAATAATAAAAACAAAGAATGCAAAAACATTACAAAAAATATTTCACGTAAACATCAAGCGCAGAAGGTAAAACAGAATAATTTATTTTAATTACATATTTTTGTTGTGAAGTAAAGTCTCAATTTACCGTCACCCTTTAACGATCAGGGTAATTACCTATCTGACATTTTTAAACAACCTTCCGTAATAAATAATTTAAGTAACCTTCTAGACAAAACAAAACATTGTAATTGTACATGACTAATTTGTAGCACAGGCGATTGCAGTTGACACTAATTGCTAGCCTAAGCAAATAATGATAATTGAAAATTAAACGATCCTATTATCCAGTAAAATGAAATAGAAACACTTCGAGCAGTGTAAAAAAAATTCGAAAAAGCGCATGAATGTTTCCATTGAAAGGAACACTCTCACGCTATTTACGATAATACCACTCAGTGTATAAGTCAATCCACGTAACAGTCACGTGAGCATAGTAAGTGGTGCGCAAGTTTGCTTTTGAATTTGTTACATAAATATTTGTCAAAAAATAAAATCAAAGAATTATTAGTTGTATCCTAGTATTACGTACGTGCGCGCGTGTATGTATACGCAAGCAACACAAACATTTAAAATACCTTGCAGGATCTGAAGACTTTTCATATTTCAGCACTACTGTTATTATAACAGCTCATTTTCAAATAGAAAGGCGTTAGTTAACACCGAAGATAGGATTTTCGTACAACTACAAAATCACGATCAAGGTCTACGAAATCGTCTACTAACCCTTGACTTCGGTTTTCATCTACTCTATGCAGGTGATTTTAATCCTGACTACAAGTTTTGCTCTATTTTTTTCATCATCTATTTTAAAAAACAAACCGGTTTGATGCAAGTTTGTAAAATTAACTGAACATAAATAACTACAGTGTATAATGTCGCCGATCTGTGCCCCTTTTCCGCGACCAGAACATTGTTGCATGTCTGCGGTGATGTTCGAGACGAAAGGTACAAAATCGGCCTCGGTCCTAATATGGTCGAAGGCGCACAGGTCCGAAAATGGACACAGACTTACATGACAGGCTGTGTAAACGTCGACCTGAAACGTTAACGAAATCAATGTAGGCCTTATGTATTGTTGCTTTCCGAACAGAACGTTTTAAATTTCTCGTGTAATGTTGTAAAGGCATTCTTTCACGTTCAGAGCTGTCCCGAGGACATTTTCATCCACGCCCTGAACATTAACAGCCTGATAATTAAACCCTTCATTAGTTTCTACTTTGTTTGTGTGCTGCTGCCTATCGAAGAATTAATTGAATGTCTTCCAATCATCCGATCGAGTTGAATCTTGGCATATAGATACAGTCTGTGTCAATATAAAAAGATTTAATAAAATAAATAAAGGTAACATACGAACGTTCCTTGTCAGTTACCTTAAGGCCGGACGGTCACCAAGTGTCGAGCGGAGCTGAGTTTAAATGTTTTCGCAGTAATTTTAAGAGTTTTCCCGTTTTATTATGTTTTTTCAATGATATTTTTTATTTAAAACTCAGTAAGTGTTTGTATATTGTATTCCAATTAGTTCATCTCAGTTTACATAATAATTTGCCGTCATTTTTATTTCTTTCCCACAATCCGTCCTTTTCGGTAATCCGGCTGTGGCGATGTTGGATTTACGCAGGAATACCATGAGTCTATTGTGTGTGTGTGTGTGTGTGTGTGTGTGTGTGTGTGTGTGTGTGTGTGTGTGTGTGTGTGTGTGTGTGTGTGTGTGTGTGTGTGTGTGTGTGTGTGTGTGTGTGTGTGTGTGTGTGTGTGTGTGTGTGGGCGCGTATGTGTGTATACATATACACGTATATATATATATATATATATATATATATATATATATATATATTATTATTATTATTATCTGCGCATAGACCCTGTTGGATCACGCAAAGCACTCCGACTCATGTCTTGTTCCTTCTAATCCTCCACACCTCCCTCATCCTGTCCCCATGGATCCTCTTCCGCTCCTCCGTCCATTTTACCCCTGCTCTCTTTGGGATTTCATTCTCTGGGACCTTCCAACCGAGCATCTTTATCCTGTATGCGCGCCTGTCTTCAACATCTGTTGAGTCTATTCCTGCGTCATGTAGGTCTATTCTGACTTGTGCGATCCACGACGTTGTTGATTTGACACCTTTATATATATATATATATATATATATATATATATATATATATATACTGTGTTTCACGAAGATGCTTACACATTTGATTCTGAATTATTTCATTCCTGCATTGAAACTATATGTACTGTTTAAAGAAGGTACCAGAAACAGTATGTGAGAATTGCATCTGGCTGATGTTTGAAAAAACAAAATGGCGGCCAAAATAAAGTTTAATTAAAGTATAAAACTGATTTTGTTAATTTATTCACACAAAAGTTTAATTTTAATTATTTGTTTTTTTAAATTTAATTAAATACAATTAATTAAAAGAAAACTAAATAGCAATGAACATTTCACAAATCAGACCTATTCAAACTGGAAACCAACCACAGCTACACACTAGCAACAACGCCGAACATTATTGGTATTTAGTTTTCTTTTCATTTGTTTGTATCTAATTAAATTTAAAAAAATTAATAATTAAAATTGAAGTTCTGTTTGAGAAAAATAACTAAATCAGTTCTATAATTTTGGCCGACATTATTTTTCCTACACACTTCAGATTCAATTCTCACATACTATTTCAGGTATCTTCTTTAAAATGTATGTATAGTTTCAAAATGACCAATGGATTGAGAAATAATGGAGGATCAAATGCATAAATGTCTTCACGGGACACACCTGTATATATATATATATATATATATATATATATATAATGACCCATAAAGAAGTGATTTAAGGTTCAGTATCAGTTCTATTTTTATGGTCCCGATTTTGGGCCTTACCAAAATGGTTGTTCCAATAATACCTGATTTTAACGAAGAAAATTCGCTAATAATTAAAACACTCTGGTACGCTTGGTTTTATCAGATTCCCGACTTGTTCACCAACATTGACGGCATGACGTGTAAGCTAATCAAAATCGTTTGCGTCATATTGTAATATATTCTGCGACGACTGAATCAACAATCGTGACTAACAAAATGGATCTGGTTTTACAATTCAATTACAGCGCTGTATGTAATGAAATCAGATCCTAAATGAAGGTGTTAAACACATTCCTGTGGAGTTCAAATAGTGCTTGTAGGATGAACGTTCAAACATTTTAGGGAATTGCCATTAGAAAATGAGTATTGGAGTGGTCATTATGATAAGATACAGACTCGGGACTTTGAAATGAACATCGATCTTGATTTTTACATAACTTTTTTTGGGTAGTTCATATATATATATATATATATATATATATATATATATATATATCAAATTCGCAATTTTATTCTCACAGTTAGAGTTATTTTTTTAATTTTCAAAGTGATTTGAATGTGTAAAGTACTTGTGCATACAGATCTTAATACTCATTGCGATGGTGAAATCAGAATTTCAAAAAGGATAAAGGAAAATAAATAAAAATTTGCTTCAATCACGTCAGAAAAACAGATGCGTGCAGCGATTATTTATAAACAGCAACTTGAAACTGCGCAGTATAAAAGAATGTTCCAACGATCGCGCAGCATACGGCTATGACACTCCCTTGCACTTTCCTCATAGATTAAGAATAGTCAGTGTTACCACATGCTGTATACGATTTTTCCCAACCAGCTATAAAATAATTTCCTAAATTTGAAGATATTGTAAAAAAATTTCCCAATTATAAATTATTGTATATATATATTTATTTATTTATATTTATATACACGAGTACCGTCAAAAAATCCCAGAATTGGTAATTATTTATTTTCCTTCAATAAACTCTCTTCCTGCATGTACACACACACTTCTTTCACCGTTCATACAATTGTAGAAACACTTCTGAAAGCCATTTATAGAACGTTTAGCCGTTTCGTCGTCTTTCCATCACCTCTTGCGAATCAGCAAAACGATGTCCCTTTAATGTCATTTTCAGTCGTGGAAACAGGTAAAAATCCGATGGAAACAGGTAAAAAACAGCAAATAACATGCTGTTTCCTTTACGACCCTCAGACGAAAAGTCAGTCTGCTGAATGGAAATCAAAAACATCACCATTAAAGGGAAATTTTCGCTTGCACAGAAGCCAGGGTTGGAGGTGTATTTTTTTTTTTTTATTACCGGGGCTTGATTCACTACAAGTTTATTTCTGAAGGGAAAACAGTTAAAAACCTTTACAAAATGATCCTGAAACGACCACGAGGTGCAGTTACATGAAAACGTTAGGAAAATTGGTCAGGTAACCCTTTCATTTTCGTTGCAATTCCCCGTAACATCTACCGCTGATGGTAAAACAGTACCTTTGGAAGCACAAGCACAATGTTACCACTCTGGAACACTCTCCCTACCTTGAATCACCCATACTTAAAACATATTCTTCCTACGTTTTCCAAGTATTAAAAAAATCCTATAATTGCCCAACATTTTCTTTCCGTAAAGTTTCACCATAAGTTTAAAATTCCCCACTTTGGAAAGAAAATCCCCCCAATCTGGCAACACTGAGAACAGCCTTAACAAAATCATGAAGACGTATTTTGGGTTTTACCCAGATCGCAGGACAACGCTACAGACTTGTAAAATGGCCGACAACAGCCATAAAACTCCTATATTACACCTATAATACAACCTTGACATGAGATGTTCGCCGACATTTTTATGCCATTTAAATTAGGCTTCCATACTTCGCTGTAAACTTGAACTTTACATTTGCATGGCATTGAAAGTATCGCAGAGGTGCTAAAATGTCTTGCAAACTCGTTCTCGGAACAAATCCCGTACTTACGTCAGCAGAATGGTTTAAGGGTATTTTGCGCTGTATTCTCACATTTTATAATTTTTTCATATGAATTTATGTGAACTTGTAATTAAAAGTAGAGGTGAGATTGTGAATGCTATCACTGCTACTGACAACACTCACCTTGGCAATGAACAGTGAGCAGTTGTGATTGCTCTTTAACTATCCTACTCTCTGCTCTCTGTTTTACAAGGAATTTAAGCAAGCAAAACGATAATAAAAGAATACTAAAAATTACGTGAAATAAAAGTTAGCCTACTATTGATGTTTATCAATTAGAAACACATTGTTTATTTTACTATAACTAATTATTACGGCTTACTTGTTTTATTTCCTTTAAATTTAATAGATGAAACGCTTATTTCTATCTTCATTAAATGATCATAGTTTCAGATATACTGTTACTAATGATTAAAAAAAATATTATTTATATTTCTTATTTTATGAATTCGAAGTTTTATATTTGTCAAATTTTATATTTATTTTTGCTTCACATACACTACAACATATAGATGACCTTGCCCGTAGATGTGAAAGCATCTAAAAAGCTTTTCCTCTTATTTTGATTAGACTATTATTTTATTGCTATGAAAGAAAACAGTTAACAAAGGAGATCCTGAAATGGTTATGAGATACAGTTAGATGAAAACCACCTATTTTCAGTTGGCAAGGTTTTTGTTGCACACCAAAAAGTTGTCGTCTTCAAGTGGTCATCAGAAAAGTTGGTTGACGTGCAAGCTGCATATATTTGTGGTCTCAAGAAATGTGTAAGTTGCCAATCCAATCAGACTGGATTGATTAACAGATTCTGTAAGTAATAGAACTAGTATACCTCGCAGTACTTAATTAGTTACCTGGTTACCGCGATAAAACTGCGCTCTGACGCGCTCATAAACGTTTCCGCCAATTTAACCGGTAACCGTAATATTTAGGGAAAATATTACTGAACCATCTTTATTGGACGTTTTATGTTCTTTCTCTACGAAGCGGTAATAATTATAATAAGTAGTACAGAAAATAGCCAGCAACTACAATCGTCATCGTTAAATCAGAGGCGCCATCTTGAAACGGAAGTTAGTAGGGAAAAATCTTTCCCCTGTTAAAAGGTTTTATACACGGTACCTTGGTTCCAAATTTCAAAACGATCGGTTAGCAGGTTTGGCTAAAACTGCGTGACAAAACAAACAAACCAAATACCAACTCGCTTCGCTCAGTCAATAAATTATCTTTATTTCTCCATAAGGTTACGTCAATTTTGGAACTTGGTCAGGCAATTAATTAAGAATATACTGCAAGATCTGCTGTTCTTTGAACTACTAATACAAAGTATATACTATGTATGAACATTCTTATTGCTTATAAGCCAGACCTTGTGATAGCCTAAATCAAATATTACAAGGTTTCCTTATTGGCAGAAACAGACCCACAATCCAGATAAAATCACTCGTAAAGGATTACCATAATTATGAAATTTTTAAACAGAACGCCCACGCCGAAAATCGGAAACATCCTTCATTGACATAAATCATCGCCTGATTATCACCAGCCCTTCGGGCTTTCATACTTCCTGAAACGTAGTTCAAGGTATCACTGCGTGGGCGCTAGCATCGGAAGACTGTGTCATAGTAACACAGTGTACCAACATAACCTCAAAGCAATGGAACTTATAAACTTATAAATTGTTTTATAACATTTATGATAATTACGTAGCAATAAAAACTAAGGATTTATGTATATTTTACACTTATACCAGACAGTTTTCGTGTAGATTGCACTTTAATTTGAGGTTAGGTTTTTGTATTTAAGTCACGTACTTGGGCTACAAAGGATGTACGTTAATGAATCAGCTGATCGTTAAAAACAGCTTTTATAAATAGAGATAATTTATTGAATTTTATCGTCTGCATTAGCTCAAGTGTGCACAATAGTCGGACGTTAAAAAAAAAATGAATTTTACTTTTTCATCGTACAAGAAAGGAATTAGAATGTTTAAAATTGATTTTGGTTGTTTGAAATATTCGTTTTCAGTTTCCCTGAATTAAATAAATTTTATAAAAAACATTACACAAACTTTTCCACATTCAATTGACTATTTCTCAAAAAAGAAACTATCGACAGAAAAATCGTTATAATAGGCATAATTTCAGAATATCAAGATTTTTCTCAGAATATTTTCAAGTGTGGCATGCAAAGTATCCAATCTTCAGTGTACCAAATTTAAAACAAAATATTGGTGACTACATAAAAAAACCAAAATATACCCGATTTTTAGAGCTCTATAGCCTAAATAAAATAATCTCTATAAATAAAATATAGAGATTATTTGCATTTTATCGCTTTGCTCTAAATCATACGCAAAAGTGTTTATATCCTAATTGCAATTTGAAATAAAAGTAATTTAAACCTTTTACCTAAGAAAACAAAATACATCCGACAGCGGTAAGGGTTCATTTTCGGTTTTCTTTTTTTTATTTACTTCCAAACCGTGTTGGAGGCAAAATACTTGGGAATGACTTTAGACGCCAAGATCAATTGGAAAGCGCATGTCAAAATGAAAAAAACGTTAACTAGATTTGAAATATAGATAAATGTATCTAGGGCGTCAGTCTAAATTAGATTTGTCAAACAAACTGCTCTTATACAAGCAGGTTTTCGGACTAGTCGATGAACGGGTTGCACCAAGAAAACTAACCTTAATATAATACAATCTTTCCAAATAAGGTAATGCGCGGGATTGTTGGTGCACCATGGTATGTTATGAATGGAAATATCCATAAAGACCTTAAGATGGAGACAGTAAGGGAAGTGCTAAGATCCATAGCTGCGAAGCATGAAGGTAGACTTCACAATGATGTTAACACTGCAGTACGAGAGATGATTGCGGGCAGGAATGTGGAGCGGAGACTGAAGGGGACAAGACCAGAAGACCTGGTGCAGTGTTTATATGTTACCATATGAGATAGTGTTCGGAGTCACTCATAGGAATGATTTCTAACTAACACTGTGACAGTGATACAATGAAATTGTAACTACTGGATACGTTGTATTTAGGTGTAGTATTGAATAAATAATAAAAAAACTTTCAAACCGTAATTGTTATTTCAAATTTGATCTGATCACGATAACTCACTTTCTAAAGGAAATTGTTTTGTACATTGGTCTCTTATAACATGCATTACTTTAAAGGAATTCATCTAAAGAATGGGTGGCATGGGAGACGTGTGCAGACTCAAGAGCAGCCTCCACCCGTAATCTGCCTCAGTACGGCTAAAGCGGAAGAAGCACGTATATTCCAAGCCAAGATTGAACAACATACATCAAGGACTGCATGGCTAAGGGGAGCTTAGTTTTACTTTGCAGGATCCGGGTACTAGGAAACCTCCAGTTTTAAATAGCCTTACGTATACATGCGGGGCTCTATATGGTGGACATCAATTTTCTGGGGCCTAAATTGTAGGAGCCACTAAACACAAAAATACCTCAGAGGGCTTGCAGAAGTTGACCTGGGGAGTGCGAATTTGGGGGTTGCATTTAATCCCGTAGAATCTACCAATGGCGAATAGAAGCAGACTTCGGAGTTGTTAGGAGGATCTATCCAACCAGCGATAGAAGGAGTGAGAGATGGGATCAAACATCTCAAAGTCGATAAAACCGTCTGAAAACGATTACCCGGAGCTCAAAGATGCAAACTGAAAAAACAGAGGGCGGTAGCAAAGTGGCTTCCAGTGAAATCTGTACGGAATCAATCACAGGGGGCGCGAGATGTAGAGGAGAGTTCGGTAGTCATTGACAACAGGGAGAGTTGTCAAAACGCAAAGAGATTGAGATTTGATGGGAGTATCAAAGAGCTTGAGGCAAAGAAAAACCTCAGTACACTCAGCAGCAGGGCTGTTGGGAAAGTCTACTCCATAGCTACTTCTGATGTCAGCTAGAAACTTTCTGGAGGTTAGTTGTTAAGATGGTGGTCAGAGTGCTCTCTAACATACCAAAGGTTGTGTTGTCTGAAGAACAAGCTGTGTTGATTCTAGAGGTTATCTTGTGAGAAGTTCTATCCTTTGAGGAAAAGGATTTTTAACCCAGGGTCCATAACTCATTACATGAGAACGGATCTCTCCTGATCATTTGCGCAGGCGATAGGGCCAAAAAGTGTTTTAAGAGCAAGATCACTGGCATTAAATTGTTGCAAGGCTAACAATTGTTGCAAGGCCAACACCACCTAGAGATGAAGGTGGTGTTGCTGTTTTCCAAACGGCGAAGGTGATGATCCTGAAACAATCCTGAAACACCTGGACAAGCTTTCACCAGATGCTGGGTAAAGGGCAACACAGGGCACCATAGGAATCACTATAGAGCACTGGGTTCGGAAGGTACACATGAAAAGGATAGGAATGTACCACAGAGAAACCATGCATTATACAGAGCACATAATACATGATTGTCAGGCTCTTAACAGCAAAAGGCAAAGGGTGTTTGGCTTCCAGTACCCTCCAATAGAATAAGGTAATCGAAGGCTGATGATTGAGGTCATCAGTCTGCTGAACTAGTAACCAAGAGGCTTAGTTGCACAACAGGTCCTTTGATCGCGGTGCTAGAGGCCACCAAATAAGGGGTACCAACCTCTTATAACAAATCTTAATTAACTTACTTTTCTAATGCAAGTTCGCTAATAAATGAAAGAATTTCTCTATTGTGAATACATCATTTGTTTGTAATTCGCCCCACAGCAGTGCAGTCAATTTGAAAATTAATTGTGCAAAAAATACACAAATTTTCTTAAAAAACAATTATTGTCCCAAAATTCCAGCAACGAGTAATGTATTAATTTAAATTTAAAAAATTACTGTTCCAGAGTAAAACAAAAAAACAAAACAAAACCCAACGGCGGTCAGGATTTGTGTTTTTTCACTCATGAAAAATAATATATATATATATTTAATCTGCCACCGTTACTTGACATATTAAACCTAATATACCACAATGTATTTTAAAATGTATGTGTTGATCCGATTTTGAGAAGTTATATAGATTTATTTATTTTATTATTTTTTTAAGTAAAAACGTTTTAGATGATCCTTCTTGTAACATGAAAAAATAGAAACTCGCAATAGAATGTATTTCTATTATGTGCATTATTATTTTTTTATGTGTATGTACACATAATTAGTATTCTTTAAGTGAACTTAAGTCAACCAGTGCGTTTCAGAGTTCAAAACTAGCTTTTTTTACAATTGATATTTATTTCCAGGATTTGCACGATCAGATCATTGTCATCATGCTCTTGAGATGTCAGTGTCTGGAGAGTGGCAGTAAAATCTGATCACAACTTTTCGAAAAATAGTTGCTTTACTTATGGCGGTCGAAATTCGTTTTCAATCTCCCTTTTTATAATTTTCATTTCTGATGGGCACATTTAATTTTTATAATCGCAAAATGGGTGGCATGTCATAGAGTTATGGCCAAACGAGAAATGAAGCTCAAATTTCAACAGAATCAGTTAATTTCAGATGTATATACACATGAGCATAAGCAGACATGTATTAGAGACATAATAGTAAAACACTATCTTGGACTCTGAAAACGTAGAGATAAAAACAAATCAAGATCGGTTTCTTCCACGAACGCTATATGAAGATCCCGCTTTAGCATCTTAACTTTCTTTATACATTGATTGTGAAAGAGTAAACATTTGAGCGTTGTCCATTCGCGTAGACGCTGAGCTGTTAACACACTCACACATACTGAGACTACTCTCGCTACTCCAATTATCAATTATCCTACACGTTTGCACTGGCGCGGGAGAGAGTGCTACAGAAGATGCACAACCTTTCTCTCGCCCGCTGACATAACCTGCGTCGAGGGACAAACAGCTTTTGTGACCTTTCCTGAAGTACATTTTGGAAAGTTGTTCAGCGCCTCAATGGCGCGTATAATCGGTTAATTGACTCCGGGTACTTGGCGCTCAAAATATGACCGACCTGTCAACGCGACCTTGCCGGATAATCCCCCTTTTTTGGAAACTGCCTGTGTTAAATCTAACCGTGACGGTTTTGCGAAAACTGCGATCCACTAAAAAGGTTTAAACATTAACTTTTTCACCTTATGATGAGGAATATTTAGGCCTATTTCAGTAAAATTGAAGACGTTCTTTAAAAATATTACCAATTAAGAGGCAAGATTTCTCAAACCTATTTGACCAATTTTATTATCATCGGGAAATCGCCTCCACATGTTGCTTATATATGAAGACTTACAACCAAGGCACTGTAACAAATTTTGAAATTTAAATAAATTACGGTTCTAGGGCAAAGTGCCAAAAACTAAACAAAAACCCTGACAGCCGATTTCGATTTTGACATATAGGTATAATTTCCTCCTATTTGGGGGAATACTCTTTAGTGTTATAAAAAAAATAGATTTCGAAGCATTTTTTTTTTTAGTAAACAAAATCTGTTAAAAATCGTTTTTCCGCGAAATATGCTAAAGTAATTTGAATAGAATTTTATTCCTTAAATACTCAAACAAAATATAAGTATCGCTATTTTCCATAAAAAAATCCAGTTCAGGAGAGAGAAAAACTTTAAATACTAGGTTTACTATTCAAAATTGCTTAAACAAATTTCGCTCAAATGTTGGTCAGATTTTGAAGATTTATTAGTCAATGTATTAATTTCGAAAATTTAAAATAGAAAAGATTTTCGATTTTTGACTGAGTTAAAGAAATCATAAATAAACCGTGACAACCACGACTTGTTTTTTTTCAAATGTGATACACCTGATTCTACCAAATTTGTACCTGATTTGGTAAATTCTTTCATATTTAACAAAAATTGGATTAACCGATTTTGTAAAATTACTCCTTTTTTATTGTTGGTAGTTTCGGGATTTTTGTCCAAATGTTTTGTGGAAATAATTCAACTAGAAAATATTTTTATACAGTTTTTACAACCTATATTATTTGCCGATAACTTCCAAATTTGGTGTTGATGTAATTAAAAAAAATCATCCAAGTTTTTTTAAACAGATCCAACAAAATTTTTCAATTTTTTTTCTAACTAAAGTCGTCGCTGCGATTTCGAAAATTTGAAACAAAAATTTACCAGGGAGTACGATAGTTTGTGTAATTTTCGCACCAATATTTTTTTACGAATTTGTATTGGAAAATTGAACTATTTCAGCAGCCATCATGGTAAGACCCCGAGTTCGGGAGCACCGGTTCTGACATTTAGATAATTTTTTTAAAGGATCATTAAAACTGTTATAAATACTCGTATAAATATCGCGCTAAAGTTTACAATGTTATTTTGTTCGTTAACCAGCGAAATTTGTTCAACAGTTTCAAAATGGCGGATATTTCAAATCTTTAAAAAAATACATTTTTTTGCTTTAACACGTATTATTAAAAATCTGATTTCACCATTTTAATCACAGTTTATTTTTAAAATCTGTCGAAATTTAATGAAAATTGACGGCTGTCAAGATATATTTTGGTATTTTCAATATAATTCGAAATTTTCAAGTTTTAATATAAACAGATTTTATTTTAAACATGGTAAGATAAGGAAGAAGAATTCGCTTCTATCACGTCAGCGATACAGCTGCGTGCCGCGATTATTTATTATACTCGCTCACCCAAATTTATGATTATGCTACTAAGAAGATACATTTCTTGAAATTCGCTTCTGCCAGGCAGCTAATGCCAGCTTAATTACAGGTTTACGGAAACCACTAAGATGGCCGACACTCAGACACTGCCGGACGCAACGCGTAGGCGTGAAGTGTAAAATGCTTCTCAAGATCAAGGTGGCAGAGGTCACGGCGGTGTCAATGGGACAAGGATAGCAGCTGGGTGAATCATCCCGGTCATCAATCATCGGTAACTCGATTGTCTTACCCTCGCACGTGAAGACGCGACCAGAGTGTCGTAGCAATTAGGGCTAAGCATCGATAGAAACACATGGATAAGAACACCGTTAAAATCGATAGAATTCACTAAAACATCTAACAAGTGTTTTGGAAGTCAAATTAAAATTGATAGTTCCTCAATTGAGTCCCGTAGCATTAGGGCTAAGCATCGATAGAAACACATGGATAAGAACACCGTTAAAGTCGATAGAATTCACTAAAACATCTAACAAGTGTTTGGGAAGTCAAATTAAAATTGATAGTTCCTCAATTGAGTCCCGTAGCAATAAGCATCGATAGAAACACATCGATAATACTAACGTTAAAATCGATGGAATTCACTAAAACATCGAACAAGTGTTTCGAAAGTCAAGTTAAAATTGAAAGTTCCTAAGCGTTAAAGAGAAACGTGCAACAAACTTATTTCTTAGTTCAACCATATTATTCTTTTCTTCCCCGCAGAATAGGATTTAGACGTTCCTAGCGGTACCCGAGTCTAACATACTTACACTTCTAACACAACACTTACGACTTGAACACTTTACACACACACTCTTACATTTAGGAAGGCGATAATAGCCTCAATGTGCTTTTCGCCTTGAAATAAAAAAAAACCGTTGTCTTAACATTTCCAGTGCCGTGGAAGTAAATGTAATATTTTTGAAGTAACTACTTCTTATCGCGGGGTATGATGTTATGTTTTGTACGAGAAAAATTCAGTTTGCTGTCATGGAACGTTTTAATTGAAGTGTTGAAGTGACTACTTCTTAACGCTGGGAATGGGTGTATGTTTTTCAAGGGGAAAATTTCAGTTTGCGGTTAAGGAATCTAATTGAAGTGTAGAAGTGACTACATCTTATCGCGGGGTATGGGTGTATGTTTTGCAAGGAAAAATTCAGTTTGCAGTCACGGAACGTTCTCATTGAAGTGTTGAAGTGACTACTTCTTATCGCGGTGTATGGGTGTATGTTTTGCAAGGAAAAATTCAGTTTGCAGTCACGGAACGTTCTCATTGAAGTGTTGAAGTGACTACTTCTTATCGCGGGGTATAGGTGTATGTTTTGCAAGGAAAAATTCAGTTTGCAGTCACGGAACGTTCTAATTGAAGTGACTACTTCTTATTGTGGGTTATGATTGCATATTTTACACGGGGAAAAATTTTGAATGCCAGAGTGTCCCCTCTGAGGCCTAGTTGATAGCGTACTGGGCTTTCACCCCGAGGACCCGCGTTCGATTCCTGGTCAGGGCTTGGTATTTTCATACGCTATAAATAATCCCATCGTCTGCCAAGTGTGCACAGTAGTCGGACGTTAAACACACAAAAAAATAATGCCAGAATCACAAATATTATATTTATTATTATACTTAGACAGCATAACTGTTAAAAGTAGGATTATAAACTGATTATTTATTAAAGTCCCTTATGTAGCCTAAGATACTCAAATTCATAGTCTGTGACAGTTTCAGTTAATTATTTTTTTAATCTTTTTCAAACCAAATGAACATCCTACATTATAGTAATAAAGAAATAGCAAAACTCATGTATATAGTTAAAAAAAGAATGGACCCTTACCAGTGAATTCCTAAACGAAATGGCAACAGTTTGCTTAAAGCGGACCACGCCTCTCCCTCTGCAGCAGACAAGCAAACTTTAAGCGAGATGCACAGAAAAATCAACGGCCGATGAGAGATCGAACCTGTCACGCCTACAGCACTATACTGGCCAAATACAGTGGCTTAGATGTCGATTTCAAAAATGTGAAAGAACGTTGCATTAATATTAAGCATCTAAAAATAATCATTATAATATATTTAAAACATCTACATCTACAAGACTTTCGTCAATTAATTGTCATTTAATCAAACATAAACTACCCTACAGAAATGGTGTAAAAGTATACGCATTAAACTATTGCAGTCTTTGAAAAGCTAAACGTCATTTAATCAAATACAAAAAATTAAACAGATAAGGTAAATATATGTTTGTTAAACTATTACAGCCTTACAACACATAAATGTCACTTAATTAAAAATGAAAAAGTTGAACAAACAGTTTAAAAAGTAGGTCTATACACATTAAACTATTACAGTCTTTCAACAGCTAAATATCCTTTAATCAAACACAAAAATGTAAAAAAATAAGGTAAAAGTATACTTATTAAACTATTACAGCCTCACAATACATAAATTTCACTTAATTAAACACCAAAAAAGTTAAACAAATAGAATGAAAATATACACATCGAATTATTAAAATATTTCAACAGCTAAATGTCATTTAATCAAATACAATAAATTAAGCAAATAATGTAAAAGTATGCTTATTAAATTATTAAAGCCATAGAACAATAAATATCACTTAATTAATCCCGAAAAAGTTAAACAAATATTGTAAACGTATACATATTAAATTATTGCAGACTCTCAACACCTAAATTTCACTTAATCAAAGAATAAAATGTTAAACAAATGTGTAAAATTATATATATATTAAATTATTAAAGCCTTTCAACGTTTACATGTCACAATCAAATACAAACCTGTGTACAAGTGTACAGGTATACAGATTACACTATTACAACCCTTCAACACCTAAATGAAACATGCGGGTCGTTATCTTTCCGGATCGCAAGCTATGAAAAAAAAATCTGATAAGCTGCGTTAATGTATACTGCCGCTAGTTTTCACTCAGTACTGGAAACAGTGGTTTTAATCCAAATTGCGGTGTTTCGTAAGCAAGCTACATTAGCGCAATCTGCCATACATGAGGATATTTTTTTACAATATCGTGAAATAATCTAACGAGTTCAAAATAGGTTTTACTTCAATGTCTGTCGGTCTGTGTTAAAATCTTACAAATCGAATTTAAAGCTCTAACGATTTTAATGAATTCCGCTGAAATGTAAGCGAACAAAGTTATGGGTAACACTAAAAACTCCGCTGACGAGCTATGGAAAAAAGTAAACAATAAGCCATTCATGAAATTTTGTTTAAAATAATTGCAAGAAGCAGCTATTTTCGCGAAGTATTTTTTTTTATCTTAACTTTTTTTTGTCCTACTTCCCTTATCATAATCACAATTAAAATTTGCGTATGTCAGAATGTTAAAGTAAATTGAAATTACGTAAAACCCTGACAACCCTGAAAAATTTAATTTCCTAATTTAAACGGATTTTTAAAAGTCAGACTGCTTTTATGCAGGTTTTGACACTGATTACGATGATGAAATTAGGTTTTCAAAAAGCTTTGAAGACAAAAAACTTTGAAGACAAAAAACTTATGAAATTTGTTAAATAATTGAAGTGGCCACCATTTTTAAACTGATGAATCAATTCTGCTGTTTAACGACCTTAATCGATTTTTGTGCCACGTTTGAATCAAACGGGTCACAAGATTTTAACAAAGTCAAACGAATTAATGTCTCGGCTTATTTGCGGCCATTTCAAATCTTTAAAAAGCCCTAAAGTTTTCGTCTTGAAAACATTTGAAAATTCGGTTTCAGCGTTAAAAACTGTTACATATTATCATTTTGAGTTTCCAAAATCCGTAGAAATAACAAGATTTTATTTGACGACGAGTAGCGTTTTTTTTAAATACTCAGTGGTCTCGATTAACCGTCACCCTTTTAACCGTCACTTTCTATTAACCGTAAGGTTAATAATTCTGGTATCTGACATTTTTAAACAGTCTTTCATTGTTCAATTGTATCGGCAATGATAACCTTAACGGTTTTTCGCCGGAAAAAAAATGTTCAATTGTAAATAATTTGTAATAAATAATAAAAAGTAACCATCTGGACAAAACAAAACACTGTAACTGAACACGACTTAGTCACAGCATAGGCGACGGCAGCTGACACCAATTGCTACCGTAAACAAACATTGATAATCGAAAAGTAAACCATCCTATATCATCTAGTGGAATAACACAGGAACACTACAAACAGTGTTAACGGATTCTGAAAAAGTGCATGAATGTTTCTATTGATAGATAAACACTCTTACATTATTTACGATAATACTATTCAGCGTATAAGTCGATCACATAACAAGTCGATCACGCAGTACTCTAAGTGGTGTTCGTCGTGTTTTTTGTATAAAGATGTTATGTGAATACTTGTCAAAATGTTAAGTACGTATATTTTACTGAATTAAAGACCTATGTATGTAAAATTTGTAAATACATAATTAAAGTTAGGCCTGAATAGAAAATGTAAGAGTTTTACTACATTTTATATAATAATAATAAATTTTGTATTATAAACAGAGTTTAGTATGTTATTTATATCGACGGCCGAAAGTACGGGTAGTCTATTTCTGTTATCCGTCTATTCTAGCATCCGTCACTCCGCTGTCCCAAGAATAACGGTTAATCGAGACTCTACTGTATATAAGTAAATATAATCAGAATTTCAGCAATTACATTATTCCAAGATTGGTATTACCATAATAGCCACTCCAATACCTCGTATTAGTGCTGAGAGGTTTGCGGTGGTGACTTGTGGACAGACAGAGTGTTACGGGGGAACGAACTCAAGAGTCTAAAGATATGACTGCTACTTAGAGGATGGTTGGCATGCAGAGGAATTCACAAATGTTTGTACAAGGATTGCGCAAGCTAGTACGACAGTATTTAGATAAGAGCTAATAAACGAGCATTGATGTATCATGTTGGTCAGTTGATTGGTCTTGCTGTCTAACTTGTTCAGATAAGGGAAGAGAACAAGCACAAAACGGCTGACATGCCTTGTGGATTAAAAACATCCCGGTCTTCTTTCAAGTAAAGGAGGTAATTAGATACTAATTGCTAACGTACTTACAAGTAGTTCTTGAAGTTGTGCTTAAATGGAGGAATGAAAACTCACCTGTAACAAGAGATAAACGGAGTTAATCTAAAATAAATGTGGACAGTATTAACCTACACACTGGAAATGATTACAGAAACAAGACGTTTTATGAACTCTACATTTTCACTGCAAAAGCCTAAACACTAAAAAAAGTGCTAAAACTTGAACGGCATGCTTAGATACAACGTGAAATTTTCTATTTATTTAATGCACCAAATGACCAATTCAAACCGATAATTTAAAAAATTGAACGTTTTCTTTATGTTTGTATGTTCAAAGTGACGTATATTTTAACTCAGCTTACATTTTTAGAATTTTTAAACCCTAAATGTTCTATTCAGGTTAAATAAAAAAATTCAAAATTTATGTTTTTTTCTCTTTAAAGCTTAAAAAAACTTAAGTTCTTCATTTCCAATGGCATATTCAGATTAAGCGCCGAATTTCCCTAAAATATGATACCACACTCGAAATAAACGGTACATCACCACATTTGGGAATTTTCACACCTTTACAATTTTCTTGTAGCAATGTTTTCGCAAAAGCTTTGAAAACAATAGGGTTCAATTCTAAACAGTTTTAGTTTAGTGTTATAAATTGTATGTCAAAACATCGATCCTTCCTCTCTTCATCGTGCTTATAAATTTATCGGATACAGACCACTCTGTAAACACAGTAGTCGATGGAAAATGACTTTTTACGGAAAGAGATATGGCGGTGAAATCACTCTCTAAACACTAATAAGAACAAACTGTGAAATTTTTAGAAAAACGGTTCAGTAATTTTTGCGTCTATAGATGACACATACAAACATTGCGTTGTATATATATATATATATATATATATATATATATATATATATATATATAT